>VXBU01011925.1:0-25967 GCA_013400315.1 Bombycilla garrulus | reverse complement strand
GAGAGTATATAGGCAGAGGTTGTGCTTCAATTACATTTCAGTATCAATACCCTCCAATATACAGAACTTCAATTGTAGAGTTAACACTGCTTGTGGACTCAGCAATACCAATCTTGAAACATCTATAATTTTCATTCTATGCCAGGCATGTAAATGACACAAAGTCAATATTATAATATCTAAGATTTTAGATGATGTCATTTGCATTTGAAAAAATGTAATCATATTAAGTGATGACTTTACAACTGTCACTTTATATTCTATATATGAAACAGATTTCTGTATTACAATCATATCAGAAATACTTTAGAATACCATCAGAGATGTTTTTTTAAACAGAATAAAGCTGCTGATTATTTTGAAAGATGTGGGCTGCTTTGAGCATACATATCCAGACTGTACTTACTTTTAGGCATTTATACTGCAGTTGTAGCTCTGGATGGGCAAATAAGTGCAATCACTGGTGCCCCAAAACCTAGACTAATCTTTGAAATTTTACTAATTTCTGCAGATTTTCAGTCCTTGGGTATACAGGGTATTTCCATGCCAGGTTCCTCTGTGAGCCGCAATAGCTCATAATATAACATAAGGGCCATTTACTTTGTGTTGGTTAAGAATATCTGTTTGTGCTTACTACTTGATTTAATCATAGTCTTGAATCACATTATTGCCTTCAGAAAGATGCCATGGAAATGTGTCAATTAATATAAATTACTATGGTCTTGTAGGTGTTCTAGAATATTAAATGAGCAAGCTGTCATAAAATACCAACCAGTATATTTCTTGAAGCTTCTCTAAGGCCATTTGGACTATTTTTAATATTTATTTGCCTAGCTGACTGATTATGTCATTGCTCATTGCAGTGAGTAATGATGGATACAGGAAAAACTATTTGAGTTTGGCAGCTGGTAATTTGTCACAGTATTGCACTTTTTGGGGTTCTACTGCTCTCAAAGTTCTCTCATCTCATTTGGACAGGAGAAAATTCTATTATGAATTTAAAAAAAAAAAAATCTAGTTCTTTTAGCTGGCATGTTTTCAGAGACTTAAACCTGTGCATCAGTCTGACACAAGTGAAGAGGGTGTCACTTTTACTTTGTTTTGGGGCTATGAAATGTGTGTGGCTTTGTCCTGCAAAAGCTCTGCTTTGGGGATTTGGTGGTTCAGTCTCTATATAAGGCAGGAAAAAAGGAGGGTCTATCAGCTCTCTAGGAAACTCTAATTCTATATTGATTTTGGTATCAACACTGATAGCTATATAGAAAGTCTATTCTACATATTCTTCAAGTCAGTAAAATTATAATGCTGGCTTTATCCTGCAGAAAAGCCTGGGTCAGTCTGTTACTGCAGTGTCTACAGATAGTAACTCCAACTCTGCATCATTAGGGAACTCCCCTGAGACCTCTGAAAGATTCAGATTTGTGTGGGATAGTGGCAAATAAACGGGTTTTTATCAGTAAGGTTCTAGAAGAACACTGACCAAAACTCATCTCAGAGTATATTAATCAAGAAGAAATATATCCAACTATTTTATTTTTGTCTCATGTAGTTAGCAGGCCCTGCACCTCTGAAGTAATTAAACACCCATGCTATAATGGGATTTTAACCTGTGCTCTCTCTCTTGGAATTCTGACACCTTGAATAGATTTTGCCAGAGAACATGACCCACCTTGCTGTAGCAAGTAGACTCAGGGAAAGTGAGCTCCTTAGCCAAACACTGACAGTTATAAAAGATTTAAACATCAAAAAAGAGATTGGATGCATTTAATTATCAATTCTGGTATTCATGCTAATTTGTTATTGAGTCATATTCCAATATTTGTAAAGTGTACTTTAAATAGAATAGTTGGGTCACTGAACTTTCTGAATTGTTAGAATTTCTTCAGTTTAAAAAATCTAAAAGCAACCAGGATAGTAACATATCTTGAAAATTAATTGTGAGTCTCTGAAAATTATTTTCTTTATCCCAAGGAAAATTTTACCCAGTTTCTTGGAAATTAAATTGTAAAGGTTAAGCCTTTTTCAACTTGTAAAATTCTATATGTAGGCTTATTCTGTTAAAATTTCAAGATTTTTTTGTAAGCCGATCGCTAATTCACAAAGCAAAGAATAATTTACATATTTTGCAGATTATGGTTTTTTTTACTCCAGGAAATGGCTTAATATCCACACTGGCTTTATGTACTGAAAAGAATGCTAACTGTCACTAGTCATTCTATTTCTATGTGTTTCAGAACATTTCTGCTCATTAAAGTATCATGTTATTAAATCACCGTGGTAAAGTCTAAGAAAAGAAAGTTCCATTTAACTTGGAAAACTGGTTCTTAGTTGTGCTCAAACATCCATCACAAAATGCTTTGCTTAAATCTGAGTTTCACATAGTCATAACTTTTTTTCACACATAATTTATTCTTCTTTATAGAAGGCAGAAGACCATGCACAGAAACTAATATCCCACCCTGCACATTCACAGCTATCATGCTGAATATAGCCTCTCTCTGAAGTAAGCAGGAATGTCTAGGAAATAAAACCTTGCAAAAAGGCTGATATTCAAATAAATGATCCATGAAATAATTATTCCAGCAAACAACAAATGCTCTGAACTTAAGACAAATACAATTTTCTAGACTCTCATCTTTCCTGTTAACCTAGACTTTTGGTATTTTCACTGAAATCTTGCAGTAAACACAGACTGTCTCTCAGCTAGATAAAATCATAGAGTCACTTTGGTTTGAAAAGATATTTAAGATCATCACATCCAACTATACATTATGATGGCCAAGCCCACCACTAAACTATGTCCCTAGATACCACACCTACACATCTTTGATTTATTTCCCAGGATGATGATCCAATCAGTTCCCTGGGCAGCCTCTTCAAATGCTTGAAAATACTTTCAGTGAAGCAGTATTTCCCGATATGCTATCTAAATATCCCCTGGTGCAACTTGAAGTAATTTCTTCCTCTACTATTGCCTCTTACATGGGAGAAAAGACCAATCACCACCTGGATATAGCCTCCTTTCATGTAGTTGTAGAGGGCAATGAGGTTCCCCCAACCCTCTTTTTCTCCAGGCTAAACAACCCCAGCTTGCTCAGCTGCTCCTCATCAGACTTGTGCTCCAGATCCCTCACCAGCTTCTTTGCCTTTCTCTGGATGTGTTCCCACACCTCAATTTCATTCTTGCAGTGAGGGACCAAAACTGAAAACAGAATCTGAGGTTTCGCCTCTCCAGTGCTGAGTACAGAGGGATGATCATCATGATCCTGCTGGCCACATTCTTTCTCATCTAAGCCAGGATGCCATTGCCCTTCTTGGCCACCTTGGCACACACTGGCTCATATTCAGGCGCTGTCAACCAGTACCCCCAAGTCCTTTTCTGCTGGGCAGTTATCCAGTTGCTCTGCTCCCAGCCTGTAACACTGCCTGGGAATGTTGAGACCCAAGTGCAGAACCTGGCACTTGGCTTTGTTGAATGTCATGCAGCCTCATACCTCATACTTGGTCCATTGATCCAACCTGTCCAGATCCCTCTGCAGAGCCTTCTGACTCACCAGCAGATAATACTCCCTCCCAGCTTGTTACTGAAAGCAAACTCAACTCCTCATACAGATCATTGGTAAAGATATTAAATAGGACTGGATGCAATACTTATCCCTGAGGAACACCTCATGTGGCTGTCTGCCAGTTGATTGTGACTCCACTCATAACAAATCTCTGGACCTGGCCACCCAGCTGAATTTTTACTCAGTGAAGTGCATGTGTTACGGAAATTTACCCGAGTGACCATTCACTCTGATAGTCACTCTTGCACCACCTGAGCTGAGACTGAGGCTCGTTTGCTGCTACATCTTACACAGGCAGACTAGAATTTCTTACTGGCTTGAGCCCAGCTTTCCCATAGCAGAGTCCTAGACATCTCTTTCCTAAAAATAATTAAGTCTTGATGCAATAACTAAAAAAATAACAGCTTGAGCTGAGTGCTTCTGGGAAGGACCACAAACAAAGGAACTCCTGGGCTTTTATACTCTTACAGCCTAAGTGCAGAAAGTCTGGAGTGCCGGCTCCTGTCACCTGGCCAGTGCCACAGGTCCCTATTCCCTTTGCACAAAAGGGTTGGCAGTTCACAGGCTGGGGCTGGGTCTTGGGCTCAGGCTCCTGCTCTCCTCCACTCAACTTTTAGCACGCACTGTAGCTTGGAAACTGAGCTACCTGCACTAAATATATTCCTCAACATGCCCATCCAAGTTATTAGCAGACAGTTTCTCCAGGAGAATGCTGTAGGAACCTGTGCCAAAAGCTTTTCTAAGGTCTAGGTAGACAACATCCTCAGCCTTTCCCTCATTCAGTACCCAGATCATAGAAGGAGATCAGGCCAGTAAAGAAGGATTTGACTTTCCTAAAATCATGCTGTCTGGGCTTGATCCCCTGGCTGTTCCACATGTGCTGCATCATGGCACTCAAGTTGATCTGCTCCATGACCTTTCCAGGTTCTGTGGTTTAGGCTGAAAGTCCTGCAGTTCCCCAGATCCTCCTTCCCACTCTTCTTTTAGGTATCTGTTACATTTTCTAGTTTCCAGTCAACTGGGACCTCTTGTAAATGACTGAAAGAATCTCAGTGACCTCTTCTGACCCCTCTCTCAGGGACTCAGCTCACCCCATCTGACCTGAGACTCATGTGCATGTAAACAGTGTGGCAGGTATCTGACCATTTTGCCTTGGACTATAGGGTATTATGGATCATTCTCCTTCCTGTCCCTGTCTCCCAGCTCAGGGGGCTTGGTAACCTGAGAACAATTATTCTGGTTATAAAAAACCAAGGCAAGGAAGACATTAAGTACCTCATCTTTTTCTTCATCCTGTGTGATTGTTTTCCCCTACATCAAATAAATGATGAAGATTATCCTCAGTCCTCCTTTTGTTACTAATTTATTTATATAAGCATTTTTTATTGTCTTTAACTGCAACAGCCACATTTAGTTTTAGTTGGGCTTTGGCCTTTTTTATTTTATTTTATTTTATTTTTTACATATGGCTAGTGGGGTTTTATGTTTAGCATAGAAGAAAATATAATATTGATCAACAGATTTGTTAATGATTGTTATGATCAATTTATTTGTTAAACTTATTATAGTTATTCTGCTTTTTAATGGCAGTATTTTCAAGCTTTCAGAAATTGTTTGAGCTATCCACTAAATTCACATGATTTCCTCAAATATGCAAAGTCCTATCTTACAGAAATGGATCATCATACTCTCTAAAACACTGATATGTAAGTCAGAGACTGCCATCATCAGTCATGAACATCCATAGAGTCCAAAGGGCAAAACAAGGTAGCCAGAATGTAAAATACCTATTAGAATTTACCATTTTCAGTACAAGCAGTGCAAAGAACATAGAAGAGCAAATGAATGCAGATGTATGGAAAGAAAAGCAAAAAGGAAATGCAAGACATGTCCTAAGAAACAAGGCATATTATGAAGTTGGCAGGATTTCCAAAATTTGAGCAGCTGGGTAGCAAATTGGAGATTATATGGAGATATTTAGAAGGAGACAGCTGAATATGGGAGGAATGAGGCACTCTTGGAGAGAATTTTTCAGGGGAAGTAGGAAATCAGTAGAACTGCTTGTGAAGTTAACACATTCATAAACATGAAAAAAGAGCAGATTTAGGTTCTCTGTGACATTCACAAAGGTGAAACTTTTTCAAAAGTATAAATGGGCTTTTGCTGCAGTGGAATTTCATAAGATTCTGAGTATGTCATTGCTCTGAGTTGCCTTTGAAACACTCTCCACGTTTTTATATAATTTTATACATTTTCCTACAATATACTGTGGAATTTATATTTATATTTGATCATACTTTTTACATCATTGTATATAATTTTAAATGTACTAAATGCATTGCTTCTTATTTTTATGTTAATTCTAAGGCCACTGAGGAAAAAACCTGGAAATCAAAACTGGGAGAAATTTTGGAATTAGGAATTTCCTAATGACAGTTGCACAGTGAAAACAATACATAAATAATAGTATATACCCATGGTGCACATTCCAGTAGAAGTATCCTGCACTCCTAAAAGACCAAATATTTATAAATATCAGTAAAATAAAAGGAAATTATGAATGCTACACAATAATTGTTCAGGACTAAAATTTCGATGCCATGAACAAGAAGAAAGATCAGAGTTGTTGCCATTAAAATAAATAAATATATAAAAAATTCATGTCTAAATATCACCCATGCTGTTACAAAATTGTATCTCCGAGGCACTATAATAATTATAATACAAATAATATTTATTACCACCACAAACACATGAAATTGTAGAAAATGTGGTGAAATGGATGTTTTATGATATATATTTGTTATGTTTTCTAAACTGTGAATATCTGTTCTTTAACTTCTGATTTTGTCTTTCCATTTTAACACCTTTACACATTGAATTTTATATTTCTTTTCTATTTACTTACCTCTCACTTTTATTTTGGGCACATATTTATCAGTGGCTGCATTTTGTGTATTTTAACAGATAAAACAGGAATTTATGTCAAAAACGTGAATTTGCAGACCAAGATTTTCTGTTTAAGATTTAACATCTGTTTTTGTATTATACTTCTGGGGTTCTGAGTTTTGACAGAGTTTGGAAACATATTTATTGAAATATTTCATTTGTCATATTAGAGATTCCTCAGAAGTCCTTAAACTCTTACAGGAAGTGGAGACTTCCTGCTCCATATTTCTTGTCCAGGGAGACCAGCAGCACTTTGTCAGCTCTTGACTCCAGGATTCTTGGTGTTCTGATGTTCTCTACCAGCCCAGAATGTTTCTGACTTACAGCCTAACTCATCCTGCCCTGACCAGGACTGGTGCCCTGCTAAACAGACATAGGCTTTATTTCCAGGTTTTCAGATGTGTGGATCTACCAGCGTTGATACCACACACTAAGCTGGCCAGAAACAAAATGTTTGTGTTAGCAGAGCTGTTCTGCTTTAAGGTAATCCAGATATTTTCCAGACTGAGGTAGACTGCATGCACAGCACTGCAGTATGCCAAATCAATATTTGTTTTGCATTCTACTCCACTGAAGAGAGTAAGTCTGCATTATGCCTCTAATCTCATTTCACGGGTGCTTGAAAATGTAGAAAGTCACTTGCAAGAATAACATAGCTTTTTCAAATGCACAGTCATTACAATATTGTTACCAAGCCAGTGCTGGGCTGGAGAAAGCTCTCTGAGACTCTGGCTGAAATTTAGTGAAATCACTGAAGGACCCTGGAGAAGGCCTTTTTTTTCTGAAACTATTTATTTACACTTAGCATAATGCTAAATTACATTGCCAAAGCAGAATTGTGTGGTACAGCTGGCTAATGCAAAAAAAAAATCCTATGGCTTTAACCCTACAAAGAGTCTTTCCCATGAAGAAGAAATACTTAGACCAAGGGTGTCAACAACAGATTTGGGAACTGCCAAGAAAAGGAGCTGTGTCTACAATGCTGGTTTAATCTACACCCCACACCTTCTATATATTTTGTGAAGTGAATTCTGTTAATCTTTTGGTGATAAGAGATGTGGGAGACAAAAATCTAGTCCATTTGGATGACTGTGGGTGATGGTTATACCCTACAGATTATAGTGTTATTTTTTCATGCATTATTTGACTAAGACACATGGACAAATGAAATCAGAGCTAGTGTGGAAGATTAGTGCTGGTATAGCACCAAATATTGTGAAAAATATAATTTAAAATAAGGTCTGTTTATGGTTATTGCACATAATTAACCTGTAATTAAACTCACAAAATAGTTTTGAACAAACTATTGTCTTCTACTATGGGATTGAATACGATGGGGGTTATCCTGCCTTGAACTGCTGCAAATCATCTTTTCCATGAAATATTAAATTCACTATTTTTGTTGAGATAAGTTTGCCAAGTGTCTATTATAGATAGTAACAGATGTACTTTTAATTTGAGCCAGTATCTCAGAAAGTTTAAAATATCTGAATGGGAGTGTGCTCAATTATAGATCTTTCCTATAAACCAGGAGAGAGTGTCAGGCTGATATTCACAGATATATGATCATTTCCCTCTGTAAATCTGAGTCAGACACCTAAGTTGTGTTGATTTAAGCAGAACTTCAGTGATATATGCCAGTTGCTGATCTGGGCCAGTAAGTTTAAATAGTATTTATTCTGTGTCCTCTAGAACTTGTTATTCAAGATTTTGCTTCCACTTAGTGTATAACCAGTACAGCTTTATGAGCATGAAGTAGGGTAATGTTGACAGTTGATGATTAGGGAACATAAAACAAAAAGTATGATTAAGGCATTTTTCTTTCACCTTCAGAGCCTTTTTTCCTCTCAGACCAGTGTGGAGTACAGTCACTTCCACCTTTGACATTTTTGTATGTAATAGACAACTATTCCTGTACTAATCTGCTCATTTCCTTGGAACTTGTTTTTTTTCTGGTCATTTAATTCTGAAATTATTCTTCAGGGTACTGTTAAGGAGTCCCTAAATTATTTACAGGATTCAAGTTGTTTTTTTAACCCACCCACTTACTGAAAAAACTTCTAATTTCTTTTCTTATGTGTTGTTATGCTTCAAATTATTTCATTTGAAAATTATTTAGTCCTTTTTGAAAATATAAATCAATAACTATTGGCAGACAAAAGACATTAAGAATCATTAAGAAAGCAACTGAAATAAAAAACCTCCTCTGTGATTAGACATTTTCAGTAAAAAGGAGTTTTACTCAATAACAGTTAAGGTAAAATCCACATTATAATTAAGAGACTTAGTCCTTATGACCAAAATTTTCTGGCCAAAATTCTCACTAATTATTGTAATAGAAGATCATTTCGTGACAAACACTGGCTACCAAATCATATTTATCTTCATGCCTGTTTTGCTCAGTCACAGAAGAGTTACATATATTGTCTATCCTCCCTAGCTATTTGATTTAACTTCTTGTTAGTGCCAAGATGTTCTTTTTACCTGCCTTTTACATATCTCGTTTGTATTATAAAGCAGGAACAAAGTTCACCACCAGCACCTTCCATTTTTTATGTATAACATTACCTGGGAGGTTTTGGCCCTATTTTCTTTTTTATATCTTTCCACCTTGCCTTTGCTCTTTTGAAAATACTCCCAGTGCATTAAAAAGTTGTATTTAACAGGTTTCACTGGGGCGTTCAAACATTTCATACTGTCAAGTATTGTGTTATTGCAGTATCAAGCCCTTCAGAGGAGCATGATTAATAACAACAGGTTGGCTTTTTTAAGGTTAACGACTTCATGATTTACAAGTGAAGATATATGAGTCAAAATCATTGCATTAATTGTTCCATTAAACAATGTGAACTTTGAATATACTGTTTGGGAATGCCCTGGAGAAGTGCCATCATCATGTTATATCAATTGTGACACAGCATCTATTTCAGATCTGCCAACGATTTAGAAAAAGTAAGTACTGCATCTTATAGCTGCTCAATAACTTAAAGGTTAGTCTCTCCTTAAAGGTTAGACAGATGTTAATGGCCAACACAAACTGAAAATTACCTCAGACAAAAAACAGAACACACCAACAGCAACACAGGCTGTTGGACCTCCTGTGGTTTTAAGTGATGTTAAAGCCTGGGGCAATTGGGCTTTGGAGGTAGTTGTGCTTTTGTAAGCTGTTGCAACACTGGTGATGGACTGCTGCCACCTTGCTCCTCTCTTCATTTTGGTCTAGTCAGGACTGCTCCATACAGAAGCCTCAGCTGAGATCTGTTGGGTTGCAACAAGATAAAAGTAGAATCAACAAAGGTCATCTGCATATTATGGGATCAGAAATGTTTTTGAAGCAGAACAAATTCCCAATTGGTATAGTTAATTAAAGGAATATCTTACTTCTGGAATTAATTCTGAGACAACAGAATGGGCACCACCAGAAAGCTTTCTCTGGTATGAAGAACATACTTTTTTTACATTACTTGAAAGCACCTTAGAATTTAGCAATCTCACATCAATAATTACAAAGGGATGATAATATTAAGTCATTGTTTTATTGTTTGTCATTTAAAAGACAATTTTGGGTTCTTTTTTTCCAAGTATTGTTTGATTTAATAACAAAACAGTACAGGGAATGCACTCATAGCTGATGAATGCACTCATCTGAATTTTTGATTCACCAAGGTATGTCAGATTTCTATGTTGCAATGCTATTTTCAGAAGGAAGATATTATGATAATGTTTTGAATTTCAAGGGAAAAGATCAGTACAATTCAGAAGAGGTCTGAAATGGCAAATGATCTCTGAATACTCTGAACTCAGAAATAAAACAGTTTTTCTTTTTTCTTTAACAAGAGCAGAGTAGCTCAGCCTTGCTAGCTGTAAGCCGGCTTGTGTTCAGAGACCTCAGTAAAGCTACACCTTCTTCTATTCTGTTTGAGTAGATCAAATCTTCTTCTGTTTTATCTTCCTTTCCTTTTTGTATGTGGCTATTGAATGACAAATTATTCAGCTGACTGTTTACAGGACAACTCAGTATAAGATTACTTTCAACAAGTAGAGTTAAGCAAGCAAATTAGTCTAGTTTATTAGTAAACCATTTACTGTGCTAACTGATGAATGGCATCAGGATTTGAGGGTCATGAAAGACACAGGGTAGAGACAGGCAAAAAGTATAGTATCACTTAACATCAATTCTAACTGCAGTTCTTTTTTTTTTCCTTTTCTCCATTTTTCCCTTTGCTTTCACCAGTGAAAATATGCTGCTGCTTCTTTGTTCCCTCTGTCTGTTAACCTGCTCTGTATTTTGCATGCTTTGTGTGTGAACAGCAGCAAACCAAACTGGAAGATGCTGCTGCTGCCACTGGTAGGAAGACAGGATCTGATAATAAAATTCTACTTAGTAGCAGCTCATGGGTGAAGCTTTCACACAAGGCTCCATTAGAGTGGCAACTAAAAAAATTCCAGTGGAAGACATTACCTTAAATGGTTTACCTCAACATTGGGGTGGGGAAGGTGGGCTGGAGGAAGGGAGAAATTGAAGGAAAAGTATGGTTAACCTAGCTTTTTCTAAAAGATATGCTGAAAAAATTGTAAAATACAGTGTAGGATTTTATATTTTTCATCCAGAGTAAAGAATTATTTGTACTGGAACTGTAAGACTACATTCATAAAATGGCAGTGAACATTATTGGGTAAATTTCTCTATCTGTGGCTTCTGTAATCTGTTACAGTTTTGGCTTCAGTCTTGAGAATGACATCACATGATGAAAGTGGTATCTCTCTTTGATGAGCCCCTCATCAGTTTGGACTTACATGTAGATTGTCCCCATAGGACTGATTTACATTTATATAAACTGAGACTCAGCTGAGCCTCATCTTGTTCACAGATGAGGACTGAAACCTGAAGCTCCAACTTGTTGTTATGATACACTGAAATAATGTTAGGATCCACATACTAAGAGATGCCTCTGCCTGAATTAAGATGCAAATGAGACCATATGCTGAAGTCAGTAGAGCAGATTTCATTTAACAGTAAATGTGAGGGAGAGAGAGACAGAAACAGGAATGGAATAGGGAGTGGGGGAAGGAAGAGACAGAGAAGGTGGTAGGAAGAGATTAGGCAAAAGATGTCCCATGGGGGCTCCTGCAGTGTCTTGCTCACCCTTGTCTTCTCACAAGTGGGGATGTCAAAGTGTTCTTCTGGTGAAACCACTTTTATACAGTCCAAGTCCCAGGTATTCATAGGTGCCATTCCCATAACTTGGGATGGCATGTGTGTAAGCAGTTTTTCACTTTTCACAGTTTGCCATGGCGGGCATTTTTGTCCAGATAGACTATCCAGATTTGCCTCACCAGGCCTGGCATCTTCCTGTTGCTGTCTGCACTTTTCGCACAGTTTGCACAGTGGAATGTTGTCCAGTGTGCTAATTCCAAACCTTTCACCTCCACGTAGGCCTGAAATTAACACCTCTCTGTTTGCCATCTGTGCCAGCTATGGTGCTTTCTCTTATGAGAATTTCCCCTCCTTTGTCAGAGTTTTGAGACAATTGCATTGTTGAATCCTCACAGAGCTATAAATACCATAGTGGGACAGACAAAATTACAGGTGAATACTTGACTGCTACCACACATTTAACATTAATTAATGTGGAATTTGTGACTTCTTAATTCTTCTAAAAATAATCAGTTTTCTAAAAGGATGGCAGATTCTTAGGTGCTTTGCTAAGTCCTTACTGAGGACCTTATGAAGTAATGATATTACTATAAACAATTATTACATTGTGTATAGCCCTTATGACTGGAAATTGATTATCTTACCTTTTATTGAGCCCTTTTTTAATTTTGTGCTGAGAATTAGGGACTCATGCAATGGGTTCAGTCCCTGGTTTTACTATATAATTTCCTTCTTATTTCAGGATGCATGTTTGAGAAAAGTATATCCAGAAAAAAGACTGAATATTCAGATTCAGTGTATTTAAGATATAGGCAATGGAATCATATGGTTCAATGTCTTGGAATACCCAGATTTACCCTATTTTATTGCAATGGCCAATTCACAGTGGAGCCCTGTTCTAGCTTAGTAGGCATTACCTCTGAGCTTAATAACCAACCATCTGAGAGGCCAAGCAGCAGGTAAAACAATGTCTCTTCTTTCAGATATATGTATTGTTTAGATTTCATTATCAAAAACTGAAAATCTAGTGAAACATTACTAGCAAAGATTCCCTCCTGTCGGGAACATATGGCAATTTTACATTAATTTATATCTTTTGCAAATGTGACAGCAGAAGCATACGTGGAAATGTTTGCATGTGGAGGGGAGCAAAATGAGTTTTTTTGAAAATAAGATTTTAGTGATTGTCACAATGTATCTGGTGGTTAACAGTGCTGTGCAAATGATGTGCAGAAAATTTTAGGCTGAACAATCTTCTGATAATCTAGCTGAGAAGACAAGAGAGTTGCAAAAATTAATATCTGAGCTTTGTTTTACTATAACATCTAACTCAACCGGCAACCTCCAGCTATAGCGTTACAGAAGACTGGCAACCTAAAAGTTAGTAATACACGTGAACTGCTCCCTCCCTATTCATTGATTATGACAAAATAAGCGTGTCATTGTTTCATGCTCAACATCTGCTGGGAAAACACTATTTGAAAATAAGGTGCAAAATTCTCATGTAGAAAAGGGCAGTTTTATAGGAAGATAGGACAGATACTTTACTAATAAAAATGTATCCTTTACTAATAAAAATGGACTGCTTCTTTCTATTTTCCATGAGCCAGCTTAAGTTTTTACAACTTTTCATGGGAAAAATCTTCACCAGAACCAGAAAGCAGACTTTTAACTAAGGGATGATAACAGTTACATGCAGCAGATAGGATTTCTGTCAGGAAATTAAAAAAAAAAGAGAAAAAAATATATTGAAATATTAACAATTCTAGCAATGCAGTAAAAAGAATAGTTTTATATTAGAAATGAAAGTTGTGATGAATGTGAATGTATCTATAAATACATACAGTAAAGTATGGGAAATGGTTGACAACAACAGAAGGTTAAATTAAAGAAAATGTCTAGATGGAGGAAAAGTGTTCTCCATCACTTCTTGATGAGTTAGCTTCCAAAATCAGAAGAGCTTGTTTATAATTTTCACATTAAGCTAAATAATAAAACACTTTTCCAGAACTTTTAGATATCCTGCTTTGATTTTTTAGAACTGATATGAAACTGACAGAAGAATAATCTCATTTTATCAATTTGGTTAATCAAGTTAATACAAAAATATTAGACTTTCAATGTTTTTAAATTTTTTAAGCATTTATTGATCCAAACAGAAAATACTATTTCAGGTTAAAACCTAAGTCAATTAAAATGTTTGAAACTACAAAGTTTCACTCAGATTCATTAAGAAGACTACTTTTTGAAAATCCTTTTGTCAAAGTGGAAACCACAGCAGGACAGCCCTGCTCTGAGATCATGTCTTGCTGCTGACTGTTCATATGGAAACAATAGTTACATGTGCCTCCAAATTGCTTTGTAAAACCAGAGGAGAAGGGGTGGGAGGAGAATATTATGTTTTCTGTCACCATTCAGTCCCTTGTATCTCAGTCTTCTTAGTTCAACATTTTAATGCATATTGTATCCACGAAGACCTCAGATCTTTTAAACACTTTAAAATACTAAGGTAAAGACTGCAAATTGATGTCTCTGTGAAATAATTTTAGTCTTTTTCTCCTCTGTGGAGATAAGCCACTCTTTATGGTGAAAATCCAAAAGCCAGAGGTGACAGTGTCTGGAAAAAGCAGTATTTTCCCAATGTGGTTCATTACAGTTTCAGTTTTAAAAACTTATTTGAATTTTCTGGACCAGAAAAGGTCCAGCAAATATGTGTTCAAATGCAAATGTCCAAGTTTTCTTAGCACTCTATATAAATTTATTATCAGGTTGGAATTGGTATATTATCAGGTTGGAATTAGTGTAAGCAGTCACCATTTGTTTCCTTTTTTCATTGTTAGAAATGAAAAAGCATACCTGGTCAAAACGCAGATGGCAAATTGCATTTGTAATTTTGATTCTGAGTGCTTATTTACAGCACAAATTTTTCACTAGCTTGAAGGCCTGTGAGCACATGAAAGAGGTCGGCTCTGAGCATGTAGGTTTAAACATCGGAAGATATGACTACTACATTTGGAAGGAAGTAGTAGAACAAGCAGCCTGCTTTAACAGATCAGACACAAGCAAGACATTTACTAGAGTTGTGTCTCACAAGACTAAGGCACTTCTGCAAATGCAGTACACATGACTGTTCTTCTCCTGACCTAAAATGAGTTGCTGCCCCTTTCTATCAAAATGTCATTCATGTTAGGGAAAAATCATGGACGTCTGACACCTCACTTGTTCTGTTACCTAACAGAGCAATGCACATTAGATGAAGTTCTAAAGAATTAGAATGCACTCTCAGACTGAATAATGTTAATGGCATTGCCTTTAACAGTGCCCAGTTCCATCAGTAAAAGTTTGTGAAGAGACTAATATCCTTGTATGTTCTTTGATCATTTGCAGGGGTGGATGCAGGGAATACCACTGTTGTTCTCTGATTACTGAAACATTTTTTAGAATATTATCAGGACCAGTAAATATTTAACAGAAAACATCTCACATCCACAGATTCAGTGACACCACCCCCAACAGTTCTTGTAAATTTTGAAATTCTGAAAACATCTCTGTCAAATTTAGACTGGCAGCTTTTATCAGAATAGACAAAAAATGCTAGAGAACAACCCAATCATGTTACCTGTATGTTCGTGCCATCTATATTCTGGAATAAATGTCGGCATCATAAGTAAGACTCAAATGAGACATGATCACCAGCTTGTATTTTCCAGTAGAATTTTTAACTTTTCTTCTCAAAAGATGCATTTAACATCTTTGTGATTTTTCTGTTCAGTTATGAAACTGAGGCTGCTTGCCTCCTATGAATTTAATTTTTATCAATAAGAAGTTTAATAGTAAAGTGGTTCAATTTGCAAGAGAAATTATTTTGCAGTGTACCTTGTTGTGGGAATAACTAGATATGTTAGCTCGTCACTTGTTTTCCTGAACATTTATGGAGATCAGAAATGAAAATTTAGAAGAATTCTTTAATTTGAATAGTGTATTTTGATTTCAGAATTCACGTGCTTTTAAAATTCTGAATGTGTGTCCTGGTTTTAGCCAGGACAGAGTTAATTTTCTCAGTGTTGCTGTGATGGGGCAGAGCTTGGAGCCATGTGGGTATGCATAGGTTGTTATTCAATACCACTCACTCATGGTAGGGGGGGACAGAGGGATTATCAGTTCTCCAATGGAAGGGGACATGACTTTGGATGGAAGAAAAAGGTGCTGCTTGGAATGGTTGTGGCCATTTGTTCTTTTTCCTGGGACAGCAAGCAGCAGTGCAGGATGGCAGTGCAGTCATGCTGGGGTAGTCTCAGTGACTACATACATTTTTGTATGTAATCCCACTCTTTTATAGTTTGTTATTAATATTGTTGCTGTTACTTTTTGTTTTCTTATCTCATTGCTGTTTCCAGTAAACAGTTCTTAACTCAGAATCTCCATCTTTTGTCTCTCATCCAAGGCAGTGGGTGGAGGGCAGTGGCTCTGTGGAGCTTCATTTCCAGCTGGATTTTAAACTACAACAGTATGGTAACAGACTTCATTAGAATCTGTAAGAACTGTCTTGCTAATAAAAAAAAAAATAGGATTTCTACACATTAAAGACTTTTCAACAGTGAAAATGTAGAAGATACACCAGAGACACGAATGACATTGTGATGAGAAACAATGTGCCATTGTCTGGGTTACCAGCATGTTGCATGTTGAACAGGTGGTTGTCAGATATCAACTAATGTAAAGTTTTGAACTGGATCTTACATGTGCTGGGATAATAAAATAACCACTGATTGATGAGGGTGCACACATTGGTCTAAAGCTTTTGGGTTTTTTAGCTGTTACATGAACTGAGACTTTTGAGACTCTGCCTACGGCAATGGAATCCCAGGAGCACCTTCTCAAAAGATTCTGTAACACCTGAAGCAGCTAAACAGCACCATTATGGAAACTTCTGGATATTTTGAGGCATAAGGACTTTTCACATTCAGCAGCAAACCAGTTGGTTGAATAACACAGATGCTTGAAGAAGATATTTGGAACCACCTCTGAATTATATTGCTCTCTAGAGTTCTCTCAGTTTCACAAAGAGGTTTATGCTGACATGGCCTTTGACCTGAAGTCTTCTCAGTCGTGCCTAGCTCCTCAATAGGACAGGATATGAACATGCACTGCTCTCAATCTTCCTCTCTGCACTTGCTTCTTCACTTCTTTTTTTCTATGCAATGGAAACCAGGCATACAGGTCAAGAGCAAATGACAATATGGCCCAACAGCCTTCTTGGTACAGATATTAGCAGACTGGGTGGCCTAAAGGTTACATGCACCTTGAAATGCTATCTGATTTATCCTGTAGGAGGCAGTTCAGTAAGCACACAGTACTGTCATAAAGCTTTCTTCAGGAAGCCATCCCCACTTGACCTCAATAAGCCTATGGAAAGCAGTTTGTTCAACATATGCTTGAAGGCTAACACCTGAAATTAATTTCCTTAATAAATATCTTGAAATATCTTGAGTGCTAACTATTTTCCAGCCTGGCTTCCTGCAGAAGATTGCAATAAGAGATCTTATAGTGGAATCAAGCACATCCTCTGCACTTGTGAGAGCCAGCTCCCATTTTACCTGTATGTAAATCATACTTTCAGTTTAATGTAAAATGTAAAACGTTCTTCACTCTCTTCATTCACACTTGCTTCTCCAAAGAAATTTTTATAAATCTTTTCTATTTCAGTCACATGCTTACAGTTTGTTCATAATTCAGTGGCATGCGTACCATAGTACTCAACATATTGTGTGAAATATCTCTACAATACAGTCTGTTCCTTTCAAAGTATCTGCCATGACTTTTCATTACAAAATGCTGTCAAAGCTAAATTAGACAATACACTGTTTGATAAAATATCTCATTTCAAAATACAACAAGGATATGCAGCAAGAGCCAATATAAATCCATCTTGAGGAATCAGCATTTCCTCCTCGTGATAAGAAGGGAAAAATGTTTTGATATATTTTTGGCAATGAATTCTGAAATCCAGGCCATAAGTGCTGAAGAGCTTGTCAGTTTGGGAGCTAATCCATATGCCAAGGGTACATTAAACAAATATGTAGCTACTTACCTCAGGGAATGACCAGATACAAATAAACCTTTCACAAGGAAATCAAATCCAACTACTGGTAAGTGTAAGGTGAAAATTTAAATCACTTTTGACAGGGCGGAAAAGCAGATAGGGTCATAGTGTAACTGAAACATAATGTGCATGATTAACTTACTGTGGACCTGTTCCCTGGCAGCAGAATTTTACACATTCTGCATTGTAGAAATAGTCATTAAGAGAAAACATGTGACTCAAAGCATGGAGCCATGCATAAATAATAATAAAATAGTCTGGAAAAAGTGAACAAGCAATGATTTCATTTTCTAATCACAGGCCTTGGCAGTGGGCTCTACAGCACAATTTTGTCTTTGCAATTAAGCCTCTAGTCTGTCTTCTCTACTATAAAAGAGGTGGAGGAGTTCAGCTGTGTCCAAATACACTGTTCAACAACAAAACTGTTTTCCTCTGCATGATGATGTATTTATTTAATCCTTTAAAAGATTGTTAGGTACAGCTCTCCTTCTTAAGTTCTTATATCAGGATGAATTCTTCACTCCTACCAATGGATGATACAGCCTTTTAGATATCTGAAGCTCAAATGATCAAAGTGTGAGGGGGAGGTAAGCTTTCCCGCAGTTGCTTTCAGTTTTCTCATGCATAGTTAAATCAGTGCATTGAGAAGTAATACTCTACAGGGATGGATACAGAATTAGCCCCTGCAGTCTCACCAGAGTTTAATGGGTGATCTGATGCTAACAGCATCAGTTTCTGCCATCTGTTCATAAGGGGACCACTGACTGTTCTGTGAGCCCCTTTGTTAATCATGCTAAAGGGAATTTGGATGACTAAAATGGAATTTTTTTAATACTCCCATCCAGCAAAACCAGCAGTGCAGTTAATAACTGAAGATAGGAAAAAAGCAAAAATTAGAGCAAAACAAATTATTTAAATACTTAGTTCTAGTTCCATTTGCACAGTTGTTTTGATATAAAGAGCTACAAGCCAAGTACTGTAGCAAAGAACCTGTATTTATTCATTACAAATAAATAGTCAAATAAATTTATAATTTTTATATGCTTATATAAATGCTTTGACAAATATGTTGTTTTGTTACATAAGCAGTCTAAGCATCAACTTTGTTTATATAAACTATAAACAGTTTGAGGAAGTATATTACCACTTGTAGTCTGTTTTGAACTGTGTTGCGTGTCTTGTTCTGTCTAATTTCTCATACATGTTTTGCTGTTATTATTTCTGATAAATTCTAATAAAATTTCTAATAAAATGTGGAGAATTAGAATACCAGATGATATGGAAGAACCAGTGGTAAAACTAAGTACACATTTATATTTGCATAAGAATATACTTAATTGTCTAAAAATCTATCAAGGAAAACAAAAAGTATACAAATGAAAATAGTTATTTAAATATTTATATTGAAGGAATAAAATAGTTGAAGAAAGTAATTCTAAATTCAGGGAATTACTTATACTTGCAATGTTGCAGTATTTGCTCAGATACAATTAAAAATGCATTTCAGGAGAGTTCTGCAGGGTATTAAATAAAGACATGAAGCAAAGATAAGGATTAAAGCTAATCAAAAGCTAAGCATAACAAAAATCAGGAATATTTAGACAGATCCTTAATTATTTATCTGTTTAAACATTAATTCCCTGAAGACTAGTCAGCATTAAAGATATTCCTGAGAAATATGTCTACAGGAAGGAAAGGCTCTTCAGTCTAAAATTTTTTGTTTGGATATTCTAAATAGCCATTTAAGCATACTTTAGTTTGAAAACAGCTACAAATTACATTGTTATCAATAAGAACATGCCTTTTCAACAATGACTATCATTGCTTCCATTTATTCTTTTTTCTAACTGGAGGCTGGGGAAATATCTTTTTCAGACTAGTTTCCACATTTATACTGAAGCGAAGCTAAATTATTTTCAGCTCCCTTTACAAGAGCTGAACAAGCTCTTGGCTGCCATCTTGCTCTGCCTTCCTCTTTCTGTTTATGTGTCCTGGTTCCAGCCAAGACAGGGTTAATTTTTGCAGTAGCTAGAAGGGAACATGGCTAGGACTTGGAAGTTGTTCTATACCACCTCATATCATTGATGAGGGCAAGGGAAATGGAGTTTCTTGCAGGAACGTGAGGTTCCTTCTGGTTGGGGCAGGTAGCGTGGCTGCAGTCAGGTCACGTCAAGTTCCATGGTGAGCATTTTGGCATGTGAACCACTCTCCCTCTTTTGCATAGTTTTGGTATTAATATTGCTGCTTTTACTGTTTGTTTGCTTATCTCAGTGCTGTTTCCAGTAAATTGTTTTTATTTCAACCTGTGATATTTTCCTAGTGTGCTTCCAGTTCTCCTCTCTAGCCTGCTACATTGGGGAGCGGACAGTGGAACAAGCAAGAAGCAGCATGGTTTGGAAAGTCTCAGTGGGAGGACTAAATTGAGGAGCACCTAAACCACAACATTTTGTCATGCATAATTCCAGTTTAGTTGTCTTTCTGTGATTAAAAATTATATTAGGAAGGTTTGCACAGAAAACTTGAGTTAAAAGCTCAGTAGAAAAATTTGATCAGCTATTGTTTTATTCTCATGGGCAAAGCTCCTACTTCACTGAGTTTTAAAGAGGATTGCATGGTAAAATTCTATATGAAATGTCTAGATTCAAGTTCACTAGAGAGACCTGGATGAGCTGAAAAAGTGGGCCCATGAAGATCTCCTGTGGTTTAACAAGACCTAATGCAAGGTGCTGAACTTGGGTGAGGAAAACCCTCATTATCAATCTAGGCTGGGGAAAGAAGATTGAGAGCAATCCTGCCAACTTGGTTCCAAAACAGACCTATTGCTGGCCAAAACTTAGTCCATTAGCCGTGGTAGCAGAACCTTGGGGAAGACATATGAGGAAGGATAAAAAACCACTGTGCACAGCTGTGAGAAAAATGCAAGAGAATTTGGCTCTGCAGACACCAAAATCAGCCAAGAGAAAGATTATGTAAAACTCCAGGCCTCAGAGCAGACATTTCCCTGTAACCTGTGGAGATACCATGGCTGTCTTTCTGCAGTCTGTGGAGGACCCCACAGCAGAGAAGGTGGACCTGTCCAGAAGGAAGTTGCAGATTAAGAAGAGACAACATAGAGGCAGTCTCTCGACAATAGCTGTAGTCTGTGGAGGGGAGATCACAAGGAGCAGGTTTTCTGATGGAAGCTGTGACATATGGACACTAGAGCAGTTAGTGAAGAACTGCTCGATGCAGCACTTTTGTGAAGGACTGAGTCCTGTAGGAGTGAGCTCATGTTGGAGCAGAGGAAGAGTGTGACGAGAAGGGAGTGGCACAGACAAAAGGTCATGAACTGACCACATCTCAGTATGCCCATCTTCCCTATACTGGTAGTAGAGTGGGGAAGGGGTAGAAGATTTTGGAACAAAGGAGGGAAGTTGAACCTGGGTTGAATGAGTAGGATAAAGGGAAACTGAGTTTAGTTTTGCCTATTTCTCTCTATCCTACTTTAATATATTCTTCTAATTAGGAGTAAACTAAATTAATATTCTGCAGTTCAAGCCTGCTCTGCCTCTGATGGTGATCGGTGAGTGATCTCTCTGTCTGTAATTCAACCCACAAGCTTCTCCACACCACTGGCCTGCTGGTGAGGAGGAGTGGGAAGGCACCTGGGTGGGAACCTGGCAGTCAGCCAAGGTCATTTTACCACAGACATTTATAATTTTATCACATCAGATAAATCCCTTTTGCTTCTTCCCAGTTCTGCTGTATTATCTGGGACATGATGTGGGTGGGTGGTATTGATTTTCCTAATGTGCTAATCCAGCCTTTGTCAGAGTCCTTTGAAGCTGATGTCTCTTCCATGCTATGATCCTAAGCCACTGAGGCTGCATGCTTTGACATGGGGAAGGAATTCACGTAAACTCTTTCAATTTGCAAGCTTATTTCTCATCAGTGAGCAAGAATTTTTTTGAGACTGAGTTCCATGTTTAATATTTGCATCCAGCTTATGCATATTTATCTGCAAATTCGTTTTCAGAGGGGTATCAGTGAACTGCTTATGTAGATCTTCTGCATATAGAGCTGTAGATTTTGCAGTTACCAGAAATCACACTTTAAAATGTGGTCTTATTAGCGTAAATTACACAGTGTTAGGATATGCTGAAATTTCAAGGCAAAATGATATACGTTAAAAGCTAAGATAGTAGAAAATTACACAAGATATGATGGCATTTATAGTATATGACAAAGAAATGTTGATAACATGAAAGTTAACAAACAGCTTAGAGAAAGATTGTCATGCATCTTGTAAGTATGCACGATGGCAGACTGGAATTCACATTTGAAGGGTAAAAATAAATAAAATAATAAACTGCAATGATGGGAAGGTGGGAAGGTGTTACCATACCTGCTTGTGGTAGGAGTACTGGAACTCAATGAATTTTAAGGCGTCTTTTCACCCAAATAATTCTATGATCCTGTAAAATAATGTTTGGCAGAAGTTGTAGTAGCACTAATAAATTTGAATGTTGATGGTGAAAAAACAGATTAGACTACACAACCTGAAAGTAATATATTTTATTTTGCACACAGTTTTTAGCACAGAAGAAGTTTCAAGTCAAGGGAAGCAATGATTGTGTAGTAATAAATCTTTGCATAATTATTCAAAATGCATAGAAAGTACTTAAAGCACAAGGTACAAGCCTGCAAAGGCTGCTGTATGCAAAAAAAGTGCAAGGAAAGCTTATGTGACCATACTAATTATGAAAAAGGAAATGCACATGGTAAAAATGACATGAAGCTGGATTTTTTTAAGCACACGGAAAGGGAACAGTTTATTAGACTAGTGCTCTCTACTCTCATTCTCGCCTCTTTATTTAGAAGCATAAAATTAGAATGTGCCTCCTAATGCCTTGATGGAATGAGAACACAATTGCATTTCATTTAAGAAACACGATGATGCTGTTCAAAATATTGAAAAATTTTAAAATACTACGTTTTTTGTTCTTGTAGCTCTGGTGTGACTGAATAAGCAATAAAGCCCTCTGTTTTCCATGAACATAAGAAAGTTGTGGAAAGCAGTTCAAAGCTTGCTGTTTCAAAGAGATAAATCTGAGTTCTAAAAATTCCACCAAAGGGTTTCTGGTTTCAAGATGGTGATTGTACTACACTTGGTCATCTTTATGGTCTGAGGAGAGCAGTCCTTGAGTGTGTGTTATTGAACATGAGGTCATTTCCACAGTTCTTGGTAATCTGAGCATTTGACAGAAGTGGTTTGGTTATGACCAAAGTTGCTGCTTCTGAAGTCGCTACATTTATTAATCCAACCAGTGCAGCAGTCAGACATAAGAGTGTGAGTTTTTTCAAACATAGATTGATATCAACAATTAGAAACTGTTATTTTGATGGTATGGGATACAATAACTGTGGTGAATATGCCTATATATTTATGAAAAATATCCATGATAATGTGAAATGTACCTTTTTCAAATATTTGGTGCTAACTTCTTTGTGAGTCATCAAATAGGTTTTTGCTCTTTTCTCTTGAAAAGACAACTAAAGCATGTACTAGATCAGTATGAGAAAGTCATGGACCTGATAGAGTAGGTCCAGAAGAAAGGCTGCAAAAACAATCAGAGAGTTGGAGCACCCCTTCTATCTAGAAAAGCTGAGGGAGCTGGGGTCATTCTGGAGAAGACAAGGCACAAGGGAAACCTTGTGGAAGCCCTTCAGTATACAAAGGCATAAAGTTGGATTAAGAGAGTCTTTCTCACCAGGGCCTGAAGCATTATGACAGGGGGCAATATTTTTGGCTATTGTTTCATTCAGAATACACACCATAAAGGTAAAGATTTTGGCAGGGGATTTAGGTTTCAACATCCTTAAAAAATCTAAAACCTACAATTAAAAAATATGTCAGTCATGGTGCAAACTCAGTCTCTTCAGGCAACACTTTCCTAAACATATTGTTTCTCATCTAGAGGACTAGGAATCTGCTCATTCTTCAACAATAACTAAATACATATTCAAATTATTATAGTGCTAAATATAGGATGCCTCTAGCCATTGGTGTTTGTAAAAAAAAAGTACAAATATTACTCCTATGATACATAGAAAAAATTCACATATTACTTACTCTTTACACTGGATATGTTTACAGTTGAGAAGATTTTTACTTAATTATACAGATAATTATATATTTTATAGTACTAGACATAAAACTAGCTAACAATATAAACAGTTTATTTCAACGTGGACCTATGGCAGAGATCACAAAAATATGCATTTTTATTTTTCCACCAGCTTTTCAGTATTTGAGAACTGCTTCCTATCTTCCAAGGGTCAATTTTATAAGAACCTTAATAACTGCTATTAATATGATTTCTTAGAATGCTTTTTTCCTTTTCATGTATATCAGTTTGTTTATAACACCGTGATTATGACTTGACCATTTAAATGACCAAAAATGTCAATTTGCATTTAGAGAAGAGGAGACTGATGATTATTTTCCATAAGATCACCTTAGGAAAGGAGCCATAATTTCAGCATTACAGAAATATGATTAATTTACCCTCTTTACTACAGCAACAACTTTCAGTTCGGATATTCACTGTGGCATTTTCTATACAGACATAAATATTTCCGTCAGAAAGACTGAGTAACCTTGTATCTTGAGTTCAATTTGAAGTGAAAGGACAATGCACCAAGAACAAATTTCTTAAGATAGATAATCAGCCAAAAACTCATGAAACAATAATTTAATTTCCACAAAACATAGAAAATACTCCAAACATGGAATAATTCAGAGCTATGAAAACTATCTTAAAATCGTTGCTGACTTGAAGTTTTGCTAATTATATATTTTTAGAAGTAGAAATAACATTCAATAGTTGTTGATCTGTCCAAAATGGTGATACTGATTAGCTAAAAATTTTGTCCCTTTAATAGCCCTACTATATAGGTAGCAAGCAAAATGATCAGTTTGCCATGTTCCCAAATCTTAGTTCTGAAAAGCAGTAGATTATCTAAGCCTTATTTTCTCCCTCTTCCCTTCCCTGAAGAGATAAAGAATATTGTGAATTACTCTGGAGAGTCCATTTCTTGTATAGTTTTCTAAAGTTCTTTTATCTCTTTTTATTTCTACTTTATAGATGTCTCTTTGTGTCCCTTCCATTCTCGCTATATATTGAGATATTAATCCTATGGTTTTTATTTGCAGAACTGCAATGTTAAAAAAATGACATTTTTTCCTGCTGTTGCTCAACAACAGTGGTTCTGAACTTCAGTCCAAGATAAATAGCTACTTGTACAAGTTTACAAATTAATGTCTCACTGCCCATTAAGAAGAGTATTTCACAAATATACAACCATTCAAACATTTTTCAGTTCCTCAAACAACATATATTTATAGCTTGGCTGAAACTGTTAATAATGGGAGAAGATGTAAGAATCTCAACCCTTGTTCTACTCTCAGAACCTCACTTACAGTTTTAAATTTCTAGTACCCATTTCAATATTCTAGAAGGTTGCCTGCATCAAATATTCAAAAGCTGCTATCCAGTGTGTATTTATGTGAGTTCTTTCACTTGTAGTCTTCACAAATGATCCATAGGAGAAGGGAAAGGGATCATAAATGAACAAATATGTTCATCTACTGTGAGTAAAACTGTAAAGGAGAGGCTTTTAGATAACCTATGACTCCTGCATCAATTGCTTGACACCTGAGCAACAAGGGAGCTGTTGACAATATTTACTGCTATTAGTGGCAGTTGATGGGATTTAACCTTATTTTCCTAGGTGATTAAGTTCTGTTCTTTTTCTGTTTTACCAAGGCTTTATAGCACCCTTCAAAGCAGATGGGCACCCTCCAGCAGGATTGCAGAATGGGAAGAAATCACCAGAAATGTATCTTTTTTTTTCCTCTTTCCAGGTGGAGGAATTCATAACTTGGGTTAATAATGTTTTGCTTTATGTAAGTTTGTTGCTATGAGTATCCAGTAAAAGGAAAAAAAACCTCAAACAAACAAAACAAAACAACCAAACAAAAACCACCAAAAAAATTCACCAACAAAAGTTAAAGAAAGGTGCCTTTTCTCTGGAGAAAGTGAATTTTGTCTAGGATTTTTATATTTTTTTGTAGTTTGTTCTATGATCACAGAAGGTCCTCAAGAACATTCAGTCAGACTTTGGTTTTCTTTCAAGTGGTTTCATAACA
>VXBU01011922.1:31349-41882 GCA_013400315.1 Bombycilla garrulus | reverse complement strand
CGGGGGACCCTGCCCGCGAGGAGGTGACCAGGGCTTTGCTGGCTCTTTGGAGACTGAATTAATGTATTTGCAAATGATGATGGAAATCCTTTTTCTGTTCGTTTTGTTCTGTCTTTAAAGTTTTTAATGGATGCAGGAACAGCAACACTTTTGCACTTTGTACCTGGTGATGACAGCGTCGGAAGCGACGCGGCTGCGGCCGTGCCCGCCTGGGGAGGGGACACGGAGAGCCCTGGGGGACACCCGGGTCCCTCAGGGGGATGGCAGAGCAGGGCCAGGTGAGGGGAGCACCTGGAGCTGGGATGTGGGATGTGAGAAGTGGGATGTGCCCAGGCTGGAGCCCCGCTCCTGGGAACGCCGTGCTGGTGCCAGGCTCACTGCCAGCCCAGCCTGGGGACACGCGAGGGACATGGGGGGTTTGGGCCACCCGGGGCAGCTGAGCTGGAACCCCCTGGCGTGTGGAATCCTGGAAAATCCTCCTTTGGAGTAAAGGCTGGAGTTTGGCACGCAGGGAGCCAGACGGCTGCTTTGGGATGCATTCCTGAGGGTGGGGAGTGCCTCACGTTCCCGGCCCTGAAATCCCTCCCGTGCGCTGCGGCGTCTGCTCGTGGAATGTCCTGACCGGGGCTGGGAGTGAGGGGAACGAGGTGTTCCCAGTGTGGGGCTGGGGCTGCTCACCGCCCCTGCTCAGCCCTGAGTGCCCAGAGGGGTTCTTCTTGGAGGGAAAAGGGTGTGGATCCCAGGAATTGGCTGCTAGGGCTTACTGGGATCCTGCGGGTTACTGGGATCCTGCAGATTGCTGGGATCCTGCACGTTACTGGGATCCTGTGGATTGCTGGGATCCTGTGAGTTACTGGGATCCTGCACGTTACTGGGATCCTGCACGTTACTGGGGCTGTGGGCCACTCGTGTGCTGCTGGCAGGGCTGGGCTGACCCCCAGCCCCAATTCCTTGGGAATCAGATGGTGCAGGGCTCTTGTTCTGGAAGTTTCACTCGCTCTATGTAATTTAAAATTAATAATTTAAAGTTAATTGCACTGGGAGGGGAAAAAAAAAAAAAAAAATCTCACTTTGTGCTTTGCTTGCCCCGCTTGGTGTTCAGGGATCAATCCCGCTCCAGGCAGGACTCTCAGACAGGATCGGTGGCTTTGAGGTCCTGACTGGAGACACATCAAAGTCTTAATTTTCCAAGGATTGGTGCTAGAGTTCTGCTGGACACCGGCGTCCCTTTGGGCATTCCCAGAGCTGGTTCCAGGGAAGCTGAAGGATCCGTGTGCTGGTGCAGGCTGGCTGGATCCCGGGGGATGCTGGGCTGCTCTTCAGCCCATTCCTCTGCCCTGTGGGGTCAGGAGATGAGGGGAGCGTCCTCGGCAGGATCGTGCCTGCAGCTCGGATCCCTTCCCGTGGGAGCAGTGCTCTGGTGGGGTCACAGCAGGGTCCCCTCTGGTGGCCTGAGGGACAGCACAGGGCCTCCATGGAGCTTTGGGAGCAGCGATTCCACCTGGCCAGGGATGGGGCAGCAATAACCCTGGGCTGGCTCCCAGAGCATGGGGCTGTCCGTGCCTTCTGCTGCAATTCCAGCCTGTGGCTTCGAGTCCCTGGTGTCAGTGAGAGCTTTAATAATAATAATAATTATATTAATAATAATGATTATAATAATAATATCCTTGGGCATATCCAGATCCAAACACGGCTCGTTACTGGGGGCTCGTTAGTGGGTTAATTTATTACTTAGTGCTGAGACACATCACTGGGGCTTGGCCAGAGCTGTGGAGATGCACAAATTCCACGGGTTTTGTGCCTGTGGATGATCCCTCCACGGCTGGGATTGAGGCTCTCAGTTCATTCCACCTCTCCAGTCCCCTGGGGTTGTTCTTCCACCAGCCAGGGGCTGATCCAGAACCAACTCCTGCTGCTTGGGCTGCCGGGCCTTGCACCCCAAACAGAGCCAGGGCCCGTTCCTGACCTGGCTCCAGTGGTTCTGTGGGGAAACCAGGAGCAGGAAATCTTCTGAGGCAGAGTTTCCCCTCCCTCCGGGGGGCACAGCGGGTGCGGAGGGTTTGGAGTGTCCCTCTTGGGGTTTTCCTCTCCCTGTGCTCCGGGGAACGGCTTCCCAGGGCTGGAGCAGGATCTCTTGGCTTCTGAGGATGGAATTCCCTGTTCCCCCATCCTCTCATACCCGGACCCAGCTCCGTGTCCCAGCGATGTCTCTCCCTACGTCCTGCTGCGTGCTTCCCTCCTGCCTCGTGCTTGGAATGTCCCGTATCCCTGACAGGGTGTCTGTGGTGCTGGGATTGCCCTGGAGCTGCTCAGGGTGTGTGTGGACACAGATCTGAGTCCTTCCGTGGATATTTACCCACACACACTGGGGTCTGGTGAGAGAAGGGGGCGCTGGGAGCACGGGGAGCTGCTGGGTTTTTATCTCTGTACAGCTCCAGGGTCAAGCCCAAAAGCAGCAAGGGCAGATTCTGGAATGTTCCGTGCAGGGGCTGTGCTCACCTGGGCATCGATCCGGGGATCCCGCAGTCTGGGATGGGATGGGAGGGAAGGGAGGGGCTCTGGCACAGGTAGAGTTAAATCTCATCCCTTTGGCCAGTCCCGGTAATTCCTGAATTCCTGGCACATCTGTCCCTGGGAAATGTGGGAAGGACAGGCTCCTCGGGGATGGAAAAACTCCGTGGTGTTGGGAGCGTCCCCATCCACTGTCACCTCAGCTGTCCCCTCCCAGTGTCCCCAGTCCTGTGGTGGCACCTGGGTGCAGAGTGGGGCAAGGGGAGCAGAGCTGGAGGGATTGAATCCCAAATCCCAGCGTGTGGAGCTGGGATTGAGCATTCCTGGGGCTCGGGACAGGCTGGGGGGTTCTGTCCCCCCAAACCCAGCGGCACCCAGAGATGTGTCCAGAATTCCCTGCCTGTCCCCGGGGTGAGATCCTCTTCCCACTGCACCCAGCAGCCTGGAAGAGCAGCCAGCAGGGAATGTTCTGGTCATTCCCTCAGCAATTCCACGGCCAAAAGCTTCCCTGAAACAGAATTCCTGCTCCTCTTGGCGGCCAGGCAGGCAAAATCCTGCAAAGCCCGAGGGAAATTCTCCGAGTGCCCCAAGGCTTTGCTGCCCCTGGGGTGGAATCCCAAGGTTTCATCCCGAGGTTTCATCAAGCACAAATCTTTGGAGAGCTGCAGGCGGGCAGGGAATGGAAACCCTAGGGAACACGGATTGAAAAAAAAAGGAAAATAAAAGTTACAAAAAAGAATTACAAAAAGCCCAAAACTGCCCTCATTGTCTGTTCCAAAGGGCTTGGGCATCCCAGTTCCCAGACTTGCCAGTGAAAGGTTTGGAGTGAGGGTGCAGGGACATTCCCAAAGATCATATCTAAAGGAAATATCATTTAAATCACTTTCTTGTTCTCCAGTGGCATCCCAGAGTAATTTTCCCCACACTGGCCAGGGAGCTGTCATTAAAATCCTCATTGAGCAGTGGCAATCCTTGGAGCACATTCCTGGCCAGGCCTTGAAATCCCAACCCTGGGGATCCCCCTCATCCTTTGTGTCCCCACTGGGTGGGCTGGGAATTGATCTGTCAGGAAAACAGGAATTGATTGGAAAAAACAGAATTGATCTATTGGAAAAACCGGAATTGATTGGAAAAACCGGAATTGAATGGAAAAACCAGAATTGATCCATTGGAAAAACAAGAATTGAATGGAAAAACCGGAATTGATCTATCAGAAAAAATGCAATTGATCTATTGGAAAGACTGGAATTGACAATTGGAAAAAACAGAATTAATTGGAAAAACTGAAATTAATCCATTGGAAAAACCAGAACTGATCTGTCAGAAAAAACCAGAGTGTGAGTGTTTAATGAGAGGCTCAGGGTGTGTCCTGGGTGTGTCCAGGGTGTGTCTGGGCTGTGTTCTGGGTGTGTCCTGGGTTTATCCTGGGTGTATCCCAGGTTTATCCCGGNGAAAAAAACAGAGTGTGGTGTTTAATGAGAGGCTCAGGGTGTGTCCAGGGTGTGTCCCAGGTGTATCCCAGGTGTGTCTGGGCTGTGTTCTGGGTGTATCCTGGGTGTGTCCCGGGTGTGTCCCGGGTTTGTCCTGGGTTTATCCTGGGTGTATCCCAGGTTTATCCTGGGTGTATCCCAGGTTTATCCCGGGTTTGTCCCAGCTGTACCCGCCTTCCCGCTGCGAGGTCTCTCATGAGCTGGCTCTGAACTGGTTTGAACTGGGGCTCGCTGGGCTCGGTGCTGCCCTGGGAGAATTCCTGCTCCCCTCCTCACCGGCCACAGCTGCACATGTTGGGACTGGGAGCTCTTCCTGCCGTTCCCATTCCCATTCCCACTGCCCTGGCTCCGTACCACGTTTGGGGAGCTGTTTCTGCCATGGAACATTCCCATTTCCCATTCCCATTCCCACTGTCCTGGCCCTGTATCATGTTTTGGGAGCTGTTCCTGCCATGGAACATTCCCATTTCCCATTCCCATTCCCATTCCCATATTCCCACTATCCTGGCTCTGTACCACGTTTGGGAATCTGTTTGGGAAGCTGTTTTAGCCATAGAGCATTCCCATTCTCACTCTCCTGGCTCCGTATAACGTTTGGGAATCTGTTCCTGCTGTGGAATATTCCCATTCCCATTCTCACTGTCCTGGCCCCGTACCACATTTGGGAATCTGGGAATCTTTTCCTACCATGGAACATTCCCATTCCCACCGTCCTGGCTCCGTACCACGTTTGGGAATCTGGGAATCTGTTCCTGCCATGGAATATTCCCATTCCCATTCCCGCTGTCCTGGCTCCGTAACCACGTTTGGGAAGCTGTTTCTGCTGTGGAATATTCCCATTTCCCATCCCTATTCCCATATTCCCACTGTCCTGGCTCCGTACCATGTTTGGGAATCTGGGAATCTTTTCCTGCCACGGAACATTCCCATTCCCTCTGTCCTGGCCCTGTACCACATTTGGGAATCTGGGAATCTTTTCCTGCCATGAAACATTCCCATTCCCACTGTCCTGGCTCCGTACCACGTTTGGGAATCTTCTCCTGCCACGGAACATTCCCATTCCCGTTCTCGCTCTGCTGGCTCCGTCCTGTGCCCTTCCCCGTGCTCTCCTGCCGGGGTTCTGGAATGTTCTCCCTTGGAATCCTGCAGGGCCGGGGTTCCTGGAGCTCCTGGAGCTCAGCCCCCTCTCTGGGAAGGGCTGTGCTGTTCGGGGTGTGGAGCTGGGTCTGTAAACCCGCCCTGAGGGGTTTGTTGTGGCTGTTCCCCCGTGGATTCCCTGTCAGGGTTTTTCCCTTCACTCCGCTGGGATGGGATTTGGGATTGTGGCGTCCCGTCTGGAATCACTTCTGGAAATCGGTGGTGTTAATGACTAATTAGCTGTGTTAATTAACGACGTGTGGCAGGAGTGGTGCCCTGGAAGAGCTGGACCAACTCCAGCGTTCCCTCAGTGAAAGTCTGAGATCCTTTGGGAGGTGGCTTGGATCAGGTCCCGTTGGTTTCATCCTGGATAACGTCTCTGATTTTATCAGGAATGCTGTTGGCTTTGGGCTGAGAATGAGATTTTTGATCCCGGTTTTCTCTCTCTGTGGTGGGAAGTAAACAAACCCAGGAGTTTTCCGGGTGTATTTAGGGCTGAACTTTGGGACAGACAAATGGAAAAGGAATTATTTGGCTCCTCCCCAGTGGCTTCGCTCACCTGAACCTCTCTTACCTCATTCAGGAAGGGCTTGGTGGTGTGCCAGCTCCCGCCTGGATTTGTACAGAATTCCCGGTATTCCCTGGTGGTCCTCACCTCCCCCAGCAGTGGGATCTTCCCACGGAAAGTGTATTTTTGTATTTGATGCTGATGGGAAGAGAGGGATTTTCCTCTCTCCCTGAATTCGGGGCTTTTCTGGAGGGCAGAGCCTTCCCTTCTGTTTTTGATTCCCTCAAATTCCTTGGACAGATGGAAAGGAGGGAAAAAATCCTTTCTTCTGTAATTTTGATGCTCAGAGGTAGTTTTGCAGAACTTTGCAGGAATTCTGGGAATGCTGTAGGGATTCCCTTGTGGGGATTGGTGCCTTTGGCAGTGACTTCGCATGCACACTCTGTCTCTTTCCCTGCTCCTCTCTCTCATCCCAGAAATGTTCAGACTCCAATCAGAGTCTGATTGGCTATGGCAGAATCTGGAAAAGTGGCTTTGTGACGAAAATCCCGATCCCAATCCCAATCCAAATCCCTTCTCCCTTTCCCTTTCCTTTTCCCTTTCCCATCCCTCCCCTGGATCCTGTTAATTTCAGTTCATTCCCTGCACTCATCACATCCCTGTGATTCCCATCCCTGCTCCTCCCCTCTCTCTGGACCTGCTGCAGCTTTCCCAAAAAAGGTTTTTCTCCCTCGGACCCGGGAGCTGTTCCAGGGCACGGCTCTGACCACCCTGGAAGTTCCAAAGCAATGCAAAGCCGTGGATTTGGTCTGGAAATCCATCTCTTCCCATTCCAGCTTGTGTCCAGCCCTGTTCCATCCCTGATCACAGGAAACAGGGATGGGAGAGCGTCCTGTGACTGAGCCCAGGGATAACAGCCCTTCCCAGTTCCCAGATAACTCATTCCCAATTCCCAGTTCCCAGATAACAGCCATTCCCAGTTCCCAGTTCCCAGATAACAGCCATTCCCAATTCCCAGTTCCCAGCTAACAGCCATTCCCAATTCCCACAGATAACTCATTCCCAATTCCCAGATAACATCCATTCCCAATTCCCAGTTCCCAGATAACAGCCATTTCCAGTTCCCAGATAACATCCATTCCCAGTTCCCACTGTTCCCAGTGCCTTAAACCCATCCCCAAACCAACAATGGGTTTCTGTTCCTGTGCTCTTCCCCTGCACCTCACAGCTCCTTAGCCCAGTTACAGCATCCCTGTATCCCAGTATCCCAGTTAGAGCATCCCTTATACCAGTTAAAGCATCCCAGTTCATCCATCCCTGTATCCCAGTTCACCCATCCCAGTTCACCATCCCAGTATCCCAGTTCACCATCCCAGTTCATCCATCCCTGTATCCCAGTTAGTGCATCCCTTATCTCCAGTATCCCAGTCAGTGCTTCCGTGTATCCCAGTTCACCCATCCCTTATCCCAGTTAGTGCTTCCCTGTATCCCAGTTAGTGCACCCTTGTATCCCAGTTCACCATCTCAGTATCTCAGTTCACCCATCCCAGTTCACCCATCCCAGTATCCCAGTTCACCATCCCAGTATCCCATTCACCCATCCCAGTTCACCATCCCCGTATCCCAGTTCACCCATCCCAGTTCACCATCCCAGTATCCCGTTCACCCATCCCAGTTCACCCATCCTAGTTCACCTATCCCAGTATCCCAGTTCACCATCCCCATATCCCAGTTCACCCATCCCAGTTCACCCATCCCAGTATCCCAGTTCACCATCCCAGTATCCCAGTTCACCAGTTCAGTATCCCAGTTCACCCATCCCAGTATCCCAGTTCCTTTCCTGTCTGCTCCAGAGGGATCCCAGACTCCAGCCTGGCCATCGGCGCTGCCTCCGAGTGGGACAGAAACAGAAACTGGTTTTTAAAACACCAGAAGGAAAGGATTATTCCTGATTTTCTGACAGGATGCATGTTTAATCCCAAATATTTTATTATTTAATGGAATTTAAATGAAACCTCCTGGGCCTGTAAATATCCCGCCCTTGGAATATAAACATTCCCCTGCTGGATCTGGGGTTTGTGGGATGGAAAGGGATTTTCTGCCAGGCAGTCCCAGAGAAATCCCTGATGAGTTTTTCCCTGTTAGAATTCTCCTTCCCTCCCTGGTTTTCCCTGATGGTAGAAAACCCGGGAATGCCCAGAGCTGCCTCCGTGCTCGATGAGACCTGGAACTGGAGCCGGGCAGCGAGGGAGGAGCTGGAATCGGGAATTCCCTGGGCTGGGGTTAGGGCCGAACTGGAGCCGGGCAGTGAGGGAGGGGCTGGAATCGGGAATTCCCTGGGCTGGGTTTAGGGCCGAACTGGAGCCGGGCAGTGAGGGAGGAGCTGGAATCGGGAATTCCCTGGGCTGGGTTTAGGGCCGGTTTAGGAGCAGGACCTGACCCCGTTCCCAGGGAGCCAGAGCCTGTCCCGTGGGGCTCCCGCTCGGCCGAGGCCGTGAGTGCAGGGCTGCACTGGGAGAGGGACGAGGGGAGACTTTGGGATTGCGGGCTGGGGGTGTCAGGGAAGGAGGGGCTGGTTTTGGGGACAGAGCATTCCAGAGGGGATGGATCCATGGATGAGGACAGAGGACAGTGGGGACAGGCAGAGCATTCCAGAGGGGATGGATCCGTGGATGAGGACAGAGGGGACACTGGGGACAGGCAGAGCATCCCAGGGGATGGATCCATGGAATGAGGGTGGACGGGACAGTGGGGACAGACAGAGCATTCCAGAGGGGATGGATCCATGGAATGAGGGTGGACAGGACACTGGGGACATCAGAACATTCCAGAGGGGATGGATCCATGGAATGAGAGTGGAGGGGACACTGGGAACAGACAGAGCATTCCAGAGGGGATGGATCCATGGATGAGGACAGAGGGGACACTGGGGACAGACAGAGCATCCTGGGGGATGGATCCATGGAATGAGGACAGGGGACACTGGGGACATCAGAACATTCCAGAGGGAATGGATCTATGGAATGAGGGTGGAGGGGCCCCTGGGAACAGAAAGAGCATTCCAGAGGGGATGGATCCATGGAATGAGGGTGGACGGGACAGTGGGGACATCAGAGCATTCCAGAGGGGATGGATCCATGGATGAGGACAGAGGGGACACTGGGGACAGGCAGGAGCTGCTCCGAGTGTGTCCCTGGCTCTTCCTTCCCTCCCCATGCTCCCATTCCCAGCACTTGCTGTAAATAGGGAATATTTATAAGAATTTATTGCAGAGATTTCTAGACTCACCTGAATCCCGTTTTTCCCAGAGCTTTTGGTTTTGCTGGGATCTCCTGGAGCGGGAGATTTCACCTTCCCAAGGTGCTCCGGGGTGACAACAAATCAATCCAGTCCCAATCCCAGTCCAGGTGCTGGGCAGGGCCAGGAGTTCCAGGGGTCCCAGGGCTGAGAACGGAGCAACTCCTGCCCTTGGTTTTATCCATGTTCTCCGGGCAGGAGAGGCTGTTCCAGACTGGAGTTGTCCCAGGCTGTCCCTGGCTCTCTCAGAGGTCGTGGATTTTCCCTTTTCCTTCTTTCTGTCTTTGCCTTCCATGTCCGACCTGGCTGCGGCAGCAGTGGAGGGGAGTTTGGGTGGAAATGTGGAGTTTTCCAGGCATTCTCCTTGATGTGACATATTCCAAACCTTAATCCTGCCCGAGTCCTGGGATCCCTGCTGGCCCATCGCAGTCCCCAGGGGTTCCTGGTGCTTTTCCTCCAGGGTGAACTTGCCCCAGCAAATCCCTCCTCGGCTTCTCTTTCCCGCCCGGCCCGCGTCCATCCGCACTCGGAATATTCCTCGTTTGCAGTGGAGTTGGAGCCTCTGGAGCCGCTCTTGGGGCTTTTCCACCCCTGCAGGGCTCGCTGGGCTCTGTGACTGTTAGCACAAACCGTGGATTCATCCCCCAGAGACCCCGGTGCCGCCTCCGGCCCAGAGCCCCGAACCGATGTAAGAGAGACCCAAGCCGGGCTGTTTGTGGGGAATAATTCCGGGTCTCTGGCACAGCGGGAGGCTCTGGGGCCGCAGCGGGGCTCGCAGGGCCGTCCCAGGCTGTCCCTGGCTCCTATCTGGGCTCTGTGCCTGTCCTGGGGACTCCGTGCCCGTCCCCGGACACTCTGTGCCCGTCCCCGGACGCTCTGTGTCGTTCTGGGGGCTCCGTACCCATCCCTGGGGGCTCCATGCCCAGACCAGGCCTTGGGAATGGCCCCTCTGCCATCCCCCCGTCCCGGCTGAGGCAGAGCCGATCCCGGGCTGTGTGAGGGGAGCTGGAGCCGTCCCTGAGCACACAGATCCCGTAACTCCCGCAGCCCGAGGCGGGGAGGATTCTCGGGGATTCCTGGATTTGGGAATGTTGCAGGGGGGGTTCCCCAGCCCGAGCCCGGATTTTCAGCGTCGCTCCCGCTCTTCCCAACCCCTGCCGTGGTGTCCCGAGCTGAGTCTCCCTGAAAATCCGCGCTGGCACCAGGGACATCCCGGCAGCTCCCGAGGGATGGACGGGCTGTCCCGGCGGGAGCGGCGAGCGGGGGGGACTCGATGCCTTTCTCCACAACCACCGGCCCCGCAAAGCAATAAAACCACGGAGGGGCCGCGGGGAGACCCCGGGATCCGCCCCCGGGGCGGGAGGGCGCGGCCGGGGGAGCCTTCTCACGATGCCAACTGCCCTTAAACTGGGATCCGGGTCTTTGTAAGCAATGTCTGTGTATTATGTGTAAATATGAGGGACAAATTTGAAATTACTGCCTTTTCCCTGTTTATTTTTCTGAGTAATTCCAGATGTACTTTAGTCTCTCTACTGTCAAAACTTTTATATTGTAAATCTGATGCTGGTGGCTTTTTTGGTTATTTTGGTT
>VXBU01011920.1:127033-146628 GCA_013400315.1 Bombycilla garrulus | reverse complement strand
CTGCATGCCCCTCCATTGAAGGCGAAAAGGGGCCTGAAGGGTTTCTGAGGGAGGGTTCTGCCTTTCCCAGCAGATACCTGTCTTCAACCCGAGACACACCTGCATCGAAATTTTTTTGTCTCTTGTGAAGCTGGAGGGCAGCCTTGCTCCCGGAAAGGCAGCTCACTTGCTCCTAAATCTCTGCACAGACTTCGTGTTTGGTTTTGAATGAAAATCAGGATTTCTGTTTAGTTTCTTTTAACAATGTTTTGTATGTTGGGACTACAAAGCCATATCAGGGCACTTCACATTATGTTACTTGCTTTTGTAAAGGAAAAAACCCAGTGCTCTCACATTTCAGCTCAATTTTTTCCCTTCTCCAGAACCCAAATGACTAAGACCTTAACAAATGCAGAGATGGTCTTGTCAAGTGCACTTATGGCACAGAAAATGAGCTACAGTGCTCAGGAGCAAAGCTGCTGCAGTGTTATGTGAGGAACTGAACAGATCACTTTCTCCACCCCAGGCTTGCACTGAGCAGCGAGCTCAGAGACAGTCAATGGGCTGCCCATTACCTCCTGTGTTTCAGTCAATGCTAAACACAATGCTAGCACTTTAAAACACAGAAAGCAGATGTAATAGACTATCACATCAATGTTCTGCTTCACTAGAGCTAATCAGATGTGGTTTAGAACAAGCAATATAATTTTGCATGGGGATTTATATTACCTGAGGATATTAAATGCTGGGGGGAAAAAAAACCAACAAAATCCACAAAACAAAACCTTATCAATCCCCAAACCACCAAATCACAAACCAATTTTTGAGTCATTGACAAAAAAAGCCTGCTTTTATTGTATAGGAGTTGCTTTCTCCATTCAGATTTTTAAAAAACACAAACTCAGACAAGAAAACATTATCTCTTTCAAACAGAGAACACCATCTAATAATTGTCTTGCATGTGTAGGTACATACTCATGTGCATATACCTGTAAAAATTGCATGTATCCCTGCAACACAGGACAGCTGATTTAGCAACAGGATGCGTGGTGCTGCAAATGCTGCAGCCCATCTGACTGGCAGTGATATAAGAAGCCAAGTAATTCCAGTTCTTGGAAACCTTTTGTCTCCTGAAAGTCTGTAAATAAAAGGGGAAATATAATCTTTGGTCAGAAGATTGTGGTGTTGTGATAAACAGATAATCTAAGTAATCAGGAGCATTTTGTCTGATTTGTGCAGAGTTGTGGCTGAGCAATTCTAAATTATATCACCATGTTCAATTACTGGAAACAACACTTCCTGCAACCTTTGCAGTCTGTAGGGAGATATCACAGTTTCAGATGTACCTTTGTTAATCACTGCATTAATTTTTCCACTTAAAGGGGAAGAATAGGATCTGTGCAGAGCAGGAAGTTCAAAAAGTCTCTCAATCTGAAGTGTTAAAACATTTGACCATCTTTGTGATCTTTAAACTCATAACAAACACAGAGTGTAAACAGATATCCTAAATATACTTTGATTAATGTGCACCACTAATAAAAACATTTTCAGTTTTCAGCCATTCCATTAAAATGCTGACTAAGTCAAAGCAAAAATATTTCATCAAAATATACAGATTTTGATAAAGATTGTAACAGAAGGTCTTGAAGCTATAAGGTGGAGTCTAGCCATTTCTTCAGAGACAGCATAAACTGAAAACCTCATATTTTCCTTTGAAAAGCTTTGAATTTATTCCAAAGCAGAACTGGAAGCAGAATTTAACACTTCAAAAATTGTTCCAAATAACTGGGGTCTTGACTGAAGGCTGTCCCCTAGTGAAAAAGGACACCTTTGGTGCACACTGTAACCAGGAATTCATTCAGGATTGTATATACACTCAGACACGTTTGTATGTGTGTGTCAGAAGTGGTAGGCCTAATTAAAGAGGCCAAATAGAGCACATTCCTCATTCTACTTTGTAAAGAATCCAAATATGCATCTGGCCAGCAATTGCAGAGCATCAGTGCACTACGGGTAAGTGCTGCTGTAAAAGTAAGAACTGACCAGATGGCAAGCTGACACCTCAGGGCTGTCAGTGCTCCCAAAGGGACCCCAGACTTGAGAAAATCCGCTGTCAGGGTGACACTTTTTACAATAGGATACAGTGGTAAACACCACCCCTTGACAGGGTAGCATCCAAAGCAACCTCAGGCACAAAAGCTTATGCTGGCTGCTAAGCTACCTAGTGTGCCTTCTTGGAAAAGGCATAGTGTTCTCCAAGGAATGAAGGTAGGAGAAACTAGAGGTATAGGACACAGAAATATCAACATCAAGGAGTTGAGAGTAGCAATGAAACAGAATACATTGAAGCCTACTTTTGTCTTGACCTCCTCAGTACCTGCAAGTGAATCCTGTCAGGCACCTTCGCTGTCACTCCTGGGTGTTGGGCATTCTTCTGTGCTGATGTGAACATCGCTGCTAGGAGCCTTGCTATACTGCATTGCATAAGCCTTTGCTCCAGCTCCACCTGTCTCATCTCAGACTGCCAGGGTCCTATCCTTCATGTACCAGCACCTTACTGGTGCTTACAGCACTAGTGCAAGTGAAGTGACAAAGACAGTGGCCAAGTGGTTATGACAAAGGCTTAAGAGTCATAGGCCTCTCTTCTCTCTCACACTGTCTGTAACTATGTGTTTGCACTGTCTGTTACCTCACTGGTTTACATCAAGTTACTCTAGCATGACAGCTGTAATTTCCAGTTTAAATCCCAGCAGAAAAACTGATTTCCCTTGTTTATTTCGGTTTTATCTTCTTCGAACTTCCCACATTATAACTCTAGCATTTTCAAGAAGAAAATGTAGCACAGATAAGACACTTCCTTGCCACTTTACAGCCATGTGCCACTTTGAACAAGTGTATGGTCAGAGGTGGTTGGACAGCTGACTGCTGGTGCTCACTTGCACTTCCACTATTCCTGGCTCTTGAACAGAGGCTAGGGACTGTGCTTTAGGGTGCTAAATCCTAGAGAAAAAACTACCACTGATACTGGAACCCATTAATGGTTACTGATAACTCCTGAAAAAAGGAAAATTCATTAGTCAGTGTTTACCATTCCATCACTGCTTTTCTCAGTATTCTGAAATTTATCAGAGCTTATCAGATCTTCATCCAAGTAAGCAAGTACACAGAATTTATTTTTTTTATGGATAGTGAGTATCTCACTCTATTCTGCTGTCTTGTCCTTTTCATCTCAGATTGTGTCTCACCAAGCAAACCTCCAGGGAACCAGCCTGCCACAACACACCCCCTGAGTGCTCACACTTTCCTGTCCCATCAATTCTGTGTGCTGCCTGTAGGTAATAAGGACAATTAATAATATTTTGGTTACTTCAGGTGAGGCAAGGCAGGACATGGAATGAGGAGATAACCAGGAAGCAGGATGGTTTTGGGCACCTTTGAGCTGTGTGTTGAAGTCTCACAGAAGCAGAAGCAAAGAGCAGACCCCTCCCAACCTATGATTGTCCACCAGAGCAGCTACAGAGCCTGCCTTGTCCTAAAGTACAACACAAAAGATTAGCTGGAATAACTAGTTCAGTGCAGTGAGATTGTAACATGATCTTCCAGTTGTGAGGGNGGGGGGAAGCGGGGGGGGGGGGGGGACCCTTTGTGGGGCTCCAGCCGACTGCAGTGTGCCATCACCAATCATTACACTAGGACTCTCTAATAGGGGTGAGTGCTTGATGGGCTTTTATGTAAGACATTCTGATGCATAGAAACAGACAGCTGGAATTAGCCTGTCTTGTCAATGACTGCATATGAGAAGCCTGATTTTCACTCTGATGCTCATAGAAAGAATTTCCATTATTGAACTCCTTACAACCTTACAATTTAGGGATGAAAAGACAGAGACAATAGCCCTTTAAACTTTAACCCTTAATGACCTCAGTAGCAGATGTCTTTAAGGAGATGTCTTTATGAGGCAAAGACTTGTTACAGCTTTATGCAAAACAAAAACAAAAACAAAAACAAAAAACAAAGCAAACCAAACAAACTTTAAGAAAAAAAAAAAAAAAAAAAAAAAAAAAAAAAAAAAAAAAAAAAAAAAAATTAAAAAAAAAAAAAAAAAAACAAAAAAAAAAAACAAACAAACCAACAAACAAAAAACCCAAACATAGAAATGTCAGAAACAAACCCACAAGACCTGATTTAGGAAACAGCTTAAGACACGAGACAAGCTGGGAACCTACATTCTCTGTTGGTTTTTGAGACAAAAATTAAAGGCTTTAAGAATACATTACTGCAATACTTCAGATGAGAGCCACAACATGGAACAGCTCTGGACCTATATCGCTGTTGTGAATTAGACTTGTCAGACAGCTAAGCATGACCCAGCCACTCATTCGCATCCTTCTCATAGAGGGAATGGGAAGACAATGGGGAGGGCAAAAACTAGAAAACTCATGGGCTGAGATAACAACAGTTTAAAAAGTAAAAAAAAGGAAACAAAAAAAAGAAAAACCAGGAGAAAATAAGTGAAGGAAAAAGTCCTCCATAACTGCTTGCCACCAGCCGGCTGATGCCCAGCCAGCCCGACCAACACCAGCTCTGGCAGACTTTTCCCCCAAACTTTGATTTCTGGGCATATGGTGCAGAACATCCCTTTGGTCAGCTGGGGTCAGCTGGGGTCATCTGTCCCAGCTGTGACTGTTCCCAGCTTCCTGTGTACCCCCAGTCCGCTTGCTGGCACAACAGGTGAGAAGCAGACAAGGCTTTGATGTTGAGCAGTGCTTAGCAATAAATAAAACATTCCTGTATTATCAATTATTATTGTCTTCATGACAAGCCCAAAACAGCAGCTGTGATGAGGAGAATTGGAACTCTCTTTCAGCTAAAACCAGTACAATGGCTTTGATGGAGTAACACAGGGTTTGCAGCACCTTTTACACCCAATTATAAACTAACCTTCTCTCACTTCAGAAAATGCTGGGCTAGGAGCCAAGGAAATGAATTGACTTTCTAAATAAGTATTCTTTTTGCTTCTGATGTTTGTAATTGGAGCTGCTGGTGATATGCTTGAATGGCTGCTGACAGGAATGACAGAGTGTCTTTTATTGCAGGGACTTTATCAGTTGAGGCACCACCATCAAACGCTGCGCAGTGAATGCCTGCATCCAGCTGCCCTTCTAAGACTGTGTTTTCTCTCTCTCCCCCTCTTTCAGTCATTTACCTTTCAGGGCTGATTTCAGCATCACTGTTCCTCCTTTCTTCTCCCAGAAAGGATATTTTGGAAGTATGGCTGATCATTGCCAGTTGTAATTCTTCAAAAATGTAAATGTGCTTCAGAGAAGAGGAAATATGGTATCTGTGACTCATCCATACTTCGGGCAAATTCTCTAGTTCCAGGGAAAATAAGAAGACGTGCCCTAAAAAAAAAGTTTTAAGAGCGGAATAACAAAGTTAAACAGAAGAGATATTGAACACAGTCAACAGGCTTCAGAATCAGCAAACATCTGATACACAAGAAAGTAACAATACGCTGGAAAATTAATTATTCCAGATGTATTGCATATCCTGCATGCAAGTGGACTAGCAGACCTCCTTCTAGAGGTAAGTACAGCCTATTTTGGTTTGCTTGAGGACAGGCACTCTTCTTACACCCATACAGCAAGAAACACAGCTCCACTGACTGCCATGCAGCCTCGGCATAAACACCTGGTTCTCTACCAGGAATCAATTGTGTGCTGCTGTGCTATCTCCTTTCTGCTTCTCCAGTGTCCCTCTTGACAAGTCACTGAGCTCAGAGACGACTGCTTTAAAGGGCCACAAGTTGTGTGGGTGCAGAACAAAAATCCTTGTTATTCTTCCACTGCTGCTCATGAGTAAGGCTTGCAGTCCCGCAAAACAGTGCCACTGTGTCAATGCCTAGCCTGCAGTGACAGCTCACACACTTTACTCGCCATTTCTGGCCACCCTGAGGACAGCAGCTCATGCAGCACACTCATCCTGGGCTCCTGGGCAGCTGCTGTTGGCATGGGGGTGATCACTCTGCTGGTTTGTACAGTATTTACTACTGTGTTCCATGAAAGACAGTAACAGTTATTAAAGTCAGGATTTGAGTGCATGATTCTACCTGCCATAGCATAAACAGGAGCTCAGGTGATGTAGAAGAACTCACATCAGGCTCTGTTGTCACAAACAACAGTGAAGGCAGGTGGTTTCCTAGAGCAGCAAAAAATATATATATAGAGCTGCCCAATGTCAGTGAAGTGTGTGAACAATGGCAGGTTCGGAAAAGCTGGATGTCCCCAGTTACGCTGCTGATCCCAGTGTTGGATGCTCCACTTGCACACACCTCTCCACAGCCCAAAGGTGCAGTGCTGATGATAAGCTTTCATGGTGTGCAAGGCTGTAGTAAATAATTACACAGAAGTGCCCATATCACTGAGCATTAACAGATAAATTTTGACTGGGTTTTGATCTTATGTTCATTGTTCTCATTTAAGTTAAAGGACAGTCTGAGTATCAAGGTCAAATATTCTGAAATTAGTGTCCAAGTTTTTTTTTTTGTTTTCAATGTAAATCCACCTCTAGCTTTTGCTCTATTTTTAAAGTTTATTTTATATTTTATTTTTCCCTGGGAGAAGCACTAATGTAATCCCTCATTACCACATGTTATATAAACAAGCTTCCTATGTTTGGGGCATTCAGAGAAGGTCTGACACAGTGACAGTGTCAGGGAGAAATCTTCCCTAGGAAACCCCCTGCCTGATCATAGACGTATTCATGACACTGTTGGTAACCCACCGAGAAAAACTCTTTCAGCTGAGTCACTGATCTGATCTGATCTGGCATGGGGAGTTAGTTTCAGTGCTCAGGGTGCCCTCACTGACTCCCTGTGCAGCCTTGCCCAAGGGGCAGACTGGCAAAAGTAATTTGGAGCTTGGTCAGAAGCCAGGGAAAGCAGTTGTATGGCTGTCAGATTAAAGTGGATGCAGGTCTCTTTATTCACGAGCTACTTCTGCTTTTTTCCTTATCGTAAATCTTTCCTCTGTACCTGGGTATGCCCGCAGGTCCCAACAGCAGGGCTGTCAAGGGGAATGGCTGGGAGCTAGGGGTACAAAGGAGGGATCGGGTGCTGGGGCCCGGGCAGGCAGCTCTGGAGACATCCTTGAAAATGCTCTCAAAGTGTAACAAACAGGGAAATACACTGCAACACAATTTTGAGAGCAGAAGGTAGCAGCTATTAAGGAAGAACATGAAAATCACAGTGAGAAAAAAAAAAAAAAAAANAAAAAAAAGAAAAAAAGAGAGTACAGATCCAGACAGCTCAGACAGGCTGCTGTCTCACTGGCATAGGCTTCACTGTCCCAAGGGACAGATCTGCTGGCAGCTTTGTGCAAGCACTGTGCAGGGTGGTGTGCCCGAGCCAGGGGTAAGATGCAATGGCAGCAGCTTTCAGCAGGTGCTGGGAAAAGTCATCCTGCCCTCAGCAACCACCAGATCACCTCATGTACCATTCGTGTACTTCACTCTCTCCATTTCGCTGCCCCTATTTCCCCAAGAGCCTTCTGAGAGAAAGTGAAGGCAGTGTCATGGTTTGACCCCAGCTGGCAATGAAGTACCGTGGAGTCACAGGACAGGCAGCTGGAAGGAGCACTGGATGCTGACCTCCAGTTTGCACAGCACTAGCTGCCCTCCCACCTCCAGGCATAGCTGCTTCTCTTTTTTTTCCCCTGTGGCTTCCCCAGGCCTTGCATCTCTCTGTTAATTCATGCAAGTATTCCTTGCTAGGGGAAAGCTTGAAGGGGGTCCAGGTGAATTCAAAGAATGTGAAGGTAAAATCTGTGCCATCCAGCCATGAGTTTTCCTCCTGTCCTAGTTTCATCTGGGATAGGGTCAATTTTATTCCTAGTAGCTGATACAGTACTATGATTTTGGTTCAGAATGAGAAAAATGTTAGTAACACACCGATGCTGTAGTTGTTGTTGAGTACTTCTTCCTATAAGTCAAAGACTTTTGAGTTTCCCATGCTCTGCCAGTCAGCAGGTCCACAAGAAGTGGGAGCGAGCATGGCTGGGACAGGTGATCCAGGCGTATTTTGTAAACTCAGTGCTGGGTTAGAAGCAACAAAAGCAAATTCAGGAATTATTGGGAAAAACTAAGAGAATAAAACAGGAAAAAAACCCGAAACAATATGTTGACACAGTTTTGGGGACCCAAAGCACTTTATTTCCCTTTGGCTGGGTGGCTAAAAGAAATCAGTGAGATCACCAGAGGGGGATTGCAAAAAAGTACTGGGTCAGACTTGAAAATAATCTGAAAACCACTCAATACTGGAAGAGAGGAGCATTGAATGCTCTTGCTTCAACCTTATTCCTCCACCTGTCACTGCCTATGGTACAGTCAGAAAACAAATCATGGCAGAGGGACCCAAGGCCTGAAGCTGTACTGCTGTTCTGATGTCCTTACTTCAATGCATCACTCATAAGCAATGGCTTTTGGTTAAGAATACAGTCAGGACAGACAAGTGTCAGAAGTACATAGGGATACACATTTCTGTCAGTGTAAACTGGGGATAAAACCTCACATTCTTTTAATTCACACAGGGAGAAGTGGTGGAGCAGGTTATGCAGGATTCTGCTCTCATCCCTGGAAATGTGCTGACACTCACGAATTCCTCTGCCAAGAGACCTGAAATGAGCCTGGAGGTGCAAGGCATCAGCAGATCATACCCAAAGGGTTTCTGAATTACTCGTTCTGTTTCATTCCTACTCCTTCCTTTTGGCAAATTCATTCCAGTTCTGAAAGGTCAAGAAGCCATACAATGTTATGTTTCACTGATTGACCATTTAACTTTGTGTTCAGGCCTACCAATTCTTTGGTCAAGGCCAGGAGTGTCAGGCTGAACTTTGTTAACTGGAACATAATGTCCAGAACTGGGGAGCTTCTAGCATTGCTACTTTTAGTTCTCCACGTAGCAGAGGAGTGTCAGCCTGGCCAGGCTACTTGGAGATAGGAATGTCTTTGCTTCCAGACTGCACTGATGGCAATTGGGTCTGGTTTACTAAAACAAAAATATTTAAAGTCACAGGCAGTTGAAACCATCTATGCTCCAAAAAAAACTTGCCTTCTTCATTATACTTCCTCCAGACCCAAGTTTTCCTACTTTCTTAAAGGATAGTCCCCTCTCTTCTTTGGGCAAAATCACACCTGGGTGGCTCCAGGAATGGAGATTGCATGTGGAAACCTCTAACCCTTTGTGCCCTTCCTGATCCCCGGTTCCACCAGAAACCAGTACTCCTTTGACTTTTCACCTCCATGTTCCTGCTTTTTCCTCCATATCCACTGCTATCAAGGATGGATTGTAAAAATACAGATAACACCAGAATACTTCCTGGAGTGATTGGTTTGGTTTATGAATTTGTCTGGAAAAAGAAATGGCATGTTGATAAAGGCTTTTTTTACTCTCTCTCTCTTTTTCTGTCATGCTATTTGATATTTTTTTGTGAAGCCCCAGTTTCCAGAATTATGTACAAGGATCTCAGCTCACATTTTGAAAAACACAGTGAGCTGTTACCCTCATGACTATAAAAAGTGAAGCTTCTATCTCCAAAACTAGGTGTCAACTGACATCTTCTACTTCTGATTCTTGATATTTTACTGCTCTGAAGACAAGATGATGATACTAGCAGTTAGAGCAAGGATTCTGGTTATAATTTTGAATATACAGTAGTGCTGTATTTGGGTTTTCATGAGCACTGAGAATGGAGGGCACTGAAAAATAATTTCAGACATCCTGGGGCTCAAAGCAGTACAGACTCTCCTCCAGCTTATCAGTTGCTAGAACAGTATCTTCCTGCATGAATATGCATTCCTGAATGAATAATGTACATTGAACCAGAATGTTTTAGTTTGCACTTTGAACAACAATCAATGCATATTTTGTCTCTAGGAGAAGATAAACCTCAAAATGCTTTTACTGAAAAGCTGATACAGGACTAAGCAGGACATCTTGGGTTACTGAATTCAGTCTGACAGGTGCCATTTGTCACTTTGGTAAATTGATACTATTATTTTTTAAATTGTCTAGGCTTCTCCCTAGTGACTTGCTCTGAAAAACACCCCAGATTTTTTTCCCCAGAGGATTTGACAGCTTGCTTATATGCAGCCTCTTTTTAACTGTGGCTGCTTCATAGTTACTTGATCTTGCACCATCTTTGTCCTTTAACATGGATAAATCCCTCTCTGCAGTGTGATCATTTGTAGATAGCAAGCACATGGCTTCTCAGCCTTTTTTTTTTTTTTTAAGATTTATTTTGCTGTCTGTGTGTCTTCCCATCTAACCCTCTCTTCCCTCCCCACCTCATCATCTTGCCTTTTTCTTTAGCAAGGTTGGCTGGTATTGCATGTGATGTCTCCAAAAGAAGGGTTTGTTTTTTTAACTATATGTTGGCCATCAGTATTCTTCAAATTCAGCACATTGGAACTCTGGCAGTTTTAGGATGGGGAAAAAAAGTAATCCTAGCTCACAACACTCAGATATTTGATAGTTCAGCAGTGTACTGAAGCAAAGTAGAAGAGAAGAAGCAATAATTTCAGATTCCATCCGTAAAAGGAAACCAGGAATTTTTAAAATCTAAACAGTCAATGAAATGTATAGATAACAGATAACGTAGCACAGACCTTGTCAACCAGGAGATCCCCTAATTTTACACAGTACCTGACAGAGCTAGAGAATCTTAAAGTACTCTAAATAGTCTCACTTCCCAGATGGCTGCATGTAGTAGATTACACCTACAATTAGCTGTAAGAGGCTAGGGAATGCTTCCCATAGGGCCTGTCTTCTCAGAGGGATTTTACCCATATATACTGAGATGTGCCTAAAACACCTCTGTAGGACTATCTGTGAGAAACAAATTCCATTTGCTCTTTTTTTCTACAGGCTCAAGGCTGTATTGCTCATCTCCTGCTAGAAAGGTGCTCAGTCTGCCAGTTTATGGGCCCTGTGATCCACCCCTGCCACGCATTACACAGGGGAAAAGCAGTAAACAGGTGGATGGTTTTGTAAACCAGCAATGCAGGTATTCACTCCTTGAGGAAGGAGGAAAGAAGCAGACTGGACACAGGATCCTGTGTTTTATGATGTGTGCTGGTTAATATGAAAAAGCAAAACATGGAACAGGGACCATTCCCTGTTTTCTCTCCCAAGCACCGTAAGAGTGATTCCAGAGACTTGCAAAGCCTTTTGTTCCTCTGTGGATCTGCTTCTAAGTCATCAGAAATTTAAAAAACATGGTTTGTAATATGCTGTTTCACCTATACTATGTTTTCCTGTAAATATAAAAGAAGATAATTGTTTACTTAAATTGTTTATTTAAATATAAAATGAGAGAATTTAAATATAAAAGGAGAGAATCATTTTGGCTAGACTAGGAATAGAGCACTCACCAGCAAGGCAAGAAGATACGCCTGCTTTTACAGGCAACTCATACAGTCTCATTAATGTGCTTTGGCTTACAATGGATGCCAGATTACACAGAAAAAATTCCAAACCCCAGAGATTAATTACATCCAGGCAGTGCTCAGCTGTAGTAAATCAGCCTAGACTCATTGACTTCAGTGAAAGTGCATGAGTTCACATGTGAACTTTGAGGCTGAAACAATCCTAGATTACTTTCCTCTTATTACAAACTTACTGGAATCACCAAGATTTCCCTCTGAAAGCAGTGCCTCTCCACGGACAGTAACAGCTCATCAGTCAGCAATACAGCTTCCCATCCATATATTAACTTCCAAGAGGAACAGAGAGGAAGCACCACATATGGCTTTGTGCACTTGGTGGTCTACAACTGAATTCACACTCGCTGGATCTACTGGGTTGCATAGCACAAATACCCAAAATGTGTGCGCAGGTCTGTGCAAAGAGGTGTTCTGGGCAATCAGCAAAAATTGACATTGGAGAGCATCTGAGTAAGCATATGAGAAAGATTACAGTGTGTACTTCCCAGAAGGATTTAATATATGTAGGATGAAGAAATCATTTGTATTTTAACCTTAGGTTAAAATTATCATTTATCATTTTAACCTTAGGTGTCTGAGAGCAGGAAATTTGGGTAAAGTGGACCTTGGGTATTGATGAACACAATTACTTGTAGAGCTTTCCCCGCTGTTTTGTCAGAAGCCAAGGATAAGCAAAAGTCATACAACAATTTCTACCCGTAGCACTGGATGTTAAACACTTCTTTGACAGTTTCCATTTGTTCTCCGTTTGGAGAAAACAAACAAATTTGCTGACTTTGTTGAGCAGTGGCTTTCTTGTGAACCACTAAAGGCCCAATGCTGTCTAGGTAGGCAGGGCTGCCCAATGCAATAGGTACATAGGTACGTGCCTGTTCTTAGAGAGGAGAAGTTTGTGTGAGGATGTATTTGAGACAGTACCGATTGTGCTGTGCCAAGCCATTGCTGCCCAGCTTCACGGTTCAGATCCCATCAGATTTCCCTCTGACCCAAAATGCCCTTCTCTGCAGAGGGAAGTTCAGTGCCTAGAAATGGCCAGTACTGCAAAACAGGGCAGCATTGTAGCTCCTTTCTACCCCACACTGAGTCTTGGGAGCTCCTCTGTACCTGCTCCCTGCAGCTCTGTGTATCTTTTCGTTGCAGACTAAACTGCTTTTCAAAGGTTCATTTGAAAACTGACAGACTCAACTGCATTTTCTGCATATTTTTATTCTGAAGTTTGTCTGTCCTGATAAGAAGAGAAAAATTATGTTTAAACAAGCAAAAATAAAACCTGTTTTTCTAGATGAAGTTGTGTTTGGCAATATCAATAGCAGTAACTTCTATATGAGGTCAAGAACAGTAGCTTACTTCTATATTACTACTTTAGGACTGACATTTTATGACAAGAAATGCTGTTAGTACTTCCTTTTATAGTTCAATATGCAGGTCTGTTAGGTGACTTTTCCAATAACCCTTGTTTCACACGGTTTGTTCCACTAAGATGGTTCTTTCCACCTGTGCATTTAGTTACGTGTCCTAAAATTTTTCATATTACCATCTTTCTTTCTGGTTCTTCCTGGAGACAGGGGCATATTAAAGATCACATTTATCTTCAGAAACTGGTGGGGAAAAATTAAGGAAAATTTGTACAATTGTCTGCCACCAAAATTTCAATTTTCAGGAAAAAAAAAAGAAAGTAAAAGTAGATCTATTTGTTAGCAAATATTTGTTGAAGGGAAAATGAAAAACAGTAACAGCCAGAATAGATTTGTTAAGTGCAAAACATTATGTCACACCAATAGAATTTCCTTCCTATAATGGGTAATGGGCCTAGCAGCTAGAAGAGAAGCTGTAGAAGTCACTTATCTTCCTTTTGTTATGCTCCTGCCCCTGGTTCACATGACATTTTCATAAGCCAGGTAGACCACTGATGAAACAAGTGCAGGTGGTGTGCAAGCTCACAGCTAGACTCAGTGAACACGCACCCTGGTTCACAACTGGAGTGGAAAGACAAACAGCGTGAGGTTTTGTTGGCATCTATTCTGGATCTCCTCCAGCATGCTGGTTTCACACAACATCTAGAGGCCTGAACACAAAAAGAACTGACTACGCCTTCAGAAGACAATGAAAAAGACCACAAATAAGACAGGATTGGAATGCGAGATGATTTAACAAGTGTCATTCCAGACTTCATAGACAGGAGTGTCATCTGCAGGTCATACAAAAATTACCTCTCTGTTCTGGCATTTGTGAGGCTCCCATATTTGATTCCTACAGGAATCAAGGAAGAAGGAAGATTTGTTGGAACCCAGGGGGTTCCTATGATGCCTTTGGCTGACCCAAAACCTGGTCAGGAGGCTTTTCAGCCTTGCCAGAGGTGTCAGGGACCCTGGAATGATACTGAAAATCTCTGATTCTAATCCATGGAACAGGTTGTCAACTTTGTATGAAGAATTTCAAGTCACAAAAGCTTAGATAGAAAAATAGTAGTAGTTAATATTAAAAAGGAAATAATTTGAGTGTATGTACAGGGGGGTTTAAAGCCCTGTACAGGTGGGTTGGAGATCTGTACAGGGGGGTCTGAGGCACAAGATGGAGAATTTTTACATGTGGCATGTTATCTTTTGTTCTTCTTCATAACCCCCATCTTCTTTTGGATTGGTTTGACACAGATATGGACATTGTGGTGTGAGGAGCACGGATTGGTAATTAATTATAAACATTAAATACGTAGTTATTAATATAAAATATCAGAGGTAACCCGGGGTGGGCACAGTGTGTCTCTGGACACATTCTGTGTCAACCCTGGCAGGGCAGAGAAATCTACTTTTGATAAGGAACTAATAAACTGCCTTGAGAACACGAACAAACGACTCCAGACTACTCCTTCAGCAGCTGGAAACCTGGACTTTTCTGTACATTGTGAGGTCTCCTGGGGCTGAGGAGATCCTCACAAAGATTGACAGAAATTATCTATTAAAAGAAGGTTGTAAAAGGTCTGAAATAGATTGCCAAGTGAGGTCCGTACCAACTTCCTACTTGGTCATCTTTAGGGAGAGATTAAGCAAAGATTTTAAAAGTGACTTTGGTAAAAATGTTACTGTCGTGATAGACGGATGAACAAGAGCAGCTCTTTAAGTCACAGGTCACATTTATTTCTGTCTTTCCACTTTTCTCCTTGGTACCCACATTCTCTCTCTTGGGGAAAAACCAACTCAAAAAATGCTGTTTGATCACCCATTTTCTAAATACAGTGCAATTTTAGCAGTCATACACAAATAAAGTAGTATTTCATGTTACCAAATTGCCAAATAGCTGACTGGGCTTTTAAACTTAATGGCTAATCCAGATTAGATAAAAATCAGGTCACTTGATTGTTCTGGCCCCAATTTATAAAGGGTTGTTTTCTGTATTAGGTGCCAAAGAAGCAGTTAATGCATACAAACTCAGAATGTACCTACATATTAGCCACCCACAAACCCCCATCCTTTTAAAGTTGCATTGGCCCTCATGGATACTCATGCTGACTTTGCAGGTTTTAACATGACGTCTGGCTTCCTTTTTCATAAAGTATCAGCCAGTGAACTTCTAAGGCAGCCTTTGAGCCTTTAGAAGGTGTGATGAGTAAGTTTCTGAGGTATTTGTTGCTGGTTTTTGTGCCTTTTTTTTTTTTTTTTGTATAGCTCACCTCTCCCCAATTCTCCACTGCAAACACTGTTTTCTAAAATATACAGCATAGGTAGGGAAATATTAATCTCTTAAGCAGCTGCTAAGACCCCCAAAAGCCAGGAGAACCAGAGTCGGGCTGGAGCTGCCAAGCCGTGGCCATGGGGTGCCGGGCCGGCGGAGCCCCGAGCGGAGCCACCCGAGCTCCCGCAGCTGCGATGGAGCCGGGGCAGCGTCGGCAGAGGGGCCGATCCCCCCTCCCGCAGCCAGGGAGAGTCCCTCGGAGGCGGCGGGAGACAGCGACAGGCGAGATAACCGCGTGGCACATGGCGGCGGCAGCACGGCTGGGGTGGAAGGAAGCAGCCGCGTGGCGCTGCTCAGCGCACGGTGTGGCGGAGCGGCCGCGAGGGGCCGGCGCGGCGCGGACGGACAGATGCAAATAAAGACACGCGGGGACATGGGTAACAACTAGAGGGGGGAAAAGGACTTAAACCCCCCAAAACTATGCATTATTTAAAGAAAATAACAGCGCGCCTTACTCGAGAAAAAGCGGGACTATAGATTGGGGCTGTAGTGGAGTGTCGCTGTAATCTCGGGGAAACGCAAATACGGACTGGACCGGCCACGGGCAGCAGGCCTATCCGTCCCAGGGTGAGTTCCATGAGGATAGGAGGTTCCAGTCTTCATTGTTAGCAGGACTAGAATTTCCTCCTCTGCTGAGCTGGCGTTAATTGGGAGCAGGGGTGGGTTTCGACCTATACAGCTCCCCAGAGCTGAATCTTCTTAATAAAGGCATTAGAAGGAGTACAAATTTCCTGCCCAGTTTTTTATTCATTACAGAAGGCCCTTTTTTATTTTTTTTTCCCTCTCATTTTATATACTCTGTGATACTAAATAAATCTTCAGAGTAAGCTCTTAGTGAAAGCAGAAAGTCAGAAGCAGAGCTTCCTTTGTAATTTGCAATGCCAGATTTTTGTTAAACAGAGTCAGATGCTGAAGAAGCAGGTTTCCAGGTTCAGGTTACAGGTCAACTGCATTGCTATGTTGAGCTCTTCTCTTTATCAGCTCATGATTCAGAGACTGGAGGGGCAAAGATGGTAAAATAAGCAGGGTAAAAGAGAGAGATCAGCCATGACAAAGGTGAGACTGGCAACCTCTGAATAAATATGGAAACAACCACTGAGGAAAATTGGTACACTGACCAAGTCCAGGGAAGTTACTGAGACAAGGTGTCAAATAAGTTTGATAACTGAGATTTGATCTGGTGGAAGGAGTTCAACCAGACAGAGAAGCACATTTGAGTAGCAAGTCAAACAGATCCTCTGAACTCTTAAAGGAGTCAGAAAATCCTGTAGTGTTTGGAGCATCAGACTGCTCAAGAGAAAGAGTCTGTTGTCAACTATATTTAAAAAAGTATATAAACCCCACAAAAACTAACAATAGGTTTTCTAAATCTCAGTCTAGATCAGAATTCACAGTCCTCCAAAGAACAAGTTATCTTAACCTAGTAATTTGCACTAGCCCATTGCTTGCAAAAAATGATTGAAGGTATGAATCCAAAATTAATACTAAGGCACAATTTGTGGATGTAAGCCTAATTTTGCACTACAGTCAATTTTAACAAGTAAAGGGCACTGTGTACTACTTACTGTGTAAGGCTGCAAAGGGTACCCACACAGTCTGTGAAACCGCAGGCTCTCTTTGTAAGCATTTAGCGTCTCAACAAGTCCTAGAGACTTGTGTCTCTATGAAATGTCTCAGCAGCAGGGCTTCTTGCCTGAGGAATAAGTTTCATCAGCAGAACTGTCCATGGGAAACCACTCTTGTCCTGTGTTATGACGCTGGTAGTCCTTGGTCTAGGAACACCAGCTTCAGTCCAGCTTGTGTTATACCAGGCCATATTGCTGATCTGACCTACTGCTAGTGGCAACACAGCTTGGAGTTGGAGGCAGAACTAGCTGATGTCTGGTGGTACATTCCTCCAAGATTCATGTGATTCTATAACTTTTGTCAAAAAGCCCTGATTTGGGATCTGCTGCAAACGAGTGATACAATGCAGTTTGATTTTTGCTTCCCTCTGATATACGTATATTTCCAGCAGTCTCTCAATTATAAAAGTCAATTTCACAGACAATGAATGGTTACTTTATTGATTCTCATCTACTAAATTCAAGCAGCTCCACAACAACAATATACTGGTGATAATATTGAGGGATAAAAGAAATAACTCACATTTGCAAGGAGGAAAAGCACAAAGCTACAAACTGACAGCCTCTTTTCAGTACTGGAGCTATAATTTCAAATGTCAAAAACCTTTGACATGCCTCATAGATTACATCTTTAGAGAGCCCTAATTCTGTTTAAAAGCTGAAATGAAAGGACTTTTACTTATTTTGAATTATAATTTCAGCAAACGCTATAGGCTGCAGTATTAAATCTACTTCTCTGAGGTTTGCATTACTTATGCTGCCAAAGAGCTCTTTGCAGAAGCCAATCTCCATTGAAATTCTGCAACTACACTCAAAACGTAAATAGAAAGGAGCAAAATTTAAAAGTATAATTAATCGAAAGCCGTATCAGGACCTTGACTTCCAAAGGGTAAAAGAAAGCTTGCAACCAAAAGACAGGTTTGAGCTCTTCTATTTGCAAAACCAAGCCCCTGCGATTAAGGTCCTGGTGATTCTCTAATAGCAATACCAAAGACAAGAAACAGATGACTTGTCCTGGCTGGTTTTCATTTCTGCAGAGGGATTCTGCACAGTAGACAGCTAGGTTATAATCTGCACCCTTACATACCAAACCATATTTCATTACAACTCCAGTTCCTGCAAAAGCCACCATGAGCAGCTGGATTCATTCTAAAGTCCCACATGTTTTGATAATTTCTCTCTACTGTAGGAATGTCTTCTGGAGAAATGGTCCATGAGCCCTGCACTGCCTAAATTCCATGCTGATCAAAGGCACCACAGCTGTACCAGGGGCAATAGCTTAAAATAGCCTCAAGGCTCAACAAAGGTTCAGCTTCAAGAAAGTGACAGTCGCAGGGGGAATTTGGCATATTTACAAACAAAACAAAAGTAACTCATTATGAAAGTGAAAATTAATTGCCATTCATTGCACGTTTTTGTAGCATGGATTTTGTATGTTTACTGAAAGCCTCTTCCTGTGCATTCTGCTATTATAATAGAGAGGTGTGAAAGTGTATCTTCCTTAGAAGATTTAAAGAGGATATGAAGATTTTGATTGTTTAAGTATTTGGCAATCAGAAAAGCAGGCCATTAGTTTGTTTGCTTTTCTCTAACTGCTCCAGTAAACTCCCTGGTGCTCCTCCATATGGTATGGTTTTACTGACCAATTTCCTCTTCCCTTGCAGTGGAGAGGTCTCACAAAAAATACACTAGAATTTTCTGTAGTATACTCTGGATTTCTTTCTATTTGTCTGTTTAAGAAAAACACTTATGACCACTTAAAAAAGCTATCCCTGGAAGAGAATGTTTAAGATAAAACTTAATCAAGCCCGACTTTACTGGTGAATAATTAAAACTACCATACCTCCAGAGGTCTGTCATGGACGAATCTATGTTTAGCATAATTTTTGTAATTTCTGACAGTTAATCATATAGATTATTTCAAAAAAGTAGCTGCAGACATATTCAGTCCATGCTGATCTGTCTGTTAGCCTTAGGGGATCCAGCAAACTGAATAGAAATGTATTTTCTCGCAAAGAGCCTATTGAAGTCAGCAGTCTGTCAGGAACTAGATATTGCTTCTAGATTTCCTGCCCACTACTTTGAAATTTTTCCATCCACATTTCCTCAGAGCTGTTCTACAATGCTCAGAACTCTTTAGCTTCCTGCTTAAGCTGACTTCACCAAACTTTAACTCTCTCACGTGGGAAAGCCAAGGGCATCCATCCACGGCAGTATGAAGGGATGAAGCAACTGTTGTCAAAGTAGGCAGTCTTCCAGTGATTGCAGTGGATGCTGGAACATGCTTCATGAGTGATTTTAATAGGAAAAAACCCAAAAATAATTACTTTCCAGATACAATGCAGGCTGAGAGTCTCTGTATGCTGTGAGTACTCCTATGGTACTGATAAATGACAACGGAACTGGAATCACCCGTCACTTTTCACCTTCAAGCCCTCACAGTGTGCCCATCATACTGTGGTATGGGTGACTGAAAGTCCCCACCATCCTGAAGTTATGGAACAGTTTCTGTGAAATTGATGGAGCAACTGATTAGGAATCTTAGTACTTCTCTGGAAGCGGGAGCAGTTTGGTGGGAAAAAAAAACATTTCACGGTGAGTGATTATGCAAGCAAGAGTGCAAATAAAATAGCAATTACTCTTTTTTCAGATGATAAGCAAGAGGTGGAATTACATGTGACCTGTCTTCATTGATGAATAAGTTTCTGAGGTATTTGTTGCTGGTTTTTGTGCCAGGTTGTTTTGTTTTGGTGTTTGTTTTTT
>VXBU01011920.1:64023-126697 GCA_013400315.1 Bombycilla garrulus | reverse complement strand
GCTGGAAGGACCCGAGAGACGCAGGAGCAGGCGCAGAAGAGAACCTCGATTGCAAAATTAGAAACTTGGATTTCGCAATCAAAGGCTCAGCATTTGCACACGCAAATAAAGACACGCGGTGACATGGGTAACAACTAGAGGGGGGAAAAGGACTTAAACCCCCAAAACTATGCATTATTTAAAGAAAATAACAGCGCGCCTTACTCGAGAAAAAGCGGGACTATAGATTGGGGCTTTAGTGGAGTGTCGCTGTAATCTCGGGGAAACGCAAATACGGACTGGACCGGTCACGGGCGGCTAGCCTATCCGTCCCAGGGTGAGTCCCATGAGGATAGGAGGTTCCAGTCTTCATTGTCAGCAGGACTAGAATTTCCTCCTTTGCTGAGCTGGCGTTAATTGGGAGCAGGGGTGGGTTTCGACCTGTGCAGCTCCCCAGAGCTGAATCTTCTTAATAAAGGCATTAAAAGGAATAAAGTCTACTCCCTAGTTTTTTATTCATAGCACTTCCTACGTGCTGTTTGTTTCTTGGTTCAAGTTTCACATCAGGACTGACAAACATTATGAAGAATTTCGAAACAAGGAAATAGTTTTGCAACTCTCTTGAGCAGCTTCTGAAAAGATCAGTGCAAGTTTAGAAGCACATAGCTTGTCCAAAGCATCAACCATTATGATATTTCCAGCTGGACCCCAGCGCCTGTTTCCAGGGAGGTCTATCATAGCTTCATCATTTCAAAGTACAGGAAGCCACTGGAAAAGGTAATTTGATTTGTTTGAATTCAAGGATATGCAGACTAATGGGCCAGTGATTGGAGGGAGAAGTCACAGCGCAGATGGGGGGAAAGGGGTCAGGACAGCTGATAAGGAAACAATGTCCTGGATAGCTCCATGATTTATGGATGCACTGGAGAATGTGTCTGCTATACAGACCTGGGAGAGACTCCCTGTCACCCTAGGGGAAGGTTATGTGGTTTCCCCGTATTTTGTGTCACAGAAAAGGCCATGTAAAGCAGGTAATCACCTGGCCCCAGAACCTGATCTACTGGAATATGGAGGAAATTTTATCATGAAAATTTTCTGTAGGATTGCCTATTCTGATTAACTAACTATCTGATTAACTCTGATAGATACTCTGTTTTGTCCGTAAGAGCACCTTTCTCTCATCCCAGCCTGTACAGCCACTTTTTCTAATATTTCACTCTCAAGAGCCCCTGCTTGCATTTCTGCTTGGTAGTTCCTGCTCTTACATGCGGTTATAGCATATTCAGAGAAAGAAAGCAAAAGCGAGGCTTTCAGAAGAGGAGACTCAGGCTACTTTCCCTTTTATCTTACATATCTTTATCTAGATATTTACACTGATGGCAAGTGGGTGGTAAATAGGCTGTAAATGTTCCCCTTATGTCAGTGTCCGGTCATGGGTGCAACCAATAGACAAAAGAAAGGTGGGAGGCATCAGAAGTGAGAACCTCCACATTCCAGGACATAGACACCAACACACCCTTAAGCAGTGATCAGTCCCCATTCTTTTCTCTTCTTTTTATTCCCACTGGCTGATAAATTAATCACAAATCTTAGTGATAGCTTTTCAACAAAGGGGCTGATCACTACAGATATTTTTTTTATCTAGCTTGATAGTGGACATTAATACCATGAGCTGCCACCTCCAAACAAAAGAGATCAGGTGAAAATGTATATCATCTGGGTTGCTGGTGGAGTCCCACCCTCCCAGCCCGAATCATGGGTGTGTACCAGGAATTTCTCATGCATGCTCATGTGAACAACCAGTATGCAGCTGGGCAATTTCCAGTAAATGGCTCTTAAGACTTCAGAGCCACTGCCATACAAAAGTCCATTGTTCATATGCAGGATCTGCCTCCCTACCCATTCATTATAAAAGCACAGATCACAACAGTGGCATGTTTATCTTAGCAGGGTGTTAAGTCTTACCAACTGAGTCACAGTCGCTGGTTTAGGCTTAGAAATGGGATTACTGCAGCTATTCTGAAACATCTAAAATGCAGGGCAAGGTGCAAGTACCATGTCAATGCTCAGGAATCACTTTTAAGAAGGTAGAATGTTACTGGGCTGAGTTTGGACGAGATAAAAGCATTTCATTATAAGAGAATGAATGCAAGACCACTCTGGTGGATAAGCAGGGGCTTGTTCACCGGCAGCTGTCAGCCTAGAGAGTCTGACCTCTTTGGCTGTCCTCTGCAGAGATGTTAGCTGCTTTACAGGGCAGTGTCTTACTTTCAAAATGCTTGAATTTCTCCTTAGGCTAGAATTAGTGTCTGTGAACACTCTCATAGATGTGTTCATGCACTGAAAACTCCAGCCAAAAGCGATGCAAATCTCAGGAGGTAACATATATAAGAAGTCCAGCATTTAAAGGAACTATTTCTCCGGGTCATCAAAATTTATGAGTGAGTCTGGATTGGCATCACATTGTCCTATCCTAAACTGAGTTGTCTTTATTATAAAGACAATATTGGTAATTTGGACAACTGTGTTCAACAGAGCCGACAAGTGCCCTGCAGGGAAAGTCTCCTGTATGGCCCTAAGGAAAAAAAGTCAATTTCATTCAAGTCTGTACCCTCTAGGATCTTTTTCCATGTAGTTTGCTTTCTATCATGACCTGTCTCCCAACACAGAAGACAAAGTGTCTCTTCTCCTCTTCCTTAAGGAATAAGGAGTGGAGCTGGAAGCAGTAGACATCGTGAGAAATTAAGAGTGGTGTTAAAGGAGGAGAGAGATCTTACAGCCAGGGAGGCTAAGAGTTGTGTAACAACCTGTGCAATAGGAGCACAACCTGCAGTTTTTAAGCCAGACCCTTAAGAATCAAAAAGTCTGCTGGCACTCAGAAGATGAGGTAAGAAGGGAGAAGCAGAGAGCAGAGGCAGGGTGATGGCTAGGGAACAGCATAGCAAGAATGAAGGAAGGATGGCATGCATTAAGGATGTAAAGGAAGATTGAGATAGACGGTTTGCTTCCTCTGGACAAAGACAGAGGACATCAGCAGATAGAATTCAGACAGAAGTGGCATACTCATGTCTATACATCTATGCATGCACAGGGAATCCTAGGAGGAGATATGAAAAGACAATATTTGTGCCTTCTTTGCATGGTAGGAGAGAAGTATTTGAAGGAGGAGATGGGAAATACAGGAAATTTGGAAATGAGACCTGAAACACTGAAGAAGGGTGAGATGTTCCGACCTTTGCAGAGAAACAGGAGCAACGTACAATTTCTGAGCCTTTGACACAACAGAAATTATTTTGCTCCAACCTTGTGGGCAAAATGCGGTCACTGCCTGGCAACTCCCTTACAACCCCCTTCCTGGAAGAAAACAGGTTTTCTTGATTGATCTATTCAGTCCACTGTTACCTTGCTTTCAGGTTGTTACTTTCTCTCAACATGTAACAGGTAGTATTTTCCAATGCCCCTGCCAGAAACGGCTGGGCTTTGCAAGACACATCACATTTAGTCACTCCTGCTCCAAATCCAAAATGAGCAGGGCACAAACACAGGTGAAGGAGGAGGAGAATAAGGAAGTAAGATGGCCAGGCTTTCACAGCAGGAGAGGAAATACTGCTTAGGCAATCATCCTTTCTACAGATAGCTTCAAGGGGAATTGTGTACCACCGAGGAAATAATAAATTAAAAGCCTCCTAAGACAGAATATCCTGTGATGAGTATCCTGGGTGTTGTGAGGCTTTCTTCTTCTATTGTTGAAATTACTGCCTATACAATAAATTTTATTAGAATAGAGTAAATAAGGAAATTATAATTGTGAAACAGAAAAGCCCCCAAAGATTAGCCTCTGGTGCTATAATCTGTTGAGTAAAAACTGCCTCATTCACCCTGAGAAAATAAACAGGTGAAAACAGATGTAATTACCTGTGGGATGGGGTAATGAATTAACCAGCCTCTTCTATCTCCCGTGTTTATGCTTTTGCTCTGCAAGTAGTTTTAATTTGGTGGCTGCAGTCTTCTATGTGAAACCTAATCCCCAAATACAGCACATAGCTCCTGAGACTCACTTAATCTTGGACTGGCAGAAAAAATGAAAGGAGTGTCAAGGGTGATACACAGCAGGTCTGCGGGAGCTTTAGCTGCCTGGTACCAAAGGAAAAGATCCTTGGCCTTATCAGATCTCTTTGGTAAAGACTCTGCACATTCCTAGGGAGGGGCTTGGGACCAGTCAGTTGGGTAACCCAAAGTTCTGGGCAAGGGATGTGGAACAGGCTGAATGCCTTTGATCAGTGGAAAGGAGAGAAAAAAAATCCTACCCACACAAATTACCACTATCCCCCTGGATGCTCTGGATGCTCTCCAGTATTATGCTGCTGAGAAGATGTGATGAGCTGGGAGTTAAGAATTCCTCCAGACCAAAAGTGCTGATCAGATAACCCGTCCAACACCACATTTTAAAAACAGTGTCCAGTTAATTCTGACTTTTTTAAGCTTTCTTGTTTTACTGCTAATCTCAAGAAAAAGAACTAAAATAAACAGTGCATTTTGCACTAGTCCTGGTCCTTGCCTGTGCTGGGTGGGTGATAATTGTGCTTTTGTTTAGGATAAGCATTATTCTTACATATTCTCAATAATTTTTTTCCAATGTTTTAGACCTGTGACTGCAAATTCCTAGTATTTTGCAGACTTTTTCTAAAGGGGTCCAAAACATGCTTGTTATCACCAGGTGTAAATTTCTTCTGAAATATTGTCACGTGAAAATTGCAAGGATCCATAAACCTGAAAAGATGGGGGAAAGTACCACCAGGTTGGTCTAAGCTCCTTATAGAGGCTTACAAACACTGCCAAACATGACCAGCATTGTGATCTCATTCAAAGAACTCTCATGCTGAGCATAGTAAAATGCTGTAAAATAAAAAGCCACAATCTAGACCTGCAAAATAGAAGTACCAGTAAAAATAGAGAATTAAAAGATTATGTTTTCTGCATTATGTAATTCAATAAGATTAAAAGACAAAAGAAGAAAAAGAAAAGGCACATACTGCAACGTTCTCCAAAGCAGAAACTCTGTGACCCCTTAAATATTTTAAATGAGCGTATGCGTTAAATCTTCCTCCCCACACCTGAGAATGTCCCTATGGGAAGCAAAATTGTGCCATCTAGTGGAATTTAGACTAAGTCTTAGCTGTGCATTCCCAATGGACACTGTGGACACCCTACAGACCTGTTTACACCTTAGCATGGACATGTTTGGATTGCACTTTGCTCTCAGGCTCAAATCCATCCTCTGCCACAAATGCAGGAAGGGTCCATTCACCCTGCCAGTCTTAGGGCCAAAGAAGGGGAGGGGAACTCTGCTTAATCCACCTTTCTTTTTCTGGCTTCTGAGAAAGATAGGGAAAATAATTTTCACAAGTATGACTTGGTAAACTTGAAGGACCAAAGCCCCGAGGTTCCCCATGAATGAAGGCTGTCCTAGCCAGCAGCCTTGGGATTCTGTGCTGCACAATTACGGAGCTGGTGTATGCAGATATAAGCTGTAGCACAATCTCATTTCCTAGCATGCTTTTGTAACCATAGTTAAGCCTGATATCGATTTCAGTACAGTGTTTAATCTTTGTCCTTTGTGGATTTGTTTATCTTTATGATAGAAAGTGGTTTCACAGCTTGCAGTTTTTTTCTTCTGTGCTGATCATTGTGGAGAGCCATATAATATATGACTTCAATACTCAAGTAGGTGCAAGTATTGCAAGAGACCTACATACCTCTCTAATAAAACATGATAGAATGCCCTTGGGACTGCTAGCTATTGCCTGAGTCACAACAGGTGAATGAGTAACAACCCCGTAAGAAGGTTTCAGTACTACCAAAAGTAAAGTTCACTGGCCAGTCTTAAAATAATTAACAGCTCTCTTCTCTACAAACAGAAAAAAGTGACCTTTTCCAACAAGGCATAAGCTGTTTTTCTCCAACTCAAATCATCCCCTGGAATAATTGGATCAGCTTTGCCCACCAACAGACCTTTTGTCATCTATGAATCAACATGGAAAGGAATCTTAAGAATGTTTTGGTCATTTCTTTTGGGTTTTTACTTCTCTTTACTGCTTACGGAGGACTCCAGAGTCTACAGGTAAGTGGGTCATCTCCCATTGGTTATCAGGAAAATTGGTCTGGAAGGGCATCAGGCCAACTGGTAGTGTAAAACACATCAGTATTTCCGTGGTCTCTGTGAAGAAGGCATGCACAGTATTTTTTATGAAGTGGGTTAGGACATTAACTTGCTACAGGTTAATATTTCTCATCCAGATCCACAGCATTTACTGAACATTTTATTCTAATATTTCTCAAATAACTCACACACTTGTCATGCTACTACTTTAGATCCACAAAACTTGTTTCAATGGAAACAGAAAACAAAATTAACCCGAGATGACTTTTCTCAAAAGAAGATATTGCAAAATGGAAAACAAATTCAGTTTCTAGAAAGGGTTTGTTTTGAATATTTCTAAATTGCTATGATTTTAAAATAATAATTATTGTACAGCAATGTAAAATAATTAAAAATTATGTCCAAACCATTAAATCATTTAAGTATAAATTAATAAAGTGATTTCTAGAATCATGATATAACATAATAGTATAAAATATTATTTTTTAATAAGGCAGTTGTGGCTTGTACTGGCATTGGCATCCTAAAACATAGTAGCAGAGATAGGTTTCTAGAATTACTTGAATACTCAGGTTACCATTAAAACTCACTTGTTTATCCAAAATGAAAGACTGAGGGTTACTGTTGTTGTCTGTGAATGCTTCTGAGTAGATAAACACAAGGAGAAACTTCTCAGCTTAAAAGGCTCTGCTGGTCTAATGGCTGATCAATGAATAGAATATGAGCACTTTAGGCAGGATGCTAACATTATGATCATGATCATGCTCAACTGGATTGAATTTTCCCATTGGAGTGGGAATCTGTATGCCTTAAAGGTGGAACTTGATACATAATATGATGAACTTGTTTGCAATAATGAGAGGTTGGCCTCATTTCAGGAAGAGGTCCCTCCTTGTTCTGTACATCTCTCTTCTCTTCTTGAACAGCTTTTCTTTGCTGGCATTGTCAGACTCTGAACTCAGGGCTGCTCTGCAAAAACAGTCCCAAAACTGAATAGAGATATTATGAGCTGGGGAGATTAATGAGGCAGGGGAAGATAAACCCTAGAAGATGCAAGTCAGTCTCACCATCTGAAACAGATGGTTAGAGCGTGGTGTTAAAAACACCAAGGTTGTGGGTTTAATGCCCATACAGGCCACTTACTTAAGAGTTGGACTTGATAATCCTGTGTGTCTCTTCCAACTCAGAATATTCTGTGAATCTGTGAACCTGTAAGTACTGGAATGTTAAAAATTTTTGTAATTTGTTTCAATATTCCACTACCCAGACCCCCCTCAAAAAAAAAAAAAAAAAAAAAAGCTGAGAGTAAAAATCACATGATTTTTGGAAGCCTGGCTTCTAATTTTTGGAAATTGTAGCTGACAAAACCAGGCATTTGATGATGTGATGTTTCAAGAACAAGACTTCTGAGATCAGGAAGCCTGTTTATAAAACAACCATTCTAATTCTCAAACACCTTCACACTGAGGCTGTCCTCACCTCACTGTCCTGGTACCTGGTTGTCTCCAAGCGTGCTGCATGACTGCCACCATGGTCCTGAATGGCCAGACTGCACAGCCACTGTGGGCTTGGAAAATGTTTCATGAAGCCACCAACAGCTTCTTTCCCCTACAGCGCTCTCCAGTGCCGCCCCCTCAGCATCTAGTCCCCCTTCCAAAATCATACTGAATCATATTACCTATTAATGAAAACAATCAGGAAAACATTGCTAAGCAGCATAGAATTGCAGAAAGGTTTGGTTGGAAAGGACCTCAAATATCATCTCATTCCAACCCTCTGCTGTGGGCAAGGACACCTTCCACTTGACTAGGTTGCTCAAAGCCCCATCCAGCCTGGGCTCGAACATCTCCAGGGATGGAGTATCCACAAACTCTCTGGACACCCTGTTCCAATGACTCACCAACTTCACAGTAAAGATTTTCTTGCTAATTTCTACCCTAAATTTCTCTTTTGGTTTAAAATTGTTGCCCTTTCTAGGCCTATCACTATCCACCCTTGTGAAAAGTCACAAGGCTTGTCCAGGATTCCCAAACTGATCTTCTTATTTCAACTTTCAGAGCATCAAGACAAGAGGAGAACTATTTTGAGCATAAAACTATAGAAGCTGGTTAGATCAGTAAAATGTTATTCCTTCTTTGTGAAAATGTGGGTGAATCAATTATTTCCAACTACAAATGGCCACAGTGAGCCTATTAGGATATTTGGACCTTGGCCTCTGAAAATATTAAAAATTATCAGACCTGTAGTTTAAAGCAAAGAATCTCCCATTATTGCTATGGCAGCCCTTGCAATGCAAATCTGAGAATATTCTTGCCTGAGACAGCTAATGAAGGCCAAGAAAAGATGTTATCCTTCATTCAACTTGCTTTCAAAGAGAAACTCTAACAAGTAACATGAAATAATCTAAAGAATGACTTTCCAAAGCTTTGAATCTGGGCAACCCTCACCCAGTTTTGCATCATGTTTTTATAAATGGTCTATCATTTTGAGGAAAATCTCAAGTCTATAATCAGGCTCTTTTGGGGAAATGTGACAGCAATACCCAGCCCCAGATGCTGTGTCTCTCTGTTTCTGCCTGAAGCCACTCTCTGTACAGCATACTAATATGTACCTGTGATAAAATTTGTCTCAATCACTGTTTTTGTCCCTGCAGAGCAGTCTCAACTCAGAAGAAGGCCTGGGTGTTGCTTCCCTTAGTGTTCTGTATGCTGCACTCATCTTATCATCCATGTTCCTCCCTCCAGTCCTCATCAAGAAGCTGGGCTGCAAGTGGACCATTGCAATCTCCATGTGCTGCTACATTGCTTTCTCCTTAGGGAACTTCTACACTAGCTGGTATGATTTAACTCTCTGTTGTGTTAAAAAAATAAGTAAGGGCAAAGTTCTTTCTTATTTTTCGTCTCCATTCCTGCTCTAACTCTGTGTTGCAGATTAGAAAGTTCAATGCAAAAGGAACTACTTGCAACAAGTCAAGATAAATACCTCCAGTATTAGGTGGACCAGAGAGATGAAAGTATGCAGAGTCGGAATGAATACATCCGTCCACCCACCTGAAGCTGCTTCTCTAACTCATGTTTGTAGCAGAGATTCGCTTTGGGGAAAAAAAAAAATCAGAAGTTTCATTTTAAAGTCAAAAGCCTTTAGGCACTTTTAGGGCTGTTTTTGAAAATGTTGAAGGAATGACTATCTTCCAGCCAGTAGCTCTGGGAGAAGAGGACCACAGGAGAAAGCTAACTCCTGCCTTGCTCTTTCTAAAGGTGGATGAACAACTTCTGCTCTCCAGTGACAACGGTTGCAACTCTGTGGAGGAAAGTTGTCAATATCCATCTTCTGAAGTGCACGTGCAATTTAGTTCTCAGTTATGAGAAGTTAAGGCACATGACCACAGACCTAACCAGCCTGGCCTAAGCCTAATCCCTGCACAGGGCTGCACATGCTTGGGCACCCTAAACTTCACAAGGCTGGCCTTTTCTTGATTCCGTGTAACAGATTTATCGTACCATAAAAAGGATATATCTATTTCTTTGATGTTTATTTTTGCCTCTGGATCTTCAAGCAAATTATTATTATGCTAATGGTAACAACTATGCTAAATAAATTGTTCTTTGGCAGGTACACATTAATCCCTACCTCTGTGATCCTGGGCTTAGGAGGAGCACCACTCTGGTCTGCCAAATGCACTTACTTCACCATTGCTGGCACTTCGTATGCTGAGAAAGCAGGAAAAAATGCAAAAGACATTATCAACCAATACTTCGGGGTTTTCTTTCTAGTGTTTCAGTCTTCTGGCATCTGGGGAAATCTTATTTCATCCTTGATACTTAGCCAATCTTCCACCAAAGGTAAAATGTATTTAAAATTTTGGCACTTCTTTCTATAAACATCAACTAGCTCCAGAGAGATAAGAAGTAGATTTCTGCAGCTGAGCTTTCATAGTCAGTGGAAACAGGCACTTCAGAAGAGAGTTTACCCATATGAGGGTAGATGTCTGAGATAGATGAGATAAATTTCTTTCTGAAAGTGTCTATATTCTATCAAAAATCAGCCATAGAGTTCAGACAAAAAGCTAAAAAATAGAACTCTATTGAATTCTGTTTGAATTCTACCCTGTATTGCAAAGCATAAATAGGCTGCAGGCAGTGACAGTCCTTTACATCTGACTTCTTTAAAAGTGGATTAAAACAAAAAGGCAAAATACTGAAGCATCCTTTTTGCAAAGCTTGTAGCATTGTGTTAGTTTGCTGTTAAGCATTCAAGGTGAGTTAGATTGGCTGCTGGTGCTTGCTGAAAATGAATGATCTACAGAGATGTCAAGAAGAAATAACAGTAGCTGTTGGCAGGAGCCTGCATGCCAGGGCTCCTCTGCTGTATTTCAGGCTCAGACAGCAGATGCCAATGTAGCTTGAAGAAATCACTCAGTAGCAGTACCCTCATTTCCCTTGAGTGTAATTGGTGTCAATTTTAAAAGGGTAGTTGTGAAGATAAATTAATATTTGGGTGCCACTTTAGAGATTCAAGATGCTGTGCTGTCTTATCATTGCAGTCTCCTGTACATCAAAACAGAGTTTTGAACATAGATCTCCAGACATGGAGAGAGCTTTCCATATACACTGCTACTGTGAGTAGCAGGAAGTTACCTTTTTCCTGTTTCAGTTAACCAGTATGTCCTCTGAAGAGTTCTCAAATAGCTACTAGGTTAAATCTAAATGTCAGGAAGTTGACATCAGGTTTTAATCTTTGAATCTTTGGATATATGGCAAAGTAGTTGTCACAAGGTGTGATACTTATGTAGAACCATGCTTCCTTTAAACCTATGTAACTATAGGTGAAGCACCATTAAAGCAGAGTGCTGCCAGACCTTTTCAACTGCAGGGGAGCCTTGCTGACCTGACCTTAGAGCCACATGATATCTCAGGAGGGACTGTCTGTTCTGATTTCACTTGCAGGGCAGAGGCAGTGGTGCAGCTATGGGGTCTGTACAGGCTGCAATCATTTGACTCTCCTCCTCATAGCACACATAATTTTAACAAGAGGAATAAAACACTATTTTTTGGGTCTTGTATATCCTTTCCTAGTTTTACTTTTGAGGATGTTCCTCCAGATTTTGAAGACACTCTTATTTTTCTAATCTGCTACATAGAATTTCAGAAAATGCTGTGTTCCTGTGAACAGCTCTCAAAGACAGGCCTTGCACATCTTCATGACAGTGATGAGCAGTTATAACATGAGTTTCGCACTGTTTCTCAGTGCGACACAGGTTTAATCTAGAGCGAACTTTGCTGGGGCGATGGGCTAAGAATCTCCCCTCATGCAATTATTTTTCTCTCCTCTGAGACTTGTGCAATGGCATCCATTCATATTTTCATGTACTTAAAATGTATAATTTCACTGAGCAGTAGGAAAGATATAGCATGTATCTGGAGAATCAAAATGCATAAAATTCAGACCTGTACCTACTCTTGATGTATTCCCTGCACCACTGCATCCAGACAGAGCAAGGCAAAGTTACACCATATGGTAATACCACAACTGAAGACAGTAATCTGTGTAAATTACGAGAGTCATCCTTTCTCACTCATCAATATTGCAGTTTTAATTCAAGACAAACAGTGCAAACCCTGCCTTGCAGCTTGCATATGACTAATTGCATGTGCAGCTTCATCTTCAGATGATGCAGGAATCGATACAAATTTGCTTTGCACACTCATGTGACTCATCTTTTGCGTATGGTAATTTTGCTGGAGGTCTGTTTGTCCTTTTTTTTGCTGAAGGTCTGTAGTGGTAGCCAGTGACCATAATAAGGAAATTATTTTCTTTACATTGCCACATTTTATCTTATGTTGAACCTAAAGTTGTTTATGAAGCTGGTTAGACAGCTGATACATGTCACAGCAGCTTTGATTGGAAGTAATGAGGAAAAACACACTAAAAGTAGTTACACAATACCCTAAATTGAAAAATTATGGATCAACTCTTCTTTAAGGAATCAGCAAAGGTACAGCTGTATTGCCCCTTATTGTGCTTGGATCAGAGATAAATTCTGCAGTGAAAGCACTAAAATTATTTTGTGGTGTTTGGATCATCCTTCTCCAGTAGACAGTTTTTAAGGTTTACACTTTTGGTTAGTATTATTCTTTACCAAAAGGGTACTGAAGGAAGTGGGCACAGTGTGCTTGTGACACAGTGTGTGTGAGTATGTGTGTGTTTGTGGCTTTGACAGACACTCTACACAACAGTGATAGGACTGCACAAAGCAAAGGTCTTACTTCAAACCCTGCTGAACTGTCAACTTCAAGTGTGTTCTTAGAAAGTTATAAAGGCAGTAGTAAAATAATAAAGTCAGGAAAAGAAGGCTATTTGGAAGACTGCAATACTGAGTAATCATAATTTGAATCTATTAAAAAAAAAAAAAAAGATGTTTTGAGGTGGTTTCTGTCCCTATAACATACACAGAAATCATCTGGAGAGGGAAAATGGGGAATGGCTGTAAGAACTGAATTTCATCAGTCCATTGCTGGTGTAAATTTAGGGACCAATCTCATGCGGGATTATGATTAGGAGGTAAAAATATATACTCAAACTTTGAATACTGAAAATTGAGCTTGAATTCAGATTTCAGCCTCTAACTTTAGTCCCTGTCCTCATGTAACCATTAATTCAGTGTTCAGACTCTCTTATGTTTCTCTTAAGCCAAACTTTGGTGTGTTAAACAGGGATTCTGAAGTTAAATATTTCTAATCAGGAAAAGCTTGAAACCAGGACCAGTCACTGAGTACTGGGTTCCTTATATCCTTACATCCTTAAACACAGTGTGGACTTACCTGATCTCTTCACTGACTTGCCTTTTGTTTGGTCCTTAATTAGTGGAGATCTCAGAAGAAGACCTGGAATGCTGTGGAGCATACAACTGCCTGACTGATACCACTAACACTACTGAGTCAGCAAAACCCTCCAACGCCTTAATCTACACACTGCTAGGGGTCTATACTGGTAAGTAATCCACACAGTCAGTATCACTGATGAGGAGCCTAGTATTTGTTGAATCTAGCACAGCTTTGCAGATTAAGTTTCTGACTTTCTCCTTCAATCCAATTTGCTAAAGAAAAATAAGATATGTGAGAGCTATAAACAACTCCTTCATAAGTAGTTCTAATGCTTTAAACCAGAGCTGTGTCATTTTTGTCTAAAGGAGAAAGATATTCTTTACATTTTGCACCTGGAGTAAAGCTGAAGCCCAGTGTGGCAACCCAAATTCAGCCAGGCAAATTGGCATAGACCTTCCTTGCACAAGGCTAGAAAAGAATTAAAGACAGGGAAGCTGAAGCCATTAAAAGAAAAAAATTATGTGCAAGGATTCTCTGAGTGAGGAAACTTCCAAAAAGTATCCCCCTCAAAATAAGTTGTTCTCTGGATAAAGGAAAGTATCTGGCAAGGCAATGCGCACCTTAGCTCTGTCAAAATAACTTTGCAGTCTCTGAACACAGATGTACTCCCTGTGCTGAGACAGAAGCATAGTATTTGCCATACACTCCAACAGAGTGTATGTGACCCAGGCAGAGCCAGCTCTCAGTGCACAAGGGCAGAAAATCCCTTCCTCTGTCCCCAGCCTCCATTCCTAATTAGTGGGAAAGTGTAAAAAATATCCCTCCTCCCTCCTCCCAGAATATACTGCAGCTGATGACTTTCTGCTAAAGGCATGTTTGTCTGTAAAGTTGAAATTTAAATTTGATGACTAATAAATACAACATTCCCTTAGGCTTTGTGCATGCATAGTGAATGCAACCCTGCTGTTTCCTGACCCTGTGTCAGAGGGGTTTTGTTTTTCTTTTAAGCTCTTAATAAAGGAGATGTCTTTTCTTACCTCAAGGGAAAGTAAATGGCTAAATATTTCATTCACAGACATTTTTCAAGTGTGTCCTCTATTTGGTGGCTTTGTACTTATTTTGCCCAGCTTGGGTGGAGACAATAATGGATAACTCTTCTGCTGTTTTGCTTTTTCAAGGACTGTGAATGTTTCTACTTGTGTTCATACCAACCCCTACTAAGCCATGCCATTGTCTCCTATAATTGCTCTTGATTCATTTAACATATTTGTTATATATATTTCTTCTGAAAATGTGGATGTCCTGCTCTCACCCATTTAAGTCCAGCAATTAGTTCATAAGTACTAATAAACTCTCTGGCAGAACCAATAATGACTTGAATCATGAAAGATTTACAGCTCAGCCACAGTGGGGAACCAGGACACTGGAGAAATTCTAGGAGCCATGGATGGAATATAATAAGCAATTAAAAATAAGGCAATTTATTGTAAATCTTCTGATGTATTTGGGTATTAAAAGTTCACAGGAGAGACAATATCCATATACATAACATAAGAGCACATTAAACAAGCAAAGTGGATGGAAAGAGGTGCCTGGTTCTCATCTTACTCTGAACTGTAGCTCTTTCCATGGATGGAATTCTAGTCAGCATAAGTCAGGAAACATTATCATGCCCTGCATGCGTGATGAAGCAATCAGTTGTGAATCTATGGTTGTCTCATGTATATTATGAGACATGGTTGTCTTCTTGATAACATGAAAAAAAATGTTTTGATTCACTACACAAGCAACTAGACTTAATGTCTAGACTAATACATGCATGATCATTTTCTGATTAACTACTCTATATATTCTTTTATATGCTGCTTCTGCTAGGAAATTATGGTTTTAAAGCTATAACTTCCATCTTTTCAAGCTAGCTAGAGCTGCTCACTGTCATCTTCAAAACAGCCCATATTCCATACTCAAAGCATAGTTCTGAGCTGAAAAAAAAAGAAAAAAAAAAGACACAATATATACTGGGTTTCAAAACAGCATTTATTTTTCTTTCCATGTATTTTAAAGAAGAGCTCCACTAGCCATGAAAACCTTGGCTCTGGAAGTGAATACTCCTCTCTCTTGCTGATTTAAAGCCTTCTGATAGCACCCAAGGGAGCTTTTTCTGCCCAGCTCCCATCCCCGTGCCCCTGGATTGCCCTGGAGGGGTGAGCCATCACCCTCTGTGGCTGTGCAGCTGGCCTGGCGGCTGTCACAACAGGCCAGCCATGGCTAAGCTGAGGGGATTTGCAAGTGCACAGCTGTATGCAGGAGATGTGAATATAGATCAGGCCTTCTTGTTTTTACAGAAATGGCCTTTACACTGAAGCGGAATCAGAGGCAGCTGCCAAAATATCCCACAGAGAGCTAAGCACCAAGTCAGAACAATAACAACAGCAAGCAACTTCCCATCATTCTTTCAGCATTCCTCAGTTTTTCATGAACTTTTTGTTTTGTTGTTTTGTTGTGTTTTTTTTGCAGCTAGTGGTGTGCTAGCTGTGTTGCTGGTTATTATATTTCTGGAGGAGATCAAATCTAACCAAGCAGAGACTGAGAAAGAAAAACTAGAGGCACCATCCTTTTGGTCTACATTCCTAGCAACTTTCCGGCATCTTAAAGATAAAAGACAATGTCTTCTAATCCCTCTGACAACGTACAGTGGGTTTGAACAGGGATTTCTTTCTGGTGACTACACAAAGGTGTGGATGTAAATGAAAATCTATTTTTGTCTGATTTTTTTTGTGCCGTTGTGTCTTATTATTTCATCTGATCTGTATTTACTTGTCAAATGAAAATGTTTTTAATGATGATTTGTGGATCGCAAAATTACTGCTTATTTCTACATGAATGAACTCTGAGTGACATTTTCAAACAGCAGTAAAAACTTGTCCCTTGAAACACCCTCAAAAAGAATGCAGTAGAGAACTTAACTCACCAGTGGAGGCGACAGCAGAGAGCTACAGGTTCAAACTCTTCATCTTGTTGTAAATAAAAAACTGGGAAAAAAGCCAGAAGCCAGTAAAGCTTTTATATCTTCCTTCCTCTTCTGGTTTCCCTAGAGCTTGTATAAATGCAAGTCAGCACACATGCCACATATTTTATTTTGACAACTTTTACGGTAAGAGGGCAAGCCCTCAACATGGCTGGCTGAAAGCCATCACCAGTCACCACTGCAACAGGTCCAGACCCTGACGGATTGAAATTATTAAAAGTACCTCTGCTTCTCCAGTTTCTCGAGAAACCTAGACACACAGCAGATGTGTTCTCCCGGCATTTGTTGAGAAAGCCTCCAAAGAAGGAGGGTGACCTTCCTGAGCTGCTTCTTTCATGCTTAAGACTTTCAAACCTTGCATATAAATCAGACAGAAGGGTGCACTTGTTGCTGTGTTGGAACAGATAGGGGGCACTCCATGGCAACCTCCACTGGTTACATGCTGTTATAAGTCTTCTTCATTTTTTTGGGAGATGCTCTGTAATGACCACAGTGTCAATTGTCAATTTTCGTTTCCTGGGCTATGATGAGAAGGGCAGAAAATTCCTAATGCTACTTCCAGGACTTTAATTTGTACAGTAAGCAGTGCTCAGATGTGTTCTGTTTGTAATTCCTCTGTTTGCAATGGCATCAGTCTGATTGGGAACGGAGCCAGGAAAGTTGCTGCTGAAGGCCAACTATATCGATGCACTGGGGACTTGTTGGCAAACTCTCTACCTGTGCTCTTTTTATCTCATCCATGCTGGCTATTTACCAGACACTCAGGCTAAGACCCTTGAACTTTAGCTGTATATCTTCATCAAAGGGAATGTGGTGCCACTATCCCTTCTCTTCCAGGTATATGTGACCTGTGCCCTGGGGATACAGTATGTTGGCTATGTGATGATCTGCTTTGCAGCTGTAAATTCCCTCTGCTCTCTGCTCTTCGGAAAGATCTCCCAATTCACAGGTAGAAAACTTCTATTTGCATTAGGTATGTAAAGATTTCTTGAATGACTGATCACCACATGTAATCAGATCCACTACTCCCCCCTCTGCATGTACAAAGGGATAGCTTGCTGTCAGCTACCAATTAAAACCAAAGTCAATCTGGAAGCAGATTTCACAAACTTCGTTCATGAGAAGAGAGGCAGCTCAACTCATATTTAAGCACCATGCTGCTGTCTTTGCCTTACATCACTTTGCTGGTGATGTAAGTTCAGCCTGCTTTTGAGGCTCCATCTATGCAGAAAATGCCCTATAGCTTTGATGCGTTATAGCTCTGATGCAGACAGTGACAAATGATCTCACAATGCAGATGTTGAGACTTGCACTATAATAAGAAGAAGGATTTCTCCACTGGACTGAAACCTCCTCAGTGTTATGGAGTGAAAGCAAATCACTGTTGACCTGAGACTTGGGAACTGACAAACTTGGAAATTTGAGTGAAATTGCAGGAAACTTTTTAAAGTTTAATTTTACTGCTTGTTCTATAGGGAGAAAAATCAAAGAAAGTCATGTGTCAGGATAGAACAACTTAACAGCTTGTGTATGGGACAGTAATTTTCATGTTGCCTTGAGAAAAGATTTGCATATCTCTCCCCGTCCAGAGAACATTGTTCCAATGAATAACAGAAGAATGGAGGCATAAAAAAACCAGCAAGAAATATTTCTTTTATGTCTTTGTATGCGTTATGCATACAAGGACTAATACCTTATTTCCACTATGCAAGTATTTGTATTATTAGAAACATCATTGAATAGATCAATATGCATAAAGACATAGTAGGCATTTCCTCCACAGGAGATTTTAAACCTAGACAAGGAAGTGCATTCTGTTATAGTCACTAGCTCAAAGATTCTTCTGTCTGTTTTAGGTGTGTGTCTCAGTCTGTAAAACTCAGTTTAAAAAACCCCAAACAAAGCAAAAAACCAAACACCTAATAGTAGCAATAAACAATTAAATGTCCCCCAAAACAGCAGTGTTAGAAATGGAAGACCTCTGAACCTCTCAATTCTGTTTAGTGGTCTTTTACTCACCCTGTGAATGTGCACCTGTGGGGGGAAGAATCTGTGACTCATTTACAAACCACTTTTTAAAAGAAAGACCCAAAGCCACCAGACCATCTAGAAACCCTTAATTTCCACCTCTGGCCCTAAATGGAAACCTCTTTTAAGGCAAGGAGAGCATAAGGGTGTTTGCTCCACCTTCCCACATACCTCACATGGTGACTACAAGCTTTTCAGAAGCTCCTTCTACTCAGTGGTTTGTGTCCTTTGGGATAACAACCATATCAGCATTGAGGAACTCTCAGCTCAGGACAGTGCTCAGAATTATGAATTAGGCACTATCAAAGGCCTGCATTGTCTTGTATTTCATGTGATATCAACTCAGTCAGTGCAAAGCTCAATGAACCAGAAAGATTTTGTGCTTTCATTTGGGATAGAACAAAAAAGTGTTATCTACCACAACCTTTCCTATTATAATTGCATCTATATTTCTCTTCTTTATTTCTTTCTAAATCAACAGCCACAGTTACGAACGCAGCCTGTATAATAGCACTGCTGCTGTGGAAACCTCATCCCAAGCAGCTTGCTGTGTTTTTTGTGTTCCCTGGTCTTTGGGGTCTGGCTGATGCTGTTTGGCAAACACAAACTAATGGTAAGTCCTGGTGACCGTGAAATGTATTTTCTCAAGATATAAAAGTCTGCATGTTTGCGTCTATGGAACAATGTTGCATAACAATAATAATGGCCTTAAGACAGTATCTAAAAGAAATATATTAACTCATTGGAAAGCAGAAGAGATAGAATAAGTTGGGAGTTAGAATGCAAAATACTCATTGAACCAATTTTTCCAAGATGAAGAGAGAAGAATACTGCAGAAGATGGTAATGGGTATTCAGAATAAATATTCTGGAGGAGTACAAGTGTTCCAAAGTAATTTAGAAACTAAGTAGAATTATACATTTAGTCTGTCTTTTGCAATGAAGCAGAGCACTCTAGATAAAAATTAACTCAAAGCTCAGCAACAAAAGAAGAAGAAAGTTTTCTCTTAGGAGTTACTGGGGAAAAAAATGTATGAGAAAACCACAGAAATCAATATTATGCAGCCAAGTAACTTCATACAGCTCTGATTTACTCCATTTTAAAAGTCATAACTATTGTGATAAAACATAAGTAGGCAATAAAAAGGACCAAGGTCATGGGTCCTTCTGCTTGAAGGAAGACTATAAAGCTAGAACTTTTTAGCCTGGACAAGAAGTAAATATGGAAAGCAATCAGTAAGGTAATTAATTGTATGGAGAAGGTGACTTGGAATTCACTATATCTCTTAATAACAGGACAAGTGGCACCAGAAAAAGTCACGAGGAAGAAACTTTTATGGAAATCAAAATAAATACTGTATCTCACACAATGCATAAGCAAAATATGGAATTCATTGCCAGTAATTTAAGCTGGAATTACACCACATCGTTACAAAATCTCTTCAGGGGAAAGTAATCCTCTGGGCACACATCAGGTTATGTGTCTTGGCCTTCCTTCCTCTGATGCCTTTGGTTGTTTCAGAGGCTTAGAAGATTTCACCCACTAGATAGAGTGTCATGTTCCTCCTGGAGAGCCAGAGGGAAAACATGGCAGTCCATTGCTTGGCACTGACAGTGATCTTCTTTCAAGCACATGTAGAGTACCTGCCTCTACACAAGGGGGTGACCAGCCACCATCCTTCTCTGCCCCTCCAGCAGCTCCAGCTCATATCCCCTGGAGGAGAGCTAGTACATACATCAAGGGACACCCTCTCATCATGTCACATCCTTACCCAGAGGCTTGTGCCTCAGGCAAAAATTTTAAATCAGTGCTCTCAGTAATATTCATGGTCGTAGGAAGGAGAACATCAGTGAGGATTTGCTCTCTCTTAAGTAAAGCTGTTCATTCGTTTCCTGCTTCTTCAGCCACAGTGTTTCTCACTGCTCTTCAAGCTTCTTCCTAACACTCTTGAGAGCCATATCTTAGTCTTCCACTGGGATAAAGGACCCGTCCTTTGTCCTGCTTCTATCTTGTCCAGAAGAGCTTGGCTTTGTACCCTCTCTTCTAGGATTTATATACATTTGAGATGTCCTTGAGGAACATGTTTCCTCAGTAAGGTCCTGACTGACAAAAATGGACCTGAGGCCCACATTAGGGAAAAAAAGGGGTAAGTACAGAGGACTTAAGTGTTGGAGAAGGTGGCTGGGAAGTGACTGTAGTTTCCAAACCCCTAGAGGAGGCAAAGACAGTGGACAATGCTTCATGCTTACTCGATGGTGAGTGAGCTCTGCAGCTGTGTGACAGGATTAATCTCTATTTACAGCATTGTTTCAGGTCATCTCAATTCCCAGATTCCTGCAAGATACTTGTGAAAATTTCATGTTTTCGTTACCTTGGAAAACACCCAAATGTTCTTTCATCTTGCATAGTGTCTTTTTTTGGTCTATACTCCGCTGTTCCACAGCTCCCATTTATAAAATTATACAAAGTTTGCTTTGTCACATTGTCATAGTGAAACATCAAGTGGTGACATGAAACCTTAATAGAGAGGTGCAGTGATATTACCCCACAATGTTGCATCCCAGAATAGGATCTTCATTTTGACATATCCACATAGGACTAAATATTTTCTCCCCTTCAGAAGTTCTATTCAGATATACATCACATGAAAAATTCCCAGCACCAAAGACTATGAGGTAAGACCTCCAAAATATCATTGGTTTACATGGTCTCTGGTCCTTCCTTTGCTAAGCTCCCATGAGTGCTGCTTGGGCCTCAGGAGATTAACCAGTGAATACACAAGACACCGTGCCACCTACTTAAGGCATTCTGTGGTTTGCTTTGTGCTGCTGTGGATATTTAATACTTGAGTACCCCCTAGAGGATATGTAGGCTAACAGTGGAACAGCCACTTCATCTTATAAAGTTTTCCTGACATGTTTGTGATCTTTGTGTGGATGCTCTCACTTATTTTCAATGAAAGCTACTTCATTTCAGAGCATGTACTCTTTCGTATCTAACTTGAGCACAGATGCTGATATTATCCACTGACAAAAATTGCACCTAGGGCATAACAGTTGGGGCATAACAATTGTGTAGCACAAAACTATCAGGTGGACTACAATAAAACCAAGTTTTTTCCAGGCTAATTTATGTTTTACAAAGGATATAAATGAGTCTAAAGTGTTTATAAACCCGGACTCAAATAATTCCCAGCAGTCCAGTTATATACCATGCCTACTAGTAGCAGGAGAATGAGTAGGAAAACAGGCAGTGGCAAAAAACCAGGATAATTTCCATAGAAGTGAACTGTGAAATTTCAGAACTAGCAGCCTTGCCACTCACTCAAGCCCAGCAGTCTTGCTGAAGTTCATCCAGGTAATTTGTTTCAAAATAGCAAACACGTACCGGCTGAAAACCAGAATCTTTAGACATAGGACTGCCATGGCATCAGAAACCTTTATACATTAAACTTTATCTTAACTAATAAAGATATTAACTAATATCTTTCCAGAAGATAACACTGGGCATATCAAGAAATTAGTATGAACAACTTGTACTTGTTCATTTATCAGACAAAGCTATGAAGGACTATCATATCTCCACTCCATTCAGCCAGTTTAATTAACTAAGTACATCTTATGATGCCCTTGTCCAAATTTTCCATCATGTCTAAATTGAAACAGTTCCTCTTGCAGTCATCAGGATACATAAGATTTTCCTACAGATGAAGTCTTCCCCTACTTAACAAAACTGAAGGGGTAGTAGAGTCTACTCAGATTTTCAGAGAACTTTGCATTCCTCTTTGCCTTTTGGCTGAATGTGCATATTTCAAACAGATGTGTTGTTAGACAAATAGATGGAAAGAGTCAAAGTTCATTATATTCTTCTCCTTCCCTCTGTGCACACCACGTCTGAGCCAGAGTAAAAGTTCTTTATCACTGCTGGTGCTAGCTCAGCACCCACAGGAAAGCAAGCTCTCTCCCCTTCCCTGTGTGCTTCACTAGTCAGACCTGGAGGCTGGAATCCCTCCCTGGTCCCCAGTTGTGGGTGTGCAATTGACTGAACTCATTTGGAGCTTCCCAGTGAACACAACTGCATTAGCATGATCAGTTGAACTGAGTTTCTATGTCGGCAAGTTTTCCAGTTGATGCTGGGAAGTTCTGTATGCGTCAAGGATATTCTATTTGCTAACCCATCCAGGAGCTGAAAATTTGAAAACCTACTTGATTCAGAGAGACACATCTTGTCTGCATACTGGATCTGGCCCCATGTTGTGAAAGCCTATAAGGATTTAGTATGAACTTCTCAATAGTTATGCAGGGAGACTCTACAATGTTAACGTCTCCTTTTTCTCCTTACTTGTTCATCAGTGCAAAACCCTTGATTTTTGTAGCTAATAGTTTGAAAAAATAAGTCCACCATCTTTCTTCCATAGATCACATCCTTTCTCCCTTCCCGTCACTTTTGTTCCCTTTTTCTCTGGTGTTCTCTATTTTGTCATGTTTGTTTTGTTATTTCACTTGTTACAATTCACAGAAGCACAGTTCTTTAAGATAAGCCTTATATTTTCCTTTCTCTGACATTTATGAGGGAAGGTCTGTCTTCCCCATTGTGTTCTATTTATTCCTTTTGCAGAAAATACATGGTTGCAGATTTAATCTTCACAAGTCATGTCTTTCCTTCCTTTCTTCCTTTCTTCCAGGACTCTATGGCATTTTATTTGAGAAACACAAGGAGGCTGCCTTTGCAAATTACCGTCTCTGGGAATCACTTGGATTTGTCATTGCCTTTGGTTACAGCACCAAATTGCAAGCTTACATCAAACTGTACATTTTACTGTCTGTGCTTGTGCTGTCCATGGTGACGTATGCAGCACTGGAATACCTTGAGGCTAAGAGCTCCCCTGGGACATCTACTACTATAAAGAAGGAAAATGGAGGATCCAACTCCCAGGAAAGATGCATGTAATCCAACAGGGTCAGAGTGATAGAGGCAAAGCAAACTGGCCAGCTTCTTACAGGCACGTCTCCAAGGGCATTCCAGTGTGTACTGTATCCAGAAAGATAGTGAAGGAACAGATTTACAGGCCATTATATTGCAAATGTCTCAGGAGTAAAAACCCCCTTTGACGTCTCACATTTATAAGGGAAGGTTATCTGACTTTACCCTTTCTTGCAGATGACCAACTAAATGTTTTCTCTTTTTATTTTAATTAATAAAGTCTTAATAAATGTAAACAAGATTTTGAAGTCCTCACACTGTGTTTTTGGGGATAAGACCTGGTATAGCTTTACAACCAAACCACATGCAGAATGCAAGAAGCAACTGGGGTTGCTCAGTTGATTGCAGATAACATACATCATTTCATGGAACCATTAATTAATTATGAAGATTTATGTTTGTTTTATGCTGCATTCTTTAACACTTGCTGTAAATAACATCAATCTATAGACTGGCTGTATCTGCAGCTCATATCTGCACACCACAGAATCAACTGTCCACTCAGCCCACCAACTTGTCTTAGGTCAGCAAACAGCTGTGAATCTGCCCACGTCATCCCTCTATCCCAGCACTCTTTCTCTTTTGATTTTCGTGTCTCCAGCTTTTCTGTCAATACTTCCTGCAACTTCATCCTAAAAGAGATGCCTTCTAAAAGACAAAACACTTCAGTGATTTTGACCTTGCCCCACTTTCCCATTGAGGGACACAGCTGTTTCCAAGATGAGCAGCCAGACCATGGGGAACCTTGCCATGAGAAGAGTGCAAGTGACAGTGCAAGTCACAGAGAGATATGGAGAAAAGGAGGATGGGCTTACACTGTAACAAGTTCTTGAAATCCACATGTATCCTGCAGTGGCTCATCTCATTTCAACTTCTCATTAGTTTTACCCATTTTGTTTCTAGACATGGATTTTTGTGTCTTTAGTGCAAAGAGAAGAATGTTGCAGTGCAGTTACTGTGCAATGTCTTTGCATCCTAATGAGAGAGCAATGTACAGATCTCATGTGCATTACTAGTAATGATACTATTTAGATTCTCTCTATGAGACAGACAGCTCCAAAGGAATTGCAGACAAATGCTCTTCGTTTCCAAGATTAGTGCTGCCTCTGGAAATAAACTACATATAGCTAGCTAAGTTGTGGCCTGACATGGAGATAACACTCGAAACTAGTTCCTCTCAGTGTCCTAGGTTACAATGTAAGAATATTCCAGAAGGTCTGTATTCTATCTCCATCTTCATGAACTGTTAAAATCAGGAGGGGCAGTGTTTTCCTTGCCTCCTCCCCCAGACTATCTCCTGATAATGGCCCTTTAACGCCCTGCCTCATGAGTCATAGATAACTCCCTCTGGGACCCATTTGTGTATAATGGGCAATTAAGGACCCACCACATGACTCATAGAATGACATCAGCCCATTGTGAGATGCTCTGCCCAGGTGGAGGAGCCAAGCATTCCCACCTGGATATAATCTGGGCTTTTGGACCGAACAGGCATCTGCCTTCTACTGGATTCCCAGAGGAGCAGCCTTCTCTCCTGCTGGATTCCCAGAGGAAGGACCAGACCCTTCAACATCACCACTGGACCGTTGGAGGAAAACCCTGCCCTTCTACAGGATCTCTGCCTCAGCAGAACCATCTGTCACTCCAGGAGGACTACTGGAGCCATTCAAACTGGACTGCTACCAACACCCTGATTGACAGGGTGTCAGGTTGTAATCTAACTGTCAGGTTTTGGGGGTTTTTTTTGTTTAATACTGCATCTTGTTCTAATTTTCCTATTAGGTTGTAGTTTGTTGGTTTTTGTTTTATTTTATTTTGTTTATACATATTAAAGAACTGTTATTCTTATCCTCATATCTTTGCCTAAGAGCCCCTTTAACTTTTAGAAACTATAATAATTTTGAGGGAGGGGGTTTGCATTTTTCTATTCCAAGAGAAGCTCCTGCCTTCCTTGGCAGGCCCCTGTCTTTCAAAACCAAGACACTCAGTTACTAACTCCAGTAGGAGGATGTGGCACACAACAACAGTAACACAATTTGTGTGACAAAAATCCCCAAATTGTTAGATCTTTTAAACACCAATGAACTTCATGCTACTTTACTGTCTTTCTTATGTTTCTTGTTCCCAACCATCTGGACTCCCCATCAGACTTCACTTGTGTTGATTCATGGCTTTTCACGTGATGAGCTTTTTTATTTCCAGGTCTCATACAATAAAGTATAATTCATTATGTCCTGCAGAAAAGGAGGTGACAGGTGGGCTCCCTCATAGGTGCAGCTTTCTCTTGCACCTTTGCCCTGTCAGCTCAAAGGCATGCTGTTGATCTCTCTGTTGGAAATAAAAATGGCAAAAATATTGTGGCTGAAGAATCCTGACAGCCTCCTATCTGCCCCAGCATGCGCAGATGGATATTCTAGGCTGCTGCTGATTTTCACCCCATGCTGCTTCCATCTCATAAAGAAACAGCATCATGTTTCATTGCATCTCTGAATCCTCCTCTGATTCTCTTTCAAAAAGTGATATTCAACAGCAAGTGAAGCAAAGAGGACACCTGTGGTCAACATCATGATGAAAAATTCATCTGTGTGAATGTAATAACTTTTTATTTGTAACAATCGAGCACAGAAGTCAGGATCATGCTACATGAGGTGCTCTACAAACTCAGAATAAAAAGATGACCCCTACCTAGACACTATACAGCTTTTTTTTAATGTAGTTTCTCCTTTTACTCTTGTACTGAGTCTGGCTGGGATGAAGTTAATTTTCTTTGTAGCAGTCCATATGGTGCTGTGTTTCAGAATCTTATGACTAAAACAGTATTGATAACACACCAGTATTTTGGCTATTTCTGGGGGGTTGGGGTGTTCCTTTTTTCATTCTCTTTACCTATGGAATTTTGTCCCATTTGTTGAGGGGCAACCTGATGGCCGATGCTTAAGTGTATTTGCAAGACAAATACTTGCCGGGCCGGGAAGGGGGAGGAAAGAGAAGAAGGGTCATTGCCGCGTTGGTTTTTCGAGGAGAGTGGACACTCAGAGCTGTGGTTGCTTGGAAAAGAAAAGGCCATTATTTTTCCTGCTGCTGCTGTTTCTGCTCGCCCCGCTGGGACCCATCTGATCCATCCCTGCACCAGAACTCCTGTGTTCCATCTCGGAGTTCTTCCGTTCTCCTCAGAGGGGCCTGTCGGAGCCATCTACGACTACAGACTGCCTACGGGGTTCGTGAAGCAAAGCCTTCCCCATCCCTCTTGCCAGCTTTGCCACGGGGTGGGGGTGTCCCTGACCTTTTTTTTTTCTTTGTAGTTGTTGTTAATATCGTAGTTATTGTTCATTTGTATCTTGTTATACTCATTAGTAAAGGACTGTCATTCCTCCCCATATCTTGCCTGAAGGCTGATTAATTTCAGTAATTCGGAGGGGGGGGGCAGGGGGGAGGATTCTGAGGGGGGGTTCTGCCTTTCCCAGCAGATACATGTCTTCAACCCAAGACACTATTGCAGAATAGTGTCTGCAGAACATCCAGGTTTTCTCTTTTTCTCCACTCTTTCCCTCCAGTGAGTTGTGAGTTGACTGCAACCCAGTCTTGGGTTGCAGATGCCCAAGAAATTGGGAGGTAGCAAAACTAGGATAGCTGAGACAGAGTGAAAAGGATATTTCATGCCACATGCAGCCATGCTCAGCAATAAAAGTTTGGGGCAAATGAGAGGGAAAAAGATGTTCTGGCCTTGTTGAGGACCTCAGTATCACTGACATTGAATCAGCCCAGGAGATATGACATTGTGGCCTGTGGTTTGAGGAGCTGGTTTTCACTCTTTATTTTTCACAGGACTTTATGTAGTCATTTCCTGACTGCACAGGGACCATGAGGAAAAACTGTTACCTTGTGAAAGAAAGCCACAGTTACAGGTGGCAATGCAATGAACAAGATTTTGCCTAGGACAGGATGAATATAAAGGTGCCCATCAGTCTTGGACATGACTTAAATGAAAATTGCCACTTATGTTGTTATGCATGGACAAGACAGTTATAAAACTTGTATGGTTTTTGTTTATTGTAAAGGCTGTAGGGATTTTGCTGCATAGTACATATAAAACATGTAGGTAGAAGTTCAGCTAGGAACATATCATCCTCACTGAAATGCATGATAAAAAAAATGATAGTTGAGGTTGCTGTGGCATGGGACATATGCTCTTTCACAGCCAAGACTCCACAAGCCCTGCTTCAGTCCAGCAGGCAGCAAATAGCACAGGTCTATCTGTGCTGAGTCCTCAGCCATCACCAGGGTGCAGGCAGATTCACCCTGCTTCACCACATATTTCACTACCAGACAAGCTCTTACCTCACCCCCAACAGCACCATCCATTCTGCAGTGAAACAATATTTTATCAGTCTGACCCTGAGCGCATGAGGTTAACAAGAGCAGGTGAGCCCTCTCAGTGGGTGCTAGCTTTGGAATTTGAAATGGTAGTCAGATGAATCCCCCCCCAGTCATGTGCCTGAAAACTTCAAGAGCTCCAAGTCAGGCAATGGGTAATAAGCCTGTTGATGCTTATCTACTGAATTCTCTGGGTTCTGTGGTGTCACAGAGGATGGCACTCTGCTCTCCTCACAGGGAAGGCCAGGTTGGATAGGGCATTGAGCAACTTGGGCTAGCGGGAGGTGTCCCTATCCATGGCAGAAGGGTTGGAACTAGATGGTCTTTAAGGTTCCTTTCAACCAAATCATTCTGGTTCTATGACTCTGAGGTCTTTGCTTCTGGGTGCTGATTGGCAGCAGCAGTTCATGGATGTTAAACTTGAGCACGGTCAGAGAGAGCTGTGGCAATTTTTGCATTGTGGAAGAATGTCTGCAAACTCACTGGTGGGTTTAAAAGTTATTAAAGAATGGGCTGAACACAGAACCCCCTAGGAATGAAGGCAGCTAAAGGGATGAGGGTTCATCTGGGCACACATTTATACATAGTAAAATGAGTAAAATTTATCTTCATTTATTTAGACCAATGCCTAATCCTAGAGTTAGTGCTTCATAATTACACTTCAAGAGCTTCTGCTTATATGTGATATGGCTTTCTCAAAAGTGGGTAAGTGTTCTTTGTTAGTTAAAGTGGTTTGGTTTTTTTTCTTGGCATTTAATTTTCTGGGAAATTGAATCAGACATTTGTTACATCTAGGTTTTGTGAGCCAATTTCCTGTAAGCTGGTATTCCCTGAATGTTGAAGTTTAACTTCATTCCCTGAATGCCAGAGGTATGAAAGAAGTTCATTAATACAAATGTATATGAACAAACCTCCAAAGAAAGCTTAATTGTTCAGACATTAACAGCTTTATTTATGATTACCTAGTGGAGTCTGTGATGGCACAGTTTACCATTCACTGGCTGCAAATTCAATAGCAGAAACACTGCTAATAGCATTGTCGAGCAAAGACAAAGCTAACTGCAGTTTGTAAGGTGATTCATCCAAATTCTTACCATGGCTACGTACAACTACATAATTTTTTTCTTAATTTAATAATCTTTGCCCCAGGATTTGAACCTGCTACTGTAATTCTTGTTTAATTTGATATGGTTGAGTTTTTTGGTGTTTGTCTTTTTTTGTTTTCTGGTTGGTTGGTTGTTGTTTGTCACCCATTTTTTTCCTTAGCATGTGATGTAGTGCTGTTTGATAAGCAGACAAAGCAAAGAATTCCCAGGAAAGAAAGAGGAAGAATAGATAGCCATCATTTTCTGGTATCACAACATTAGGTTTGTGTGCAAGCTCAGCAGCAAGCCTCCAAATTTCTGGGGCTGAAAAGAATGACTGACTGCAACAGACACTGCAAGGCTACTTTCCCCTTCATGGTATTTTATATAAGTCCTATTATATCATGAGCATACTTCAGTAACTGCTTAATGTGTTTATATGTTCCCTATAAACCCTTCAGTCAAGGAAAGCTCTCACTGAGGATAATTCAGCTTCATTCTCTCTGTTATCTATGAGGAGATTCTCAGAAATAATCCCAGTGCAGTTTAGATCTTGCTGCCTCCCTTCCAACACCAGTTTAAACCTGAGATGGAATGTTACTGCGGGTCTAATTGTGAACATCACTAAATATATTCATATACATATTACTACTGGAATATAGAATTACAAATTTGCAATAAGGAAAGTTGTTGTTTACAGAAGTTCAAATTTTGGCCACAGTCTCAGCCATTAATGATGCATAAAGTATCTTTTCAATAGGAGCTTTATTTCTCACATCCTGGACCAAAGCTTGCTTCAAATCCCTTCTTTTTTTAGGCAACACTAAAAAGTCATTCTCACGACAGAGTGTAAGATGGTCCAGGACTATTTTTAATCCACACATTACAGGGCAAAGAATTCACAGGAGAGAAAGTCCTGTAGTAAAGCAATCATATGCTTCTAACTCCACTGCCCTGCTTCCTAGTCTTCCTGAAAAACCTCCTGGACACTTCTCTACACACTGGACAGCTGTGACATAGGGACATCATAGGAAAGAGCCACAAATGTGAGAGTGGAGAGAGAAACATGTTTTTTCTGCCCAAAAGATTTTTTTCTTTTTTTTCCCCACATTCAAATAAAGTGATGAGAATCCTGAACTATTCCATGACTTGTGAAACTTTTGAATTATGTTAATTTACATTTTGACCATGGTAAAGCATTTCATTTCACATTTGGGCTTTTAGTTTTAAAACTAAATTGGTGTATTTAAAAAGTCTTCCTGAACCATTGTTTAAGCACACAGATTAAGGATAATTGCTTAGAAATTCAAGTGATGAGCTAAGCAGTTTAAGTGATACACATAATTTCCCTATTGCAGCAATGCCTTTTTCTTCCTGCTGTTGAATCAGAGAATCAAACCGAAACCAAAACAAAAAAACCCCCAGTCTCTCAAATACAAATAGATTATATTTTTGATTTAGCAGTAAGACATTTTAAACTCTGAAGCGCTGAATCCTAAGCAGCCATTTTTGGGACATTTTACATGATAGCGCATGTCCTGAATCAAACCTTTGATAGGATGATCTATTTGGTATTTATTTGCAGTGCTTCCTATGTCTAGAGATTGAAAGCAACTCAGGATTATCTATACTAAGTATTTTATTTTTCCCTAGCTAGAAATGCATTACTTCAAATATGCATCCATTCCGAACCTGTCTGGCTGTGTGAAGGAAATGCCAATTGATTTTCTATAGGAGTGGTGTCTCAAAAAGAAAGCAATAACTGACACATTTAAAGCTTCAGCACAAACACAAGAGATTGTATGGACACAGAGATTGATATATTCTATTTTCTTTCATTAAATATGTTCCTCTGGGTGCCTTCTAGGAAAAATAATGTGGAGACAACTTTTGATATAAAGTGAATAAAATAAGGATTTTAGGTTTCAAAGCCATAAATCTGGTGTCTCTGAAGAGCAGTATAATCAGCTTTAAAACTTAAAACAAGTACTCCCATATTTCTTCAGTCAAAGTGTATTTGTATAGCAGGAATGAATAAAAAAGCTTCAATAACTGGTAAAGATTTATTCTATGTCAGTTCTTTGAGAAATTCAGGAGAAAAACAGCAGTGAGGGGCACACTATCATTTTATCTTCAGTTACATATTACAGATAGTTTTCTTAACATGGGATTCAAACCAAAACATATTGTCTTGTTAACCAAAGTGAGCTAATAAGACATATATATAGCCAGTGAAAAAAACATTAGATTTTTTCCTCACCAGCCAGCCCACAAGCAAAAATTAGGTGTCTAGTCTTGTTGGAGGGCAAACTGGGTATATATTCTAAATTTTCCCCCAGACAAATACATTGTGTTTTCCTCCAGATCTGCTAAAAAATTCTTCTCCCATTTGGTGTGCAGTATGCAAGACTAGGAGTAACAATTTTTTTTTGTTAAATTTTTTAACCATCTTTCACTCCTTTAATACTGTTGTTTGAAGAAATTCTATGACTGAAGAGCAATAACTTCACAATCTTCCCCAGCAACTTTGTCACCACATACAGTGTGCTAAAACAAAATTAACTTTACCAGTTCATTCAGTTTACATTCTCTCTAATTCAGCTGTAACTGAAATGCAGACTAATACACATCCAAATTCAGAATGCTGTCGTCAGAATCTGATTTTATCATAGATTTATGCTTTATCTGCTGCAGTACTATAAATTAAAAAGTAATATGAATACATTTCAAAATAAAACGAGCACTAGACCAAACTGTAGCACAATTTCTTATTTTATTGTTCTCCTCTTCAGTGTCAAAAACTTTATTCCACATGAGGAAGAGAAAATCCCCTTTTGCCTCAGTCACGGATACTGAATTTGAGTTTTAATTTAGTAGGTTGATTATCACAATCCACTTGAGGTGGATAAAGCTTGCTACTCTCATATTTCATACCAGTTTAAATAAGCCTCTGCAACTAAAAGTATAGCTAAAAAGGTGTAAATCCCCTCAGCTCCTGGCTTCTTCTGGGAACCTCTTCCGGCAGTCTAATATTCTCTTGAACTCCATGAGGGTGTCTGTGTCTATACATAAAATCTCTAGCTTTAAAAGAGCCCTGAGGTTAGTGCCAAAATAATGTAGTGTAGTACAAATAGGCAAAATTAATTTTCTGTATGAGAGAGTGACAAAATCCACTCTTATTTGGAAAGGTTCAACCTGAGAGCAGATGTTTCTTTAATCTGGAATGCTTTTCTTCTTTAGATTGCTTGGAAAAGAAAAACAATGCTTTTGTTGGACAGTGCTACCTTGTACAAACACTCTCTAGCACCTTATGTCCTTGTTTTCCCCATCTTTTCTCCTATACATGGGCAAAACTAAAGAATGTCCAGACATTTTTTAATGGCTCTAGATAAATCTTGTCTCAGAAGCTGTCAGAAAACAGAAAGTTACTCTATGAACTTTAAGTAACCAGCTGTCTCCAGCACTTTTTAAATTCTGAAAAGCTTATCCCATTTAAATAATATTTTAATCAAAGCTATTTTGCATAATTCCATTGGATCATAAGACAGATGTTTCTTGTTCATGCAACCAATTAATTACATGCAGACAACAAACATCCAAATTCAGAAATAGTCAACATATATCTAAAAAGCCAGTTCTTACCACTTTCCGTCACTGTGGTGAGGTTCTCATTTAATATTGACTCCCTGCTTAAGAGGAGACATTCCAAAATCAGTATTTTTTAAAAAGCTATTTATATGCCAAAGGATTTTCAGATTGAAAAATCAGTAGTTGAGTTGGTCATTCTTTTTCTCAGAAGTCATCTGCAGATAAATATAGAGATGGTGTCTCTTATGAGATATCCCCTCTGTTGATGGGTATATCTCATCATGTTGATGGGTAATTCAAAGTTATTAAATCACAATTATTCAAATGACACAGTACTAGTACCAATAGCAGCAGAATAAGACAAAAATCCCTGTCAAAAAAAATAGATTTTAAATCTGGGTTTGGCCTGGTTTCAAAAGGGAAACACATTTTTTCTATCATAGTGTACATCAACAAGCCCATAATAAAAGTTAAAGTAATTTTGGTCATATTCAGCCAACTTATTCTTCCAAATATCAGCAATTAGGTGAAGGAAGGATGTTAAATTATCTGAGGAGAGGCTGGCAGAACCGTCATTATGTGCTCCACCTAAAAGCAGCTGGCCAGAGAAGCACTGCTGACATGCTGGAGACAGAGCTCTAAAAGAAAATTGAGCTCTATATTGTACAGTTAGGGAATCTTAGAAGATCTGTGCAAAAGAGAATCTTGGGAAAATGGAGGACACAGGATAGATATCTGAAAGAAATGACACTTTTTCTGGTCCAAAAGTGACTCAATGATCTGAGAGAGTTAAGATTTCTTCAGCTGAAGTATTCATGGCTTTTTAACATACAGTAACACTTGAAAAGCTGAAAAATCTTTCACAGTAAAGTTCCCTTTAGACCTCTGAATATGTGACTGAATTTTTTATGTAAGACTTCTGAAAATTAGATTATGAAAGTACCGAAAGTACTAGGAGAATTGTTTGAATTATTTTCTAAAGTTTTCATTAACATTTTTTTTTATTAGAGAAAGATATCTGCTAAGCATAGCTATGGTTATTAGTGAGAGAAAAATGTTATTTTGTTCCTTATAGCAATAGATTCCCAATGTGTTTTCTCTTCAAACATATCTATTAAATAAGTCTGGTGACTCCACTGATGACAAGACATAGTCACTTTGCTCCACCCTAAATAGGAGAATTTTTAAAGTTGTTCTGAAAATAACTCAGAATTTAAAAAATAAATCTCTAAATGGGATGTTTCTCTCTATCTTGCAGTAAAAAATCCAGCAAACCTTATTCAGGATAACCCAGGCAAAAACCGATATGACAGGTGACAAACTGAGAACCATTTTGTTAATCAAAATACACAGTAAAATCTATAGCAAGGATCTGCATGTGATGCTCTTATTTTCTTCCCACTAATGAAACCAAATATTTCATGATAGCATGCATCTGTTACTCTTAGTTGCATACAAGGGTCAAAAAATGTGTCAGATAGGTCTCCACTTCATCACCCCAAGCATGGAGAAGTCCTTGAAGTACAACGTGTGTTAGATACTGTATGTGTAAAAGGTCAGAATCATTGAGCAAAACACTCTGGTTTCGTTTAGGAAAGGTAATTCCAGGAGGCACTTCTGGTCTGAGAAAAAAACCCACTCCTTTTGTTTTAAGAAAGATTTCTGTACACTCTGCTTCCTCAAATTGATTTAAACTTCCTTAAAACATGGAGTAATTAAGCCTTGTAACTGTTCCAACAGTCTTTAAAAAGAATCTTTGCTATCCATTTAATGTCACGGAAACTCCGTAGCTAAAGGCAAAAACATTAATGAGGGTGGGTGCTTTCTGTCTTTTGATTTTATAGATATTGAACCCAGAAGGATTCCATTTTTTTCATGCTGCATTCACTAGGCACCATTGCATCCCTGTTCACATCTTTCAGCAGGTAATAAAATCCTGAGCTGATGTTAAGCACTTGCATGCCTTTACCCACAGTGCAAAGTCAATTATTTTCATGGTTTCTCACATGGCATATTACAGCTGTAAGTTTACTTGCTCATATGAAGCTTAATACAGCAAGTTTTGTGTGTTAAAGAGTTTTGTACAAAATATCCCTGAAGAGTGAGGTTTTTGTTGAGTAGGTTGGTGCTAGGGCTTCGTAACTCTTGATGAGTACATGTTTAATGTCAGATGACTTTAAAAGGTACCCTCCAAACTAATTCATTCTACAATTCCATGACTCTATGATATGTATCAGAAAGTTGATTCAAGATATAAGACACTATCTCAAACACTTTTTCAAGACTGAATCAGAGCTGCTCCCACTTAAGTGTCTGCATAGAGACAAAACTTGTGCAAGGCACACTCAGAAGTCTACTGACCAGCAAGCACAGACCCTAGCAGCAGCACCAAAGAAGAAACACAATTAACAAAAAAATTTGGCAGAACTACATTTTCTTAAAAATTGAAGCACACTAAGAGCAAAATTGGGCATCTGACTAAAACTGGCATCCTACAATAATTTAGAATGAATGGGAACTTTAGAAGTTATCTAGTCCAGCCTCCAGGGTGCATGTTCTAAGGTACCAATTTTTGGCAAGGCCAGCCATGATGATTTCACTGCAGCATCGGAACCTCAAGTTTTGAAATCCCCAAGGATGCAGTTTCCACAGGTTTTCTGGGCACCTATTCCAATGTTTCTCTACCAAAGCATGAAAAGCAAAATTCAAAATTATATCTTCCCAAGCAGAGATTAAAGACTTACACAAGGTCACTGTGCAAGTACTCTGTAAATTTCTTATGTATGGTTTTATTCACAGAAGGCACTAATTTCATGGTAAAATTCTGTGTCCACATTTTACTACAAAGCCCTCTTTTATCTATGAAAACAAAACTTTCTCTACAAATACAAATTAGAAAGCATTTCTCATTACGAAAATATTTTCTGGAGAAATAAATAGTGATATTGCTCTTCTATGAAATGGAAAAAAATATTTATTTTAGTGCATCCTTAAGGAACTTTTGTGATTCTTTAAGGAGGAGCATATTTAAATAAATCCACTTTGTCTGGAAAATAACTGCACTGTAATATTTGATGAAATTTTCTAAGACCTGTCTAAAACTTGAACTACAGTACAAACAGTGAAAGGAATTTTTCCTAAATTTCAGGGTGCTTTAATAATGTTAATTATGCAACAAAATTAGTACTGATTTGTTATCAGGAAATGGTATTTAAGCAGAAGAAAAAAATCAGTGAATAGGGATTTCTTAAACTGTTTACAGCCTTTAAAAAATGTCCTTTAAAAAAATGGCCTTTTACTACGACTAGCTAACGAATGTGTTCCATTTTGCACTCAGAAATATCAACAATAAATTCTTAGATCTGCACTAATGAGTCTATGTCTGTTACTTCAAAGATCAACTAAATAGTGGGAGGCTCCTCTGACAGTAATTAGGTTTATTTATTTATGTATGTATTTATTAATAATCAGTACAGAATCTTTAGATACTCCATAGCACATTTTTATTGCAAAGTGAATGATATTTAAGAAATGCAATATTCAGCTAGTATTTCTCCAACCTCCAAGCTGCCTAGGGAAAATCTTTATGCTAAAGAACCGTACCTAATACGAGGAGAAACGGTTTCCTCACAATAACTATAATCCTTGCTTAGATTTACTCGCATGAAAATTATTTAAGGACTTAATTACTTCAGATTAGATCATTAATTACAATTGGTGTAATCACTGTCTTGGTTTTGAAAGACAGGTGCCTGCCAAGGAAGGCAGAAGCTTCTCTTGGAATAGAAAAATGCAAACCCCCTCNAATAACAGTTCTTTAATATGTATAAACAAAATAAAGTAAAACAAAACCCAACAAACTACAACTTAATAGGAAAATTAGAACAAGATACAGTATTAAACAAAAACCAAAACCTGACAGTTAGAATACAACCTGAGACCCTGTCCGTCAGGTTGTTGGTAGCAGTCGTGTTTGAATGGTGACTCCAGTAGTCCTCCTGGAGTGACAGATGGTTCTGCTGAAGCAGAGATCCTGAAGAAGAGCAGTTTTCCTCCAAAGGTCTGTGATGATGCTGAAGGGTCTGGTCCTTCCTCTGGGAATTCAGTGGGAGAGAAGGCTGCGCCTCTGGGAATCCAGTAGAAGGCAGATGCCTGGTCTGTCCAAATGCCCAGATTATATCCAGGTAGGAATGCTTGGCTCCTCCCCCTGGGCGGAGCATCTCACAATGGGCTGATGTCATTCTCTGAGTCATGTGGTGGGTCCTTAATTGCCCATTATACAGGAAATGGCTCCCAGAGGGAGTTATCTATGACTCATGGGGCAAGGCATTGATGGCCCATTAACAGGAGATAGTCTGGGGGAGGAGGCAAAGAAAACACTGCCCCTCCTGGTTTTAACAGTTCATGAAGATGGAGATGGAATACAGACCTTCTGGCATATTTTTACATTGTAACCTAGGACAACTTCACTGGCTTTCACAGAGCGACAAATAAGCCCTTATTTTGCCAAGTCATATTTTTTCCCTAGAACATCATGCTACAGTTTCTCTACCTGTTCAGTTATGTTGCTTAAATAAATAAATCTCAGTCCCTCCAGCATTGTATGATTCATATTTAAATTGTTTGTCTACAGATAACTTGACCCTCACCTCCAGAGTAGCTCACAGATCCAGCTAAAAGCAGTGCAAATCTCACAGCACTTTGAAAAAATAGATGCCTGATTTTGGCTGTGTTGTTCAGTTTATTGGACACATTGGAGTGTTTGAGGGCACTTGCAGAGCAGATCACACCAATATGGGGACAATGGATACATGAGAATTCAGCTATAGAGCTGCAGACCTTGGGCTTTGGAAGAGGCTGTGAATGTGGCAATGAAACTGGGCTAGATAAGATATGGAACTCTGAGTTTGTGCTTTAATATTCAGGGACTTTCAGGAGGCTGCTAAGTGTTGGCTTTGAACATTCAAGCAGGTAGAAACAGAATAATAATTCCCTTTGGTCTTTCCATTTCTGTATCAATATGATCCTTTGAGTACTCCATTCTCTAAAAAAAATTGCTCTAGCAGTTCATTAATTATGTGCATGTAAGAAAAACTTCCAAGGGAAAGGAAGTAAGAAGGAATAGATTCTACATCTAGGTGTGAAACTGGGTATTTCACTGCAGAAGCAAATGTAGATGCTATGCAGACACTTTCTCTCTGCCTCCAGAAAATGTGACACATTTACATTATTAGTCAGCACATGCTAACTGAAGCCTGGGTTTTTGCTCACTCAGCTCTCACAGACATTAGAGCTATAACTGACCACTAGGCTTGCCAGGAATTCATCTCCTTTGGCTCACCTTCTTATCAGGTATTCACTTTCCTCTCTAGATGCTGCCATAGTTTATGACCATGAAAAGAAACCACCTCTCCCTGCAAGCAGGGCTGCTGATACCTGGGTGGAGCCACACTTTTGTACTTCATCGGCAGGGAGAGGTGACACAGGAAGCAGAGCACCAGTGTGGCTGGCAGGTTCCTTCTTCTCTACACAAAGTGGATCACAGATCTTTCTATTGAATCTACTGGGCAGAAACCAGAAGGAGGGTATGGAAGAACTGATATACTTTCTGAACAGCTTTGGAAAGTCCCATGCTTGACCACAGTTCCAAAGAAACACTCTGTGGTCTCCACACATCCTCCTGTCTCCTACAGGCTTTGCTCCTGTGCTGTCCATGCTGTTTCTTTACTCTTCAAATTCCTCCTCTTTTCCTTCATCTTCTTAAATGCAGTTCACCATACTGAGTTATGGCACTCTGTCAATTCTCTGACACATGTCCTCCTTCACTCAGGCTTCCTCAGTGCCTCACCTCACCTCTACTCAAAAGACCTCAAGCTAGACCCAGCTATTTAAGCCAACCTCTGGGCTTACCTGCTCTGATGCAAAGATCAAATTAGAGGGATGAACTGTACTCAAACCATTTCAGGGTAGGCTTAAGGCCTTTCTCAAATTTCAGAGCTTTTGCTTATGAGTCCCTCAAAGCCAAGAGTCTACTCTGCACAATAAAATTTGTGCTGTCACATGGGGGAGCTTGTGCTGTAGCTAATGCTCATAGCTTCCAGATCAAGAGAAAAAGACAGCTCACAGCATTAAGAACTGCAGCCACTGGAAACTCTGTTCTGAAGAGGCCGGTTGAAAAACCTGACACGCATAGATAGTGCACACATGCTTTATTCAAGATGTTTCTTTTCAAAACGTTCTTGGGTGACAGTCATTAACTTTGCCTTAACAAAGCAGAAAAATCCATAGTTTATAAACTGTAACTCAAAAATTTGCAACTTTCAGTTGCCCTTAGCCTGGTAAAATAATAGAATTTAAATTGGAAAAGACCTGTAAGATCCTTGAGTCCATCCCTTAACTAGAACTGTCAAATCCACTACTAAACCATGTCCCTAAGTGCCACATCAACAAGACCATGATCAGAATGATAGATTAAATAAAATGAAAATTCCTGTATTTTTAAAGGGATAAGTAAAGCAAACAAGTAATGAGGATCCGTCCTAGACCCCCACTGAGATGATTTATAAACAAAACCACCAGACTGGAGTCAACTTTAGTCCCTGCTGAGCCCTGTTTGTCTGCAAAGTCATCTTGAAAGGTGAAGTAAAAGCAGGTGAACCAGCAATCCAAAAGGAAAGGAACCTGTCTGATCATATTTATCAAATAGATGGACGTGGTAGTCTGCTTGAAACCCCTTAAAGTCAGAACTGTGCCTCAGACACAAATACTCAGTTCTCAAGTCATTCAGAAAATAATCAATCTGGTAGCCTCAGGACATAAAAAAAACCCGACAGGGGTGGGGTGGTTGGTTTTTTTGTGGGGGGGGTGGTTTTTTTTTTGTTTGTTTGGTTTGGTTTTCGGCGTTTTTTGTGTACATGCAGTAGGGTGTCTCGTTTTCTTTTAAAACCAAAGAAATAGTTTGAAAGCGGTTTTGTCGGTATGAAGAAGGCTGGCCATGCGGAAAGGGAACACAGGTGGGGGCAGTCCAGCCTTGATCTGCACCCCTGAACCACTGGGCAGGATAGTCAAAGACCTCTCACAAAGCATCGCGCCGTCTTGTGAGCAGAACACCTCCAGAGCCGGTAACTCACGCCGCGACAAGGCGTAGAAAGCAGCCGTGGGACAGCGGGAGAGGCGGACTCAGCAGCTGCCGCGGGCCCCTCATTGGCTGCGGCCCTGCTGGGCGGGGCTGGGGCATCCCCAGTCCGTACGAAGTGGAGGCGGGCTGGTGTTGCGGCAGCCTCGAGGTGGGAGGGTGTGGATCATGCCTGGGGTGCAGCGGGACCGGCCCTTCAAGCTCAGGAAGAGTCTCGGTAGGGGCGCGGAGCGGCTCCGCGGGGTTCCGTGCGGCTCCGTGCACATGTAACGCCTATCTTCTCTCCTCTGCCCCGCAGCCACCCGGCGGGAAGAAGTAGCAGGGATCCGAGCCAAGTTCCCGACAAAAATCCCGGTAAATCTCTGTTTTGTTATCGGAGGCTGTTGCCGCTCTTTAAGGAAGGAAGCTTGTGAGGGGAGGGAAAGGGACCTGGAAATTTTAGGTTTTGCTAAGTGTGACTCTAATTAAAACAGGTAATTGTTGAGAGATACCATAAAGAGAAATACCTTCCTCTCTTGGACAAAACCAAGTTTCTGGTTCCCGAGGAGCTGACCATGGCACAGTTTGTAACCATCATCAGGTGGGTAGTGGACACTGGTGGGTTGGAGCTGCACCTGGGCTTGGCTGCTGTTCCCCAATAAGGTATTTCCTAGTGTGCTGCTGGGACATCTTGCTTCCTTTGGTGGGTAGGAGGATAAGGGTGTTAGTAATGTAATGGCTTCCCTCTCTAGCAAGTGTTCAAAAACAATCAACAGATGTTTTCACAGGTGCACTTGGGGGAAAAATGTGGTCTTTTTTGGGTTCATAGTCCTCTCCCTTCTCCCTAACTGTAGTGAAAAAACACTACATAAGACTCTTGTTCTGCTCTCTTTGTGCCTTATGGACTTGGTATTTTGGGGCTCTGTGATCTTGTTCTGCTTATGACTCTCACTGCCTTGCTCTCTTACTGCACCTAGCTGAATTTGCTCAAGTTCAAAGCAGCTCTTGAATGTGAGTGAAATGAAATGTTCTGCTAAATTGTTCTTTATGAAACATTACAGCAAAGAATATTTAGTGGTATTTTCTGACAAAATATGAAAGCTATGTTTTTCAGCACACTTTTTAAAGTATAAAATAAGATCTTTCTAGATTATAACTTCTGTAAAAAATGCTTTTGGCTCTTGGACAACTTAGATTGTAATCCTTGTATGTAATGTCTCTGAAAAAGACTTGTTTTTTGAAGGTAGACTTTACGGTAAGTGTAACAGACTGGAGCTTGAATCCGTTACAAAACCTGCACTACGGAAGCTTTTGGTTTCTATTTACACTTTTCTCTGGTAACTGGGAACTCCAAGCCCATGCTCAGTAGTACCTTTGCCGTGTAAGCCTTTCCTCAGAGCACAGGCCTTTGAGTTTCCAGTTAACTTCCTGCTGATGGAGGTGTTAAACCACGTAATAACTTTACACAGTATTTCTTGTACCTACTTCATGCAACTGCACTGCTTAATGTATGTCATAGACTGAAGCTGAAACCATATCAAATTTGCTAATGCTTAATCCTCTTTTTCTCCTTTCTTTTTCAATTAGAAGCAGGATGGCTCTAACAGCTACACAAGCTTTCTACCTGCTGGTGAACAACAAAAGCCTAGCCAGTATGTCCCTGACAATGGCAGAAATGTACAGGGACTATAAAGATGAAGATGGCTTTGTGTATATGACCTATGCTTCCCAAGAGATGTTTGGATGCTTATTACCCACTGCCCAAGAGAAAACTATGGAATGCTTTCAGAAAACTTAAGATTGGGTTTATATGCTGCAGCAAAGCAGTTTGCTCTGAATTATGCCTGTGAACATGAACCTTGGAGATGCTCCTTCCAGTGTGAGCTCTTGAGCTCTGTAGTGGGAGTTATGACCCAGAAGCTGACAGGGCCAGCTTAAGACAGAAATGGTGGTACACTTTCCCTAGGTAATAATTTGGATATATATTTTTATATTTGAAGACACTATGGGTTAGGTTTTTTTTCTTTTGAACTGCACCTCCACTGTTTTGCAAAATCAGTCTTTGTTGTGTAACTGATTTTAAAGGTTTTCTGAAAGCTTAAGTCTAAGTGTAAAATAAAGAAGCTTTTAAGTATTGAGTTGAATGTTATTTTTAATCTGGGGAAAGACTGTAAAAATTATCCTATGATAATTCTGGGAATTTAAGCTCAATGCCTTTTAAATGAAACACTGCTTGCACAGCTACTCTGCTACTCTGGATCTTTGATTGGAATATCAAAGTTTAAGTTGTGTCACCCATGAGCAAAACCATAACTGTGAAAGGTTCATTAAAGTAGGTATTTGGGCTGTGAGATTAGGTAGTAGTGCCAGAGCAGTGTTAAGTTTAACACCTGAATAAACTGTCAGCTGTTACAGAAAACACTGTCTGTAGTATAGATAACTATTATAACTATTTGTTTAAATAAGCAAACTGTTTGCTAGTTAGCATAACTGGAACACAAATAGCAGGACTTGAAGAGTAAACAAGTTTCAGGAGTTAATTTCTTGCTACTGTGTAGTTACTCTAGATATTGTCATATCCATCCTCTACAGGCACCTGCTTGTCAGGCACCCTGAAGGTCTTCAGGGAGCCTTTTCTCAATGATAGAGCTAAGTCATGTACCTTGTGATTAAGAGATATTCCAGTGTTTCTGGAAAATGTTGAAAATATCAAAAATACCATGTAGTAAAATATTGATTCATCTTAATATACAGGCTTGGTTCCTATAAACATGTATTAAAAGAACACTTGATATAAGCCTTAGTCTGAAGTATAGCTCAAGCTGTCTTCCCTGTAAGTGAAGAATTTATTGAAAAGCTGGAAATGCTCTGATCATGTATGATCAACTAAAAACACCAAGTAATTTAAAAATCTGTCACTGTTTGCAGTTTATTAATCAACCTCTGACAGCCTCAGTTTAGGATTGGTTGAATTGTTACAGTATGATGCAATTCTTCTGTTCAGTACTAAACTGCAGAATGATTAATGTATGAATTACTAGACTGCAAAGAAAGAAGTGTTGACAGTATTTAAGTTATGCATAAGGAAGGAATGTGTGTAAGCTTTTTGCAGTGGTTCTCTTGCATTAATAATCTCTTGAACGTGAAGCTCTGAGCAGACCTGGGTTTGAGCCTCTAACCCTGCTGTAGTGGAGGTGTTTGCCAACTTGCGTTTCATGAGCTGAGGAACAAAGAACTCATTGAACTGACCTGTGGAAAGGATAAGGCTATGTTGGTATAGGTTAGGAAAACATATGGGCTTTGGGATCCCAGAATCAGTTGCTTGGATATATTTCACTTGTGCTTGTAATAGAAACAGTTTCCATTGCACAAACTGAACTCGAAGAGTCATTTGTCACCAGCCCTTCAGGGAAGCAGAGACACCTGCTTGGCAGGAGCACCACACAGAAATGCTGAACAGCTGTGGGAACCTTGGGGTGGGAGGAGCAAGGAGAGACTTTCTGTGTTTAAGTTCTCTTGCCAGTCTAGCATTGGGCTAATATTTTGCTTCAATGGCTCTTTGTCTTCCTATCTTGTGTGATACTTGGTACATGAAGAGAGAAGCACTACAGTTTCTTGGCTGGAACAATTTTGTCTGATAGCCAACTTTCTTTGGTTTGTAATGTAGTGGCTGAGGTGTAAGTGTTGATCCCTCCAGCATTTTTAGGCTATGGTGTCTACAGGCTGAGTCACGGATCCAACCAAAAGACTTGTACAAGGAGAAGGTCAGTTGCAGGTAAAGAGCATCATTACAAACTTGTTTAAATTGGCTTGATGAACCTAGAAAGAAGTCCTGTGAACTGGGAAAGCATCATTGGGTAATAGTAATAGACTTGCCCTTTCATCAGATGTTGAAGAAGATAGGCTATTAACTATCAAAGACAGCTTTCATAAAGTCTTAAAATAATAAACTGGGAGTTACATGCCCAAATAATTCTGTTGTCCTGCTTGTGGAATTGTCTTGCTATGATTAGAAGGTTTGAATTTAACCTATTCTCTCTTGAAGTGCAAAGAACAAGGATTAGAGAAGAAACAAACAGAAAAACTTTGCTCTGACTGGCATATGCAGCTTTGAATGTAGCTGCTGTTTGAAGAGCTAGTATTTGCTTGAGCAAATACTTATTGATTAGAAACAGGTATATTTTTTCCTTCAGTAAAGGACGCAGTGCTGTGTTAAGCAGAGTTTATACTTCTTTCCAATGTGCTGCTAATGTAAAAAGAGGTGGCAGAGATGCCATTTGTTTTTAGAAGTTTTATCTTCATTATATGGACTTGTGTTCATTAATATCAAAGATATCCACCAGAGAATAGAAAACATTCTGAGGATACTTCTGTTTCTTCCATAGACTACCAGCTCCATCCCAGAAAATGCTCAGTGCTCTGGCTTCAAATACAAACCAAATCAACCTGAAGGATATGGAACATTAGAGTGGAAGAATGGTCCTTGAGGGAAGTATGTCCTACAGCCATTTACAATCACAGCTACAACCTGTGCACAATACTTTATGGAGTACAAACTGACAATCGTTGCTGCAAGGCAAACACAATAACCTCAGCCTGGGCTTTGGCACACATAAGCAACATCAGGAGCTTTCCAAACTGTTTGGATTTAGAAGTGACTTAATGTTATGTTTTGGTAGGAAAAATAAATGAACAGGAACATTGATCTTGTTCAAGGCAATAACAGTTGTGAACTTAGATGGGCTTTTTATTGTTTTCCCATGCTAACTATTTCCAGATGGTGGTAGTTCCAGGATAAAAAGTATTTTAATATTTTACACACATTAAGTGACAAATGGTATCCTCTGCTGCAAATAAGTTGCTTTGTTTAGGTAAGATACAGTAAATTAAGAAGGTAAAATGAGATTATAGGACAGAATATAGCCTTCACCATCAAATTGTCCTGCTATATTCTCATTTCAAGAAAGCCTATAGAGAAATTATAGGGAGAAAACAAAAAGACCTAAGCAGGAAAGTAACTTTTTTTTGAAAGCCAGTGTTTTAACTTATGCACTATGAAGTGGAAAGGGGAAGAGTGGAAGGGTTTCTGTGGAAAAACTCAAAGGGATCCCAGAGGGTGATTGAGAAATGTGATTTCATATGTTGCAGTGCCTGTACACAAAACTTTTAATGCCATAGATACTTCCCTCAAGAACCACTGTTCCAGAAATATTTTGAGACCAATCTCCTGAATCTTAAAATAGCCCCTTTTTTCATAGTTTTAGATCAACCCATAAGAGAGAGAAGAATTAAAAGAAACCAAAACAAACAAACAAACAAAAAAAAAAAAACAAAACCAAACCCAGAATTTTGCTAATATGTTTAATTTAGTTTAGTTTAGCCTAGTTTCTTTAGCTTTCCTAAGGTGCTTTGTTGCTTTGTAATGTTAGGTCTACCCACTTCTCTCCCTTGCTGATTTTAGATTGCTTCTTAGGAGTTTAAGTTAGCTACCACTTGTTCCTATACAGTCCACAACACACAAGAGCAGTTAGGTCCTATAATAAATAACAGTCTGACCCTAGTTTAGAGGGACATGAATATAACTTTAATGAAATTAGTAATGGCCTTAAAGCTTCTCCTCAGAAAGTCATATCACTCCCTGCCCCCCCTGTATTTCATGTGGTGCCTCTCTCTGACTGTAATGTTCCTATGGAACACAACCGTAGCAGTGCAGTCCAGGTGGGTTTTGAAGAACACAGGGCAAGTCTCAATGCCAGAGTTCAAAAAGCAGCACTCTCCTTTCCCCTGCAGTGGCAGACACTCAGGAGGGAGGGAGTGTGCCTGCCTGGGTACACATGGAGCTTCTCAGGAAGGGACTGAGGAGGGGCTGCTTGGGCCACTCAGCACTAGTATCATGTCTGTCAGAGACTGTAAAGGGCCTTTATGAGGCTGCCTATGATTTGCTGCAGGGTGGGCTTGGCTGATGGTATTTGTTTTTGCAAGTATTTCAAGACCCTGGCTTTACTCTCTTTCTGTGTATAACAGCATGGTCTGGATCTTAATCAGACCTTCAGCTCAAGCCTGTTCTATGTCAGAAATGCTATTGATTGCATGGTCTTTGATGCTGTTGACCAAGACATCTCTAGCAGACATAAAATTTATTTCTCATTCTCAAAAACAGAGCCAAGATTTTACAGCCTGACAAATGAATTTCCAGGGAAATCCTTAGGTCAGCTAACCAGTAGGTGAAGAAGTAAGCCAGGGGGTTAAGCATGCATATCAATGCTCCCACCCAAAGCAGCTGCAACCATGTACTCTTCACAAGCCTGCTGGTGACTGCCTGAAAAGCCTGAGTCTCACTAAGACAACTATTACAGCCACTAGCTGTGATCTCACTAAGGCAACTTTTGCAGCCACTAGCTTACAAAGAGAACTTATGAGAAAGGAACACATGCTCACAGATGGAGGGGGGATATAGCCTTTTCCTGAACAAAATGTGAACTCTGTCAATGGCAAAAAAACCACATAGAATGGTGCTCAAAGGCAGACATGGCAAATAAAGAAATTCTATTCTTGGTGCTGGCACTACTTCACAAGGCAACTTGGCCCTTACCCTGAGAACTTAAAAATTTCATGTCAAGTGATGGATAGGAGTATGATCTCTGTCTGACCCTTCTCCTCAAAAATGCTGCATCTGTGCTTTAAAGTGAAAAATCAGATAGAGATGTGGGCTGTATATTTGAATGCTCACTGGCTGAGGAAGATGAGCTCATTTTCCAGCAGCTTGATGCATTAGTCACTTACAAAATAAAAGAGCCATCAATAGAAAAAACAGCTGTTTTGCTGCAGGTGAGGGCAGAATCACCAGCTTAGTGCAGACACATCTGTGCTGTCTAGACTGTCAGGGTAACCCAAGCATTGCAGGGGTTATGAAGATAATTTTGCTATTTGAAATTATATTGGCTCTGCTATAAACCTGTCAAAACTGTCAAGAGAGGCCTCAGGAGAAACTGCATTTTCCTAGGAGGCAGCTGGATTTGCTTTAAACCTCAGTTCTTTCAGCCATCCTCTTGCACACTGACTTTGTTCCCATTCTTTTTTTGGAAAGGGACCAGACCTTTCGTGTTTGCAGAACCTGGGTACAGGTTCCAAGATGAAAATTATAAACAGTATGACCTTAGTTGCCATATAACAAACTTGTATAATTCACAGATGTTCTGCTATTGTATTTCAGCCTACGTTGAACCCACAAAATTTGTCTGTGCCTCAGTCACTCAGCTTCCTAAGTCTCTGTCAGGTCTGGAGCAGCAGTTTACTGCTATTTGGGTGACTCTCCCGCTTCCAGTGAATTTTGTTGAGACAAAATTTCGTGAATCAGCTGAAGAACAGTTGTGTGGGTTAGCCTCACCAATGGGAAGCATTTTTGCGAGAGGTACAAGATAGGTTAATGTAGCTGCTTAATTTAATGCCCCAGCTCATCCAGGTGATTTTGGCACAGAAGCAGGATGCCATGCAGTGCAGGCTGGTGAGAGGTCACAGCTTTCAGGTTTGGTGCAGAAGAGGGTTGACACAAGAAACTGAGGGGTGGAATGGCTGCTGGTATAGGTAGACCTTGAAGATTATATGGTTCTGCAGGCTAGTCCATGTCAGGATTTCTTACATAAATACCCTTCCTTAAAGGAAGGTTTCCTTTGTTTCTGACATCCAAGGCAGCTGGTCCACTAGGCAAGTGTTGAGCAAGACTATTGTCATGTGCTTCACAGAGGAGCATCCTTATAACTCAATGGGTAAAGAACTGGGAAGACCTTGCTATGATTCCTTTTCCTCCCTGAAGAGGCTGAACCACAACCTCCACACTGAGCACTCCCAGTAGCTCCTATCTCCCTGGACCCAGCACAGCAAATCAACTTCTGCTGCCACAAGCTAGGGCCTTTGTAGGTAGAGCCTAGAGTGACAACAGAGGTGTGTGGCTAAGGGGCTTGAACCCAGCTCCCAAATTAAACGCCCAGCCTACCCTTCTCCTTCTGAAAATAAATTATTCAACTGCATATCTCTGAGAAGAGTTTTATAAAACCTATAAAATCCTACAAAATAATTGAAGCAACTCCAGTAGACGCTGGCACAGGCTGAAATTAGTGTCTGGAACCATAAAGGCTGCAAAGCTAAAGCTACCATGTTCAAATTCATGGGAGGAAGCACTTATCCACAGGAAAGGTCAAGCACTCTAGCAGATGTGGAAGATTTTATGTTTAAGTTTCTGGAAAGTTTTTCTTCAAAATACAGTTTTGCCAGCATCTTGTTTCCTGATTCAAATGAATCTATTTTTTCCCCATCAAATTAATTTTACTTAAGCTGGTTTGTCAAGAGGGAAAATCCAAATCTCAAGTTATATTTACATGGGGAGAAAGATTAATTTAAAAAAAAAAAGCTTGTTGACTATGAAGTTACACCTGTGCAACTGCCATAAAAATTTGCAATATATATGCCAAGAGGCACTCAGGTAACACTGAAAAGCCAAAAGAGGAGTTATTCCATTTCAGAAAACTCATTTTAAAATCAGGCAGAACTTTCTGCTAATTCTCAGCATAGGAATTTTTGTGTTTCGTGGGGTTTTTTGATGTGTTTTGGTTACATATGAGATCCACCTATGTTTGGTTGGACTATGTTTTATGATCTTACTGAAGTAAGAAAGCACTAAATCAAGGTTGCCTTCAGTGTGTTAGCAAACAGAAGAGCAAGAGTATTTATCCATGGACTGTGAAGCTCAGTAGGTTATTGCTGGCAAACTCTTTGGAGTATGTTACAGTCAAATTGAATTTCAAAAAGACAGTCACACTACAAACTGAATCCTTCAGGGCTGTGTGTGTTTATCTTCTCACTTTGATGAAGGGCCTATACTTCTGGAAATCTGTTAAAAAATCCTCAGGTTTTCTGTGAGATTAATGTTATAAGGAGTACAGATTGCAGGGAGGGTAACAAGAAATTTGAAAATGCAATCCTTTGGAGACAACAGAATTTTTCTCTACACTTGTATTTTCTGACCCTATGACAAGGTACATGTTTCTCATATTTCTGTTATTATCAAAGTCAGTGCCACACTGAAGTCTGCTACACAACCTTAATCAATAACTGCAATTTTTTGAGCAATGGTATATTATGCAAACAATAAAAAAATATGTGCTTCAAAGTCATTCTTGGTCTGCTTCTGGATTACTAGAGGAAATTAATCATGATTAACAAAACCCCGGCATCTAGAGCAGGCCAAAATTCAGGGCTCAGACCAATTTCAGTGCTCAAAACACAAGTGTCTTTCCCATTTTGTCCCAGTTTTTGTTTTACTAAATTTAAATAAAGAGTAGTTGAACAGTGATTCCAAAACTGTAGAAATGAGGTCAAAACAAATCCTGCTGCTTGTTGTATTTTGAAGCAAACATGCTAAATTTTATCAGCTACTAAACCCAAATATTTATACTTATCCATAAAAGTATTTGTGATATGACAACAGTACTTAGACTCACATCTAATGATACTTTTAGTTATACACATTTTGTTATGTCTGCCACATCCTCAGGAGTGCTCAGAACCAGTTTTGGCTCCAGCATAAATTGCTGAAGAGTTATTTATTTATTTATTTTTGCTTATTAAGTGTGAGTTAAACACTGTATAAAGACCTATTACTATAAAATACTGAGAAGAGATGTTTTCTTTATATCTAATTCCTTGATTACTTTGCATGAGAAGTCATGATTGCACTGCAAGAGGACACAAAGGAAATCCATACATGCTGGAGGTCTTTCTCCTGACTGAAATTCTAATAATCTGCTTGATGTCATGGAATTTTACAAAGGTTTAACCAATGTCAGCTCCTGCCTTTTTCTTCTTAATGCTGTTTGCTTCACATCTGCATTTAATCTCTGGTTACACAAATCAGAATTTATGGAGTTTCCCTACAAATTGAGAAGTTTCTTCTCTTGTCTCCTTGTCCACATAAAAAGTACTTGCTAATACTTGGTAACAGTGCTTATCTAACACCCTCACTCACTATGCCTTCTAAACAAATAAAGATATGAATCCGAAGAAAAAAAATCCTCAGAATAGCTAGTCCTGTGTATGTTGTGGGTTTTGCAATAAGAAACACAAAAATGTTGGCAAAGACCTTATAGGAAGAATGAAGAGGGCTCTCATCATTGCCTGAGTACTATTTAAGAGGGATAAATGTAAAACCCTACATTAGGACAGGAATATTCAGCTGCATAAATATAGGGTGGAAAACAGGTGGCTGCTGGCATTTCTTCTTAAAAGAGCCCATAGAATGTACTGAGCAACAAGCCAAGCAGAAGTCAACACTACCATGCTGTTGTGGGAAAAGCAAACACAATACTGAGATTTCTAAGCAAGAGTAGAGCCTGCAAGATGTGTGAAATAAGCCTGTTCCATGCTGTACTCAACAATGGTAGGGCTTCATCTGAAATACTGTGTATAGTTTAGGTACTGCACACCAAGAAGAATATGAACCACTTGAAAATTCCAAGATCATTGACAATGATGAGAAATTTAATATAACAAAAGTTGCACAAACTGAGGTGGTTTAGCCTCCAGAAGAAAATGCTCAGAAAGGGACGTGATATTCCTCACAAATGAAAGGCTCTTTTAAAAAGAAGGGGAAGAATGTCAATGCCCATGTGCCATGGATTACTTATGTGTTAGACCCTGCTCACCTTCCCATATTGTTCTTCATTTGAACCATGAACCATCTCTATCTGGATTCTGGAAGTATTCTGAAACACAATGGCACAATTGCAATTAGAGTAAGAATGATCGAGAAGTATCTCACTAGAAATAATTTTTACAGGGCAACAGATGGTGATAAAAAGTGAAGGTCAGATCACTGCTAGTGGGTGCTGTGAAGGTGAGCACACACAGCTGTAACAGAACAGCCATGTATAAAATCCAACTACAGCTGTAACTACAGGAGATGCTGCTGCTGGGCCTTGTCTTGTAGAAGAATATGAGAATAATCATATGGTAGCCACCATGTGTTGCCAGTCATAAGAAAAGGCAAATACAATCCTTGGATATATGTACAGGGAGAAGAATTTTAACTTCTGCGCCTGGCAATGGAATGACTGCTGCAACACTCAGTCTAGTGAGTACAATTCAGGATGTTGCAACTTCGATAAAGTTCAAAGAATAGTCAAGAGAATGATTCAGGTGTTGGGAAAAAAAACACCTATTTTACCTATGGATAAGAGATGGCTAAACTACTCTTTTTAAATCCTTAATAGTTTAGGCAGGATGAATTGATAATGGGTTCTTCAGTTCAGCAGATGAACGTATCACCTGTGTGTGTCAGCATCCTGAATTTTATTTCCTTGATACTAGTTTTCAAACAGATAATGTTGTTTGGCCTGATTCAAAAGGCTGCTAGGTGCACATAGAGGTAGGACACAGAAACCAGCGGGCAAAAGGCAATGGGTTACGAGACAGGAGAAAAAACAAGGCCAATCTTTTCTGGCAGCAGTGCAGACATCTGGGAGATTCAAGTAAGCACATAACAATGGCCTAGGATACTTTCTCATGCAGCACAGGGAGTTTAGAACATAGGCCCACCCAGCATTCTGGATTAATGAGGCCAGGCATTTACAATCTGGTCAAGATGAGTCAAAAGGTCCTTTTCTAGAGTTCTCCTCCATAGGAGTGCTAAATGACATTGATAGAATGCATCAGTTTGAGCATTTACCTCCCTTGTTACCCAACATTTTCAAGATGTCCACCTTTATTGTGACTTGTTCAAAACAAAATTTTTGACAAATTTCAAACACTTAACAATTGAAAACAGTAAGGTTATGTTTGAATAAAATACAGTCACAAAGAAAAAAAAATACATTCCTGACTGAAAATAAAACTCCCAGATGTTACCATTTTTAAGCAAACTGAGTTCACCTTCAGTGGGCCACATGTACAAATACAAAAAAGGTCCCACCAATTATCTTTTCTACCATGCTTTTCAGGGATTATTTTGCCTCCCATAAGCTGCACAGACATTTTGTGAGCCAGAATCTCTGGCCCAGTCAAGTCAGGTTCGAGGCAAGACTGATGGGTAGAGCTAAGGCAGGTTTGAATGACAAAGTCCTCAAGTGCTGCAACTCCCCAGGATACAGGCCCATACCTGAATTAAAAAACAGATGTTCATTATAACTGATGGGTGGTTTCCCAGTCCTGAAGTCCAAATATTTAATCTGTTCTGGAAAAAACTTCCTCTAAAAATCCACAATAAATTATGGATTATCCTGCAGCACAACTGGAATAGACTTCTCCATGTACAACACCAAGTCTATTTTTGTAAAAAGACAAATGGAGCCAATTGAGTAATTTCACTGGCTATTGATTTCTATTAAATAGTTTATCACATACATGAAAATACACTGCATTGCATCACTTCAGAAATCATCTTTGTTTTAATTTTAATTTAGTATTTATCTTGATGATTAAACTCCAGGATGTGTGAATTCAGTGGCATCATAGAAAACATTGTATGTCCACTGTTTTTGTACTTGCATATGCCTGCAGCTGTCCAGGAAGGCAGCACCAGAGAAGTTAATTACACATGTGCAATATTTAAAGGTTGGTCTACAGGTATTTAAGAGCTGCAGAAGGTTCTTAGTTCAACCTCTTCATCTCCAACATGCATACAGACATGAGCACACTCACATCTAAATCCACATCACATACAGGAGATTTAAGTTCTTCAAACTTAAATAAGTGTCATTTAAATAAGAAATCCACAAAACAAATTCAAGTACTAATGCTGATTGCTAGAGCAGGCCAGCATTTCTCAACAGCTATGAATGTGGGAGATCCAACATTTCTGCACTCCTTCTCCTGCAGGCACAGCTGAGGAATGGTCAGATGCTTTCACCCACAGCTATATCAGGCACATGGCTCAAGCACAGAAGTAGCTTTATAAGTTATACTCTAGACAATGGAGGCTTAGACGTATAACTCACTGGACTGATGCATTCTTGTGTCATCTATTTATTTAGTGTTGTAGAGAACAAATGTGCAGCTTTGGTCTTCAGCTGAAATGTAACTGTTCTCAAAGAATAGTTTTATCACCCAGTTATATGCAAGCAGGGCCAGTTGGGAAGGGCAATGAGAATGTTTTTTCTTGGAATTAGAGGTGAATTCTAATTGGCTGGATGCTACTTCTCTTCTTTTTACACATCCCTATTATTCAATTCCCCTTGTTTAGTTTTCCTGGTGTAGAACTTAAAATAAATCAAGAGACAGTGGTGCTTCTAGATCTCCTAAAAGCTGATTTTAAGTTTACAATCAACCTTCTGAACTGAAGTTTCTGGGCCTATATGTTTATACTATTCCATTCTGACCATCTGTGACTCACTGCAGAAGGTCACATTAATAGTCTTATCATCAGGTTTCATTGATGATATAATTTTTCATGTTGCTTTCAGGTGATTTCAGGAATGTTGTCTCCTTTTTACAGTGTAGAACTGTGATTCAAAGTATCTAAGTGGTATTTTTCACTCTCTCACTGGTTTAGAGGAGAACAGTGGCTAATCCTCCAAGCCACTCCAGAGTTTCTATTTTTTAAAAAAATGAGGACAGTATGGTTGACCTTTGTTCTTTAAGATCCATTTCTGAGACCTATAAAAGCTGAACTGCAACTCAGAATTTACTCTCACTACAGTTGAGTATGACAGCTGTATGCTCACGTATTCTACCAAGCAGGTAGAGTACTCCAGAAAACTTGCATCCTTAAGGAGTTAAGAAGGTATAGCACAATATAACACATTAAGTAAAATACAACTGTGATGGAGTAACTTCCTCTACCTGCCATATCTGATGATTTCTAGTAGCCCTCTGAGAAGGGGAGCTCAGTTTGATCCTATTTTCTGACTAGATACATTTGCAAATCACTGCTAAATGATCTCTTCCAAGTTATCAGGTCTCTAGAAACACAAACATAGTAAATGTGAGTGACATAAATACCCCTCTCCACACAGAAGTATAAAGTTCCAAATTTCAGTTCAGAAGGATATGAGCCTAAATTTCCTTTAATTTTTATGATTTTTCAATGTGCATACCTAACTGTAATGTCCTGGATTACTTATATCTTGTTTATAGCTACAGTAGGTACTCTTTAGTGAATTTATTATTTTGGTCCCTAGAAAGGAACAAGAAGACAGGGTTGAAAACTCAGGTCAAAACCATTCAGAATTAAAGAAAATTGATACAAAAAAGGAAAACCAGCTTCCTCATTAAGCACAAAAAGATTCAGTACAACTGGTTTAAAATTTTTGAAACCCACTCTTCAATTCTAGAAACATTATAGACTCAGACTAGAAAGAGGGTCAGATCTTACACAAAATTAACTACTATGACTGTGAGCAAAAGTAATACTTCTGTTCAGTGGCTGACAAGAAGAAAATAATTCAAATAAAATTTTGGATGGAACCACTACCACCTCAAGAGATTTTCTTGCCAGTCTGAAAAATGAAATAAAAACCCAAATGGAAATAGAGTTCTGCTGCTTATAAACTTAGCACTAATTATGTTCAACTTGGTTGCATTCAGCAACTAATATCCTGTCATCCTAAATGAGCATGACTTACTGCAGGCACTTGTTTAGTATAAAAAACTTCCAGACCTCCTAGAAAGTTTATTGTTAAAGTTTCTGAAGTGCCTGGAAGTTACACCTTACACAGAGTTTACTTGTGCTTCACATATTTGCAGATACCAATGATTAATTTTTAAACTTAAAATGAAATGTAGCCAGAAAACTTTATTAAACCTTTAACCAATGTATTCAAGGACAGTTACTCTAGCCACAAGACCAGGAGAGAAGTAATAAAAAGTAAACAGCAGGGGAGCTTCAATCAATAGTTGATATTTTCTGTTTTGCAGAATCAGTGTTCATGGTGTATAGGCTGACATCCCATCGTTCCTCAGTTGTCCCATCTCTAGACTAAACAATTCCAGTTCCTTCCACCCTCCCTCATACTGCCTTCTAGACTGTTGCTCATTCTTTTTACTTCTCTCCGGACTGTCTCCAGGGTGTCTACATTTTTCTTCAAGTATGGTGCCCAGAAGAGTACTCCTTGCTACCAGAGTGTCAAGGAGGGTGGAAGAAGCACTTTACAGATCCCTGATAAAATGTCTGTACCCTAGAACTGCTTAATTTGGCTTAAACTTGGTGATACTCAGTAAGTGCTAGAAGCTTTTTGTACAGTTCAACTGAAGATGTATGTTCAGAGAGCCTTTCCTTGTGAAAGCTGGGTTCAGGTATAGATATGTGATCAGAGTCCTAAGGCAAAAAAATCTGTAAATATGTCTTTTCCTTTATTACAAGGCATACCAGCAAATCAGGAGTAAGCTCTGATTTACTGTGCAAAATGGTCCCTATTTTCAGATCCTCAAATAGGCTCACAAGGTTTTCAGATATGGATGGCAATCATCCTATTTTGTGTTTAATTAACCCAGCAATAAATAATACCTAGCTTTCTAGACAGAGACAGCGAGTTGAGTTCCTAACAGCCTTGCCACAAGGAAAACACTGTGCACTGATACACAGTATAAAGCCTTGTTACTTGTATGTACTTGTAGGCTGAAACAGTGTTTCATGAAAGGCAATTGAACACCTGTTAATTGGATTCACAATTAGCTCTAAAATTTTACAGGTAGCAATATGTTAGTTACTATTTATATTTTGTTATGAAAATAATCTTAAATTAATGCTCTAGACTAGTGTAGTCTAAATATCCATTCTAATAATTGGTAACACCTCCCCTACTCTTACTTTGCTGTGTTGCCTTAAACTGTGCTGTAGTTTTTGAAGAGGAGTTGGAACAGAACTTAATGAGATTTTCTACCTGAATTTGAAGGATTTTGTTTTTCAGATACTTGCCGGAGGTCAGTGGTCTATTACCCTTGGCACTGGGCAAACATGAAACAAATTCAGCAAGTTGGGCTGGTGTTTTTAAACACACGTGTTGATCCATGGAAGTCAGTGAGTTTCAGGTAAGAAAAGAACTTTCTCAGGCATTTAGTCTCACTGTCTCTTAGTGCTTAATTATAGCCATATAACTTTGCAAGGGAAAATAAAAGTGGGGATGCACATCAAATGTTATCCTTTGCTATAGAGGAGGACAGGCAGAAAAAGTGTATTTTAAATTACTGTTCCACTTTCATGCAATCACTATGAAGCAGGTCAAAAACTTAAAAGAGGGAATGAAACCAGAAATTCATAGCTGTAAAGTTCAGCAGTCAGTGTTCCCTTGAAGACAAATAATGACATAAGTGAACTAGCTTCAAGGTTGAGTAAATAAGATTTGAATAATAATCTATAACCTGGGAAATTGCAGAAATCTTCAGTGGACTGTTTTGAAGACAGATAAAACAATCATTAATTTCGGGGAAATTGCTACTGCAGACTATTGTAACTTCAAGAAAATTCACAAAATTCTATCTCTCTACTTGACACTGCTGGCATAAAAAAGCAGATAAGGAGAAGGTATTTTGATGGTTTAATATATAAATAAATCAAAATGCAGGCTAGGACAAAGAAGGAAAGCCTTTCATGTTGTTTTTGCTGAGGAAATACCATAATGGCAGCCAAACTAAAAAAAAAAACAAAACAAACAAAAAACAAAAGCAAGATGCCATTCAGAGATGTTTGCATGGCTTACCCTGATGAAGNAAAAAAAAACCAAAACAGAAAACACCCAAAACTACACTTTGACTACCCTAATTTATCTGTTATGCAAAGCCTTTATGTGTTTTAAAGAATTGTTTAAAACAGAAACCTGAGGATATGCAAAAGATGCATTAGTACAAATACAGTGATATTTATATATAGTTTGTATTTATTCAGCTAAGCACTGCCACTAGGTATGCTTTTTCTTTTTTTCTTCTTCAAAGCCAGCTGAAATTTGACTTAAAAAATACTGACCAGAACACAGAACCATAAAATGTTCTTGCATGCCTGAAGCTAGAAATGTTGTGAAATCAAAGGGGGTAAAATACACATTAACATGAATAAAACTGACAAAGTCTCTTGATCTTTATTGTCAGACAGAAATTTGTCCAACAGGTATCACTTCAGGATTCTGGCATTGGAAAAATGTGCATGCCAGACACAAGAAAGCAAGAAAAACAATACAACCCACAGAAGCCTCCAAAATTGTATGATTTTTATAGTTCAGTGAGAAGATGAATGTTCTCACTGTGACTGACCTCCAAGAAGTAGACTTTTAAGCCAATACAAATATTAACTTATTTAGGCCTCTGAGCATACATATAATATTGGACACAGGACAATCCAGCTTAGTTTTGATTTGATTTTAGACCATTAACTGAACTCTATTTTGCTTAGCAATGTAAGTTATTTAATTATTACCTTATAAGTAATTATCTTATTTAAAAAAAAAAACAACAAACAACCAAAATCCCCAAACAAACCTTCACCAAAAATGTTCAATGGTTTCTTGTATTTAGAAACCATAACCACAGAAGTCAGTGTTCTCAACATTTAAACTAGAAATTATTTATAAATCAATACTTATGTTATTTAGTTCTACCTAAAACTTTTTTTTTTTTAAATGGCCACTGTAATTCAGGTGAACATTGAAGGTCATTGTGTTTGCTAATTAAAATGGTTTTAATACACTAAAGTTAACATTAGCTAATTTAAAATGGTCTTCATTAGAGAAAAAATGGTGAGGTGAAATATCTAAAATTGTATTTAATTTAACAGAATTAGCTAATCATTAAAAAAGGAGTCTAATAGCTGCTAATGGACTTCAAAACATCCTTATTCATATGCATTCATAAAAATGGGTAACTACTGTACTGATTTGTGTGAGAAGGAATAAAAATATTTAAGTAGAAGTACTCAGTTGAATTAGGACAAGTCACCTATAGTTTCAAAACCATGACTAGATTTGGATGAACACAGTCTCACATTAATTCTCTGTGATACTGAATATTTATAGGTCACACAAGAATTCTGATGAAGGAACGGCCAGCCAGCACTTTCAAAAATGAAGCTTGATTAGACCACCTTTAGTAAATTTAGTTTTTCTGGGCCAAATTTACCCTTTTAATATGGTATAGCAATGCCATCCATTTTGTAAGAATACTCTTAAGTACTGCTGATAAAGTTAGAAATATTAATTATAGATATTTTAAAAGTATATTTAGTATTTTATTTGAGATCATAAAGCAAGCAACACACAAGTCATGCCTCTGCTTGGCATTTGCTTTCAATTCCTCTTACTCAATTCTTGTTTTCCAACTACCCAGCTTTTAAATGCCTGCTTTTTAAAAATCAAACAACTCTCCTTCCTCCATGGTTTTTTCCTTTTTCTTTTCATTGTGTTATATTTTATCTTCCTCAGGCCATCATAACTCTCTAATAATTTCTCCTATCTTGATACTTATTAGTTTTTACTATGGAATATTATCCTACCCTGTTAAAACTCAAGAATAAAATCTTGCACCAATCCATCTGAATTGATGTTATTGCACCCTTCACAGAGCAAACACCAACACAATAACTCCACATTGAAAGTATAAAACTTAAATGCTATTATATGCTTACATGTGTCACATATTTACATGTAATGTAACAGATGCCTCTGTTGCTGAGAAGAATCCTCTGTAATGTAAAGTCAGTACCCAAGACCTCCAAAACAATTCCGGAACTATACAGAAGTGTTTTTAAAACATCTGCTTTAAGAACATACAAGGTAGCTTGCATGTAAGATAATCCCTTAAAATCACCTGTCCTTGATAGTACAAAAACAAGTAGTTTGTCTCTTATGATGATCCACTAAGGCAGGAACAAGTGTCTCTCTGATGGAAGAGACAAGAAAAAGGCAAGGATGCACTGTACAAAATAATCTTGCAACTCCCACACTGATAAATAAACAATGGATGAAAATACACTATTTTTATGTTTTCCCTTCAAAGAAGCATTCTGACATTTTTATTATATTTGTAGGAACACAGAAATTAATCCTAGGCAATAGTTCTATGACTGGAAACACAAACATTTATCCCTGGCCTACATTTGTAACATCATACCTGAGATAATTCTCACTAAAGATCAACATCAAAGAAAGCTGCTTTCTAGCAGTAAGGATTTCCTAGTGGCATATGTATGAAAGAAAGCCTGTCCCAGAGCATCATTGCTTCAATTCCCTGTATACCATACCTTCAACACAAATGTAGAAATAAGAGGGCTGACCTGATCCCACAAATGTATGCATAACATATTCTTTTATGCAGCTTCTCTGTAATTTAATTCAGCTGGTCACTTCAGTTTCATAGATGGAAATTCTCTTAGAGAGAAAAAAAAAGTACATTGCAGCCTAAAAACCTCTGCCTCTCATAGTAATTTCAAACTTGAAACTCTTGCAAAAAGCTCAAAGGCTGAGGGAAAGTATTCATGTCAGGAATGGAAAATATGTATTTCACAGGTTAAGATATCTTTTTGTACCTTCATCTGCTGCAGACATTCTATCCATTACTAAAACTGGAAAAGGTTCAAATATACCTTTTGAGTGACTCAAATCCTGATTTGCAAGGTAGAAATCTGAAATCCCACCCTACTATTTTATGGCAATTGGGTCAAACACAGCAAGGATTCTTGTCTCCTGCATTCTTTCTCCTTAGCTGAACACTGAAGCTTGGCCTGTTATGATGACAATGCTGTTTTGTAACCCTACCTCTGAGGACTGACACTCTGTGCATCTGTTGTTGGAGAAGAATATAAAGGTGAAACAGACATGTTAAACAGAAGTATACATTATATATTTTTGGATAGCATTCTATTAATGTGAGAATTTGGGGACCAGATATTTGTGATATTCTTTTCTGCAGACCCCAAGTTCTTCCCACCATCAACACAACCATATCACACAGAAAGCCAAATGTTGAGAGAGCAAATCTTACCTTATAGGGAAAATAGTTACCAGTGTTGGAAGTATACTGCAGAATGTAACAGCAGTTTTAAACATGTACTGAAGCCAGATTAGCCTCAAGAGGAAAAAAAGAAAGAGGCAAAAATTATTAATTATTACAAACTCAGACAAACTTGATCTGCTGCTCTTGTAGAAACTTGGAGTCTATGTAAGACCTATATAAAATGCCCAGGGCCAACTAAAAGTATTTAGAGAAAAATTTAGCATGGGAACTTTGAATAAGAGAACAGAGGAATCAGAAGTATTTTATTTCTGTCAGTATAGAACTGTACCTTTGGCTTCACATTTTATGAAAGATATGATAAATCACCAGTCGGAGTAAAGTATTTTGCAGGTTTTCAAGGCATCTTTTATAAGCTGATGAAATATCCAAAAAGTAGATTTTGACAATGATTAAAAATCCATCCCATCATGAATAGCATGCAGTTCATTGGAATATAGATCTCTGAACATGACTACATTCCAGATGATTAAAGATTTCTTCTTGTGTTTCTGGAGTGAGCTGTATATTATCTTTGATTGGAGACAAAGGATCTGACTTTCTACAAGAAGGAAGTTTTTCATACTCTCTGCACAAAAAAAAAAAAAAAAAAAAAACCAAAACCAAAGACAAAACAAACCAAAGAATGTTATGATAATTCATGTTTCTAACCACAGGCCTGTAAGAATATACAGGTTAAAAGAAAGCAAGACCCCCTCACCTAACTAGCCACTCCATCTATGAATAAGTATGAAATAAAAATTTCTGATGTAAAGTTTCCATTTCACTTTCAGTATAACTGAATAGCTTTGCTGAAAATGACAGAATCATAGCTGTTAGCTTTATTTATGAAAGACTTTATGTACCCTATTCTATTTTGGGTTGCAGATGCTTCCTTAACATTTAAGTCTTCTGAATAAGGGTAGATATCAATCTCCTGTGAGCCTTGACATTAAGACAGAATAGATTAGTGTCCCACATGATTTATTTGCCATAAGGTAAAATAATTGTTAAAACATAAGGCTAATTTAGAAACATCTTAAAATCTGAAAAAAAAAAAATCTAAGAGTTCTAGCAGTAAAAAAACCCATTTGTGAAATGTGTTGGGAAAAAAAATCCCCTAAAAGCTAATAAACTATTGCTTATATCTTTTTATTACTGCTATATATCTCCCCAGTATAAACATCCAGAGTTTACAAACCAACCAAAACTGGACGGATAAAATGTGCAAGGTGGGAGCCAAGTCTTGCAACCATCAGCAGAGAGTGCTACCCAGGCTCACACTGCTCTATCTGCCTGTATTCTGTGAAATCCAAATTTATTAATTTTCCCCCTGTGAGCAACCCTGGTCAGACATTCCCAAATAGGGTCAAGCAATAAACACACAAATACTTCCACTTCCTTCTTGAAAACTGTCATTCTTACATCCCATAAGAAGGATAATAAAAAGTAAGATTTCTAAAAATGTAAATACCATAAGTCAATTTTTAAAAATAGAAACCAGTTATGTTTTTAATAACTTACCCTAAGGCCCAAACTTACTAAACTACATTCATCTGAATTAACACATGCTCACCAATACCAACATTTACTACTCAGGGCAAAGAATATTTTTGTCCTATTCACATTTGGTTTCAAGTCAGTGAAAATAATTTTATTTAAATAAGACTTATTTATTCAAAGTTTGAGATTACCACTTAAACCTGGTAAAACTTTGCCACCCGGGAGATTTTATCTGAGCCCATGGAGATAGTGTAAATTAGAATACCTATGCTTCAGGTTCTGTTTTATTTTTTTTAAATAATAGCTGCTCTTCAAATTCAAACCTTGAAGCTATTTGCAGAAACTTCAAGTTAGTCAAGGACTTCCAGTTAGACAAGATCTCAACAAGGAAAAGCAACAGCCTTTCATAATGTGCAGGAATGTCTCTTGTAACCATATAATCCAGCTAACAGAAATATTCCATCAATTCACCGTTATCTTGAAAGAAGAACACTTCTGACAATCAGCCATCTCCAAATGTGAGTGACACAGAATTAAACAGAAGCAGTCTTGTACTCAGTTAAATTTAGCAACTTTGCAGCTTTTGCATTTAGGTCAAGAAATTATTTTTGGTATTTGATGGCAAACAATGGCAATGATTTTCATATCAATTACGGTAAACTAAATTATCAAAAAAATTCAGTAAGTAAATTTTAGCTGACAGTTTTTCCTGGTTAGAAAGAAAAGTACCTATTAAAAACAGATCTACCAAAACCCATGCTTCATGTTTACATCAAGCTTAGGAAGGTATAAATTAAATGTAGAAAATATCTAATCTTTCACTGTTATCTTTATAAAATTGTATGGGGAACATGTGTAGAGTCTGCTTTGAAAATTACTTCTTTGGGAAAAAAAACTGCAGTGTACTAAGAAAAGGGTTAAAGCAACTCACCTTTTAAATTGGAAGCTTTTCCAGAGTTCACCAATAGTGGATTGCAGCCCCACCTTATTTTCAGTATCACAGTCCTTTTTCTTTTGCACAGGTGACAGTTTCTTGCTTAGTCCACTTACTTTAGCTGGTATCAATGGCTTGAGCTTTGTTACCATATGTGACCTTATATTACTGGATTTACGTAATCCAGGAACCTGTGGGATTTTAATATCACAGTATACATGGTTAAAATGACAACCTGCAAGCAACAGATACCATGCTGCAAACCTTATAACCATAAAAATAAAGTGTTTTTCATTGTGTTGAGATAATGCAATCTCAAGTGCCACAAAGTATATTTAGAAAGTCTATAATCTAAAAAATGGCATCCCAAACACAAGGCATACCACAACTGTAAAAACTGGCAAGGCAAACCAGCTTCTGTAAGTCTTCATATTAAGGTTGCAAATACTAATTTCTTTTGAATGCAGATTTTAAAATCTACTGAATATTTATTTTTTCATCTGTTTCAAGACTATTCGTTGTGCTCTCATGTAATGACATCTTTTAGAATTTTAAGAGAAGCAACTCTGAGGTATCACTCCCTGTGACACTCGGATTTCATTAAGATAGAGCCATAAGCAAGAGCACAGGTAACAGTACAATGACTCCAAGGATCATTAGACCTCTAGCTAAACCTTCTTATCTATACCGGGAGCTCAGAAAAGCTATGCTTGGCCAGAATCTCTCTCCCTTAAATGCAACCAGACTTAAGTTGGAACACCTTGGCAGCCTTTTCTTTAAAGAGAATTCATAGCTTAGTTCTTTTGAAACATCATGGCATTTTGCCATCCTCCCACCACACACATTTGTTATATTACATTGTTATATATACATTTGTTATATATTTTTTTGCACCTCAAATGCTGTGTCCAGTTTTGGTCCCTATCTACAAGGAAGACATTGAGGCGCTGGAATGACTCCAGAGACAGGCAACAGAGCTGCTGAAGGGTCTGCAGCAAAAGTTTGATGATGAACAGATGAGAGAGATGGGATTGTTTAGCATGGTGAAAAGGAGGCTCAGGGGCAACCTTATCACTCTCTACAACTACCTGAAGGGCAGGTGTAGCAGGGAC
>VXBU01011920.1:7938-63783 GCA_013400315.1 Bombycilla garrulus | reverse complement strand
GGGGGAGAGAAGCGTTGGCCCCTTCTTGCAGGCAACTAGTAATAGGACATGAGGAAATGGCCTCAAGTTGTACCATGAGAGGTTTAGACTGAGTATTAGGAAAAATTCCTTCCTGCAAAGGGTTGTAAAGTATTGGAACAGGCTGCCCAGAGAAGTAGCAGGACCACTATTCCTGGAAGTGTTCAAAAATTGTGTGGATATGGACTTCAAGATACAGTTCAGTGGTGAACGTGGTAGTGCTGAGTTGACACCTAGACCTGACTGCAAAGCTCTTTTCCAACCTTAATGAGACTATGATTCTATTATTGAAATTACATTATTTCTACCTGAATATATTAGGCAGATCTTGGTATTCCAAGGAGGGGCAAAAGTGTTCAGAATGTAAACACTAAAAATTGGAACAAAAGTACTAGGAAAAATAAAATAAAATCTTAAAACTGCCTGCTTTACAGTATTTTGCATTTTATCTATCATCTCAGTCTTTGCAACATGTGAAGGCACCCAGATTTTATGTATCCATGTAGTACTGAATTATGTTAAAGTTATAACTTAATTTAGCTAACCCAAAAGTAGGCAAAGCTGCATGGTAAACACCTGCTAAGAAACTTAAAGCCAGAGCAGAATGCTCTTTTCTATTATCAGTATTAGCCCCTTTGCTGAGCTCATAGCAATTGTGAAAAATAATTAGCAGTAAAAATCAGGTGAAATAGTATCACAGAAAAAAAAACTTGAGATCTTAGGGAGTTTGGTATCATATAGGCATTTGTTAGTAAAAAAGCTTCTACTAGTTTTGATATTAGAATTGAGTAGGTAGCACCTTACATTTTGGACTGGAACCACAATAAGAGCTGAGAAATTTTTCAGATTGCCTCCCCTAGTTATTATATTTCTCTAATAAAATCTACACAGCTGATATTCAGATTACCAAAATCAGAATAAATTATGCATTACATGATTAACTGTTTCTTCCCTAAATCTGGAACTCATTTTCTCCTTTGGTATCTTCTACTATATTTAAAACCAGCAAACACTTCTCTTGTTTTACACTTGCAGGATCCTAATAAATATCCTAGCAAGATTTTAATAAATTCTAAATGAAAATTGAGCAAAAAGTGGTGCGCCTTATCGCTACCTTCCCTCTCCTATGGTTTTACTGGTGCTACAACTCACAGGAGTCCAGCAGTCTGGGTGGGCCCAAGTTACAGTATGACTGATCTTTTGGTTGTTGTTGTCAGGTTATGTTTTGGCAAAGCCAGTTTTCTGATGTAATTCTTATAATAATAATTATTAGCAGCACATAAAGGAAGAAGAGAGATTTCATGGCCACGGAAATAAGTGGTGGAAATCCTAGGAACTAGCCATTTGCTTTAAACTAATCCTATTGTCCTCACAGATTTTCAGCAGTTTTTGCTTACTGAAGGGCTCCAAGTATGCTGAAATCTTGTCTTTACAAGATGCTTATATTGCATCACTACTTCCATAATGTGACCCTCCAATATTTAATATAGTCATTCTCCAGTATCTTCTAAGGTGATCAAAATAATGTGAAACATATTAAACACAGCCTTAAAACCAAAGTAATAAAAATTCTGAATGTCAGGACAATTTCCTTTATCAGTATTGTTGAGGAAAAGCAGGAAAAATGTTAAGGTTCCAAAACACAAATGGAAATTTCTCCTTAACAAGTTCGTTCCTAACAATATCCACAAGATGTCACTATTTTACAAAACACAAAATATTCTTGTCTGGCAGAGAGAAGCTTGTGATCTTTAGTCTGTCTACTAGACAACTTAGTAGAGGGCATGTATAGAAGGATGAAAACATCTGCCTCTTCTTATCTTTTGGCCAATTCTAATGACAATTAGAGCTGTTAAAGTCTTAGAAGTTTTTAATCAACTAGACAAATATATTAAGTTCTTAGACATGCTCCAAAGAACATAAGTTTATTTTTAGACATCCAAGCAAACACAGAGAAGTAAAATTACAGCTGTACCTTGTGACTGTATCTGGACCATGAACATGACTGTAATTCATATCATAAAACCTGAAGTGGGTTTTTTTGCCTCACCTTGGCTTACTTTACACCAAAGTGTTGAAAATCCTCAGACATATTGCAACTGTTATCAGTTGTAGGGGGTTGTATTTCACCCCAGCTCCAGGGTAGAGGAACAAGAATATAGCATTGTCTTGCCAACATTTGCACTGCTTAAGTGCAAATGAACTAGTAGAAAGTGATTTTCAGAGTTTAGTAAAGCTCAAAGTTAAAAGAATTCTTACCTTGGTCTTTATGATTGTATTTTTTTTGTTAGTTTGAACAGTAGAAAATAGCAGAGACTGAGAACATTGATCATCATTCAGTTTTGAAATGGAATCAGGTTCCTTCAAGAGAAAATTGATCTGGTTTTAAAACAGGTTGACTTTTTGTAAACATAATATGTATTTTCATATCTACATGTATACTTTAAGCTATAATGTTTTCAGCAGTTTTAAGAACTCATATGAAACCTGGGCTTTTAGCAAGCAAACTACAAAGGCATGCATATACTTCTGAAAGCACTCCAGGGACTAAAAGCAGAGAACAAAATATTGCTACCAGGTGTTTTTATGAGGCACTGCAGTGATAGTAGCAGAAGGACTCAAAACAAACTAAAACCAGACAGCAGATTTTATTTAAGCTAGTATGTCAATCCATTCTGTACAATTAGATTAAGCATTGACAAGAACATGATCATTCTGTGATTCTATTTAGAGACAAGTTTTGTTTAGCACAAGCTACATCATCTATAGGGCATCATTCTGAAAAGAAGACTCCATTGCATAATTTATTTTAGAATTTCAAGTGAAAACAAATGCTGAAACAAACGTCTAATTTTCTTACCTTTGCACCTGAGCTGTTGTTAGACACTTGTAGGATTTCTGAGGACTCCAAACTGCATTCTGATGGCTCACAAGACCCATGAGACTGTGATGACTGTTCCAGTTCTATTAAGGGGGAAGACTCTTCCTCCAATTCTTCAAACACTGCCCCAATAATCTCATCTTCCTGGGATACAACACAGTTATTTCTCTGTTGGTGAAACTGCTGTGAAAATACAATATGAGATGGACCAAGATTTCCTGAGTTACTTTTGAGGTTGCTAAACCCCTGGAAACAATTTTTCTGCATTTCCCCAGGAGGTGTATCTGTAAAGACAGTCGGTGATGATTTTCCAGTTTCTGAAAACCTAGAAATATTTTCAGCTACATGGTTTAGTTCCTGTTTCTGGCAATCCTGCTCAGCATCTTGAGGTAGGTCACTGTCTTCCTTCTTTGCTCCACTGTCGAACATTACTGCATCATTGCAGAAAAACCTAAAAGAAAAAAAAAAAGGTGAAGGCAAGGGGGAAGAAAATTATGCAAATAAGTATGTCATCGCCAATCATTGTCTCCATCCATCAATTATATTTTCAAGGTGTACTCGCAGACAAATTATTTTGGCAACAGGAAGAGTCTCTCAGGGAGACAATTAGCAAAACACAAACAAACAAACCAACCCAGTAAAAAAAAAGGGCGGGAAAATGCATCTGTAAAAATGGCATTCTTTGAGTAAAATACTAAGAAGATTCACCTAAGAGAAACATGTAGAAATCTTACATTAAGAATTTAAGAATATATTAATTAATGATGGTAAAGCTAGTAGTAAAATACTTCAGCACCACTTATCAAGGAAAATAGCGCCTTGCTACCTTTTTTCTATGCTATAGCACCAGCTCCTGAGAATACTGAGCACAGATTTATGGAAGAACCTATCATCAGTGAAAACTCTTAATTTTTGATGCAATAAAAAAAAAACTTTTGAAAACTGTGAACTCAGAAAGTTATGCTTTAAAATGAGGGTATTAAGACTGCTTTGTAAAATTGCACTGCTTAAAAATATTTGGATTATTTAAGATAAAAGTTACACAATAATAGGCTTAATTGTAATAATATTTTATAAAACAAATTCAGGTAGTTGTTGCCAAATGACTAAATGACAAAAAAAAAAAAAAACAAAACACCCTAACAAAGTCCCTGTTCTCAAAGTGCAGCTGCAGAGATCAGCAGTGTCAGCTGAATGAGATGGGATAATAGGTGTCAGAGTATAATCAGGTTTAGCTTGATAGAAACAAACAAAAAGCACTGTCAACTTAAGTCCACGTATTCAGTTCATTAACTGTTTACATATTTGCCACAAAACAGCTACCTTTGTTTTTTTTGAGATATGTCACATGTCCTTTACCTGGAAAAAAAAACCCCCAGCCAATTCCTAATTAATTTGGATACCCAGAGATACTTAGTATTTTCTCTAAGAGACACTTAATGGATTACAGAGTTGGAACACCTCTCCTACAGACAGGCTGAGAAAGTCAGGGCCGTTCAGCCTAGAGAAGAAAAGGCTCCAGGGAGACCTTTTAGCACCTGGCAGTACCTACAGGAGAGCCTACAGGAGAGCTGGAGAGGGACTTCTCACAAGGGCATGCAGTGACAGGACAAGACGGAATGATCTTAAATTGAAGGAGGTTGAAATTAGATATCGGGAAGAAATTCTTCACTGTGTGGTGAATGTGAGCATGGTGGTGCACTGGAACAGGTTGCCCAGAGAAGTTGCAGATGCCTCATCTCTGCAAGTGCTCAAGATGAAGCTGGATGGATCTCTGAGCAGCCTGGTCTAGTGAAAGGTGTCCTGACAAAGTCAGAGGGGTTGGAATGAGATGATTTTGTTGGAATGAGATTATTTTAAGGTCCCCTCCAAACCAAACCATTCTATGATTCTATGAACGGTCTCAGTCTTCACCTCTGCAGTAAAAAAGTGAACATTATTTGTCTTACAAATAGATAGCATGCCTAGCAGAAAGGATCCACCATCTTGGCTGATATGCAATACAATTAAATAAAAAGTTCAAGGTAGCATTTTTCCTATTTTCAGTATTCTGGCTATTTGAGCAACCAAGACAGCAAATAGTTTTTTGCTACTTATGAAAACACGACATAAGCATACCTGCTTCTTGTTCCTGGAACAATTACAGCACCCTTCTCTTTGTTTTTCCTTTGTAAAAAGGAAGCAAATTTATTTCTAACTCTGGGTAGGGACTTAGAGCTTTCTTGAGTGATGGAAATTCCTGAAGAACCAAGGCTTTGTATTGTTGATGCACTCTTTTGTGTTTGACCATCATTATCATTCTCATTCTTGATTCTTTTTGTTTTTGAAAATGAATATTGCTTCAACAGATCTCCATCTGAGATTTCTTCTGAATCTAAAGACAATTTAAGCATCACTGTAGAAACATTCTTCAATTAACCAGTTATGAAATAACTAAACATTACATATTTACTCTCACAGGCTTAAAAATATTAGTAAGGGCTGGTAAGAAAGTTATTCAGAAAATAATTTAGATGTCCTTAACACCATTGTTTTCTAGTACATAGCCTTAAAAATAACTCTGAAAAGGTAGATGGAGTAAAGGCAGAACAACTACAATGAAACTACATTTGATTTAAAGGCAGGTAGCTAAACTACTTACAGACTTTGATAAGTGAGGGAAAAGGCAGATAGCAGGAGTAAAAAAGGGAAAAAAATAAAGCCCCAGTAGTACAATCAGAAGGCAAAGGAAGCAGAGAAAAACACTTAACATAAAGCACAATAGGAACAAAATGCCTCTTCTATTACAAGCCCACAGCCCGGGCACATGTAACTCAGGTGGTATAGAAAATGAGATATCACAGATGCACTAGAGGAAATGAAAAAGTTGGCATAAAGTGCACCTATAGAGGAGACAGAGGCAGCACAGTCTGAGTACAGAAATCTTTCTTCACGCTTTCTGTCTGGCCTAATATTAATCCTAGGAAAAACAGGCTGTTTTAACTTCTTCACAAGCCATTTTAAGACAGAAATTAAAACCAAAACTACACCAAAATACAGATTGTATTAAACATAACTTGAGATTGATACCAAAGTTTTATAGCAAACCAAAGAAAGTTAAAATCAAGTCCTGTTGGAAGTTTGCTGTCACCCTTAATCGTTATCTAGGCTTTAATATTATGGCTTCTTAGTATTGTAGCTCATTGAAAACAGAATAACAGACAATAACATTCAAGAGTTAAGCCTCTAAAGCCTCATACCAAAAAGTACAATAAAATCCTCTCTTTTCCCACAATCTTCTACTATTATTCATATACTTATTAAATATAAACATACCACTCCTTGGCCTTTTTGCCAAGAGCTCTTTGCCTGCAAGCTTTAGTCCTTTAACACTAATTATTTTCTCCATGCCTTTGGTTATTGGCTTCTCTGGGAAATGCATTTTAGGAGGAGCAGGATCTTCAGTGGGGCCAAACTTGTATTCTCTGCTCCAAATGCTATTGACATGATTATCACGTTGGTCATTCCAGTCACAACTTCTCTGCTGCAAAAGCTACAAAAAACAATTAAAAACCAAGACATAGGTTTATAATCTTACCTTCTATATATGATATTCTTACTTAGCACACAAAGAAGGAAATGTTGACATTTGTACATCCAGTGACATTCCCTATATAAATAATTTTTTTGTTTCCACAATGCTCATGCTTTTCATACTTTTTGTTGTGCTCCCATGATGTCTTCATTTCAATATGGCACAAGCGACTAACTCAGACCAAATTTAAAGTTCAAAATTTATTTCCATTCAGGAAACAATTTTGGATTATTCTTGGAAGAAATCCCAAATTCTCTGAGAATTTTCTCTTTAAACCACTTACTCCTGTAAATAGATTTAAGGACTTACCCAAAAAGTCTCAAAGTAAAACAGATCATAAAGGCAGATGCGACTAAAAAGTAAAACTTTACCTTTAAAAAGAGTGAGAATTATGTCTGTGGGAGAACACACTTTCCGTAATACCAGAATAGCTTTCACTGACAATTCATTTGTGGATAACATTCAATCACATTTCTCCATTAACATTCAGAACCACATCAAATTCTTAATATCTAACTTCATAACAAAGATGTTACCTGTCTTGTGTCAGGGTTATAATTATCAATTTGTTCCATTGTATTGATATCAATATTGCCAATAGCAATTTGAAAAGCAGTATCATCACCAACATGTCTGTTGCCATCATAGTAAAGGAAAATATCTGAATATTGCATTATATTTCAACAACTGTACCATGAAAGTTAGAAAAGCCACTTTTCCATTTTTCAGCTAAAAAGCATGGCTAGAATATTAACCCAAAGGCTCAACCTGATGTAACAGCAATTGCAATAGATCTGCAGTCTTTGGCAAATTATGAAAGTCAAAATTAAATCATTCAATTATCAGCAGAAGCAGCAGCAACTTTCTCCTTCCTCTGCAAATACCGGAGATTAGATGGACTGAATATACAAAACTAGTAACTACTTTAACAGTCCCCTCTCTTCCTTAATTTTCCTAATCTTCCATGTTGAAATTTATATTGCACAGATGTGGCAAAATGCTACCTTTTCTATAGGAAGAGGAATGCAGTAAAACAGGAAATGCTAAGATTAGAAACTGAGTTGATCAAAAATTTCAAGAATTAAACCGGAAGAGATTATAACACACAACGTAGGCAGAAATTCAAGACAGCCATAAAGCAGTCTTTATATTTAAACTATATTTAACAATTTGTCTTCTAAAGAAAACAACCAGATCAATAACATCTGGCAGTCTAAAATGATGTATCAATAATAGGTCATTTAGTTACACCCCGCACTTCTAAAAATTTGTTTAAAATCAGAGCAAGGGAGAAAATAAGAAAACCCTCACAAAAGTAAAAGACTGCAGAAAAGCCAGGCTTTGGTCAAAGCAGGGATGCAACAAAAAAAAAAATCTAGAGTATACCACAGATGCAATGAAAATTGTAAGGTACCACATTAGCTCACGCTTATTTCCCCACTCTGCTGTTTCAAAAGGATACTGTCCAGCATAAGTCAGTGTTTCTGGACCAATATTATCTTCATATGCATTCAGAGGAACTAATTTTCTGTTGACAGGATCAAAAACTAACTGATACAGGAATGTATTATTAGCTCGTGTAAAACCCTGTATGTATTCTTCTGGTACTGTTATATTCATCTTCAAGTACTGCCCCATTTTCTTAATAACCTGTCAAAAAAAAAAAAAGAAATTACTGAACTGTTTCATTTTTAACAGGTCACATGAAAGGTTAAATATACTTTAATTATTAATTATCTTTGATTGTAATTAAATGTAGAATGAGTGTCCTACTGCAACAAGCAGATTCAACTTAAATAGGGGAAGGAAATAAAACAGAACTTTGTACATTATTTTACCACTTGCGTAGTCTACACAAATAAAACAACTCCATTTTTATATCTACTTCAATAAATAAATCTATACAAAATGTGATCAGAAAACCAGATCATCTCCTTAAAGTGTATTTATTTAAACTACTGCACATCAAAATTTTATCTTTAATATTATCAGGACATATAAGCAACATGTGGGTGTTCTTACAATGGAAAAAAAACCAAAACTAACCAGGATGAACCCTGAAATTTTTGCTCAGAGATACATTTTAAAGCAAGTAATGATTTGCATGGGAAAAGGTCAAAGTTCCCCTTTTACCTCAAAAGCCAAACTAGTTGCTTTGATGTGTGCTCTATATGACACAAAACATTTTAAAATTAAAAATCATAGTTCTTTGTGAGAAAAAATAAAATACACTAAAACACACAAGTAATTAAAAAAGATGATAACATACTAAGTTAATTAAACTGCATATTAAAATGCTTTCCTGGATTAGATTTACCTGCCTCCAGAACAGCCCCGTGAGGTATTCTTAGCTCTTAACCTATCTACTCCCTTACTACCCACACAGAAGTTATTCCCACCCTCTTAGCCCCAGTATTCCCTAATACAAGATCTGTTTTAATTTCATACATTGGACACTGGAAAAAACACTCTATATTAACTTGTTTTGCATCATATCACACTTTTCTTTCATATTCTTTTTAATATAGATATGTCCATATATGCTCGTATGTCATTAAATAAGATTCCCAATCTAACAATTCATTGAGCAGTTCTAAGAACTAATCTGCAGAAGTGGAAGAAAGCAGTAATGACAAGGGAAAAAAAATCAAAATTAAAGTCTTAAAAAAAGTTAAGTTTCCCTTCAAACAGAATACACCCTTCAAGGATTAAAACAATGCTTTAGCTAGGCTTCTTTGGTATATTTCTTATAAATATATAACAGCTTCAATACTTGAGTAAGTTTAGTTCAGCATATTTTTTAGGCACAGGTAAAAAATATTTTTTAGTATTCTCCTCAAAATGGAGGAAGTCAAGAACCCTTCATATTTTCAATTCAGTGTTAAATTTCATATATACTGATATAAGCTCCCAGAAAACAAAACACAAAGCAAAACTGAGTTTACCTTTATAATATCTGGATTGTTGGCTAATTTTAGTAACTTGCACGCTTTAGCTAATCCAATTCCATGAATTGAAGGGAGGTAGTCACAACCAGAAAGAATACACATGTAACGGAATTTCTCTTCTGTAAATACATTTCCAAGCTGCTTGCAGTTTCCTAGTCGAGTTTGATCTATCTCTAGTCCATTTCCAAACTTGTCAATTTTCAGAAACACCTTAAAAATTAAGAGGAAGGGAAAACAATAATTTTCGCCCATAAAAGGTGAAAATTACCCATTACCCATGCACCCATCACACTTGGTGGAAACAAGACAGGCAAAATGCTATTCTCATCTTCTCTGTTTCCCACATTTGCTGTAGAAGAGTTAATCCATACATCAAACATATTTGGCAACTTCAAATTTTGCTTTTCAGATATAAGAAAGAGATAAAGGCTATTAGTATTTTCTTCCATACCTTTTTACATCCAAAAGCCAAAAGATCAGAGTCTTCTGTAATTATAGCTTGAACCATGCCAGTCTTATTAAGATAAGCCAGCTGAGCATCAGCTTCATAAGGAGCAACAATACAATCAACTCCCTGGGCTCGTGCAGCCTGTACACAGACAAGAGGCACACAAGTACTTTGCATTAGTTTTCAGTAATTCCCTTAACAAATCTGAAAGCATAAGAACCTCTACAATAAAACGCCAAAACCATAACCTTTTTAATCTCACACCCATCCTGCCCCCAGTAAGAGTCCAATATCTCAGTCAAAAACTCAACTTTTAAGCTGTTTAGATCTATACACACTGGTTTACAAAAACAACCTTTCCTAATGGCCACGGCATCTGACCACAGGTGACAGCTTCAAACTCATGCAAGTTATATTCTAGACAAAGGAGAGCAGTACTATAACAAACTTAACACTTTTTGATAAAGACCCTATGACTGCACTGAAAGGATAGCAAAAAACTACTAGAACAATTTTTAATCTAAGCAAATTTTTTCTGTAGTCTATGCTCAGAAACTAGACAAGGGAATAAACGCAAAAAAGAATTTGATTATTTTTTGTGCCGCAAAGTAAAACCGGTATTATCAAATTCAGTTCATAGTGGTAGAAAGAGGTGTTTTCTTCAACACATCATTGTTATTTACACAAATGGGCATAATAAAGCCCTTCAGCTTCCACTTTGTTAATTGTGCCTAACACAATCCAATAACACGCAGGACAATTAGAGACTAAGCAGGTGGGAATACTTTACTGTATAGAAGAGAATACAGAATACTTTTCTTTACTATATATCATTTTTGTGATGTAACCACAAAAATGCAGAGTAGGATATGCTACCTATTGCAGAGATTTTTTTTTTAAAACTGGCATTATTAATAAAGTTGACAACTTACTTTAATAACTTCATGAGCCATAGCATGGGTAATATTTACACTGCGCCCAAAACATTCTCTAGCTTCTGACAGTCTCCCTTCCTGCAACAATTGTTTCCCCTTCAGAAGATTGGCTTGACGTCTCCTAAAAGACAGACAAAAATATCCACCAATCTCAGATATTTTTCACTTAAAAGAAGAAACAGCAGAAGGGACCAAGAGTGACAGTTAAGAAAGGGGAGGAAATTGCAACACCTTCCAAATCTGGGCTACTGCATAATTTTTTAAAACAGAAGAATAACTAGATCATTGCACTGACAAGGACAACTAGATTTGAATGTTGAAATTGATAATATTTTCTCAGAAAACAGCAGCAAATAGGAACTGAAATCAGCAGTGTAAAAGAAGAAATGCACCCACTCTTGCAGTAAAATAGATTTAATGGGAGNCCAGGTTCTCCGACACCTCTGGCAAGGCTGAAAAGCCTCCTGACCAGGGTTTGGATCATTCTGAGATGCCATAGGAACCCCCTGGGTTCCAACAAGTTAGGAGTATCTGACACTAGATACTTATTGATTTATAAAACAGAAAACCTCATCTACTTAATTTCATAAATCAGAAATTGTTCACTTCATGCTGAAGGAAGCACATCTCATGAGAATTCATAAATAACAACCACTACTGAAAAAATTCTCATAGCTTCAATGAAAAGTCCCATCTATAGGACACCAAATTTGAAACAAGTTTACCTTCTTAGCTGTAGAGAAATATGAGGAAAGGGGTGCTATTTTTAAATAAAATTATATTGGGAAAAAATATTTTTTATCCAGAGATCACAGGTGTGGGTAAACTAAAAGCCTCTAACACATTAGAGGAACTACTGCTCAAAGGTTTACTTCCTTCCTCTATAAAATGGCTTTCATTTATGAAGTGCATTTCTATTTTTGGTATAAAACCTCTAAGAAGTTTGTATGATTTCAGACATAAATTTAAAACATCACAATATACTGCAGGGGGGTTTAGCAGAGCTTATTTCCTAGCTTAAGTTTGAGGGTATTTGATTTTTATTGTAGTGATAAAACTGCTTTGCTTGCAAATCAATACAATTTGTTACTTACTCTTGACGTGCCTTTTCCACTTCCTTCTTAGAGGGCAGGGTACATCCATCAAATACCAAAACTGGCTTAATTCCAAATGAGAGGAGCATATGAACAAGTTTCATACAGAAAGCTACATAACTGTATCAACAATAACAAAAGTAAGAAAAGAGAGATAAACTTTATTGTTAACCAGAAGAGTAATACATATTTTCCAGTTGCAGAAAAGGAGAACTATAAGCTTAGGACTAACTATTGTTCTAAAATGATAACAGGCTGTATATTCCCCCAGTATCACGGAACACTAGGAACACTTGAATGCAGTTTGGCTGGTTTTTTAATCAAGAGAAACAATCCGTCTCCCAATTCAGAACTGGGCTGACTGCTTCTCTCTCCTAGACAAAATGAAATAGGAATTCAAATATAATTCAGTTGATTTTGCTGCATTAGGATACAATACTGACACAAACTTGACTGGATAGAGATGGGCTGTCTTTTTATTTTCAGCAACTCAGTTGATAATGGCCAGAGAAACAGGAAGCAGACAAGCACAGCACATGACCTGTCCCCAGAAAGGCAGACTAAACGCATTTTTTGTAGAGTTGGAAGTGATGGGGTTATTTAATCTCTTGTGGTAGAACTACACACTCTTGTCTCCAGATAATGGATATACACTATGGACAAGACATACAAACCTATCTTCCCATACCAAAAATAAAGGCACAGCACTGAAAATATTCCAAAAGACAGAAAATTCCCCCTCTCTACAAACCGTGAGGATGGTATATGGCCCAGGAGGCTACCCTCCACTGCCTTCAAAGCCCATCCCTTGAAAAAATATTTGTTGGGTGTTCCAGATGTTATTTACTCCCTCAGACCTCTCATCCTCTTAGCTGTTATTTCTACAGATCTGTGAGATACCCTTTTGTGAGCAGCAAAGAACTAAAATCTGCGCTGTACACACTATGCAAGTGCATTGCAGTGATGCTCAAAGAAAAAATAATTTTAAGGACATTGTTTAAAACAGCAAAAGGAACCTCATCAACAGAGGAAGGGAGGAGAAGGAGAGTGGGATTTAGAAGCATTTAGAATGCAATGATATTAGTACTGAAGAAACTGAATTTAGTGCTAGTGAAAAATAAAGATTTTTGAAAGACAGGAGCAAATAGCACTGTAGCTTCATCCAGATGAATTTTGAAGTATGAAAGGACTCTACACTACAGTTATAAGGTGCCAGTCTAGGATCATATGTGCATGGAAACAAGATTTTCCCATAAAGTACTCATGCATTCAAATTCAACCATTCCAAAGTTTCCTATGACTATTTCTCCTGACAGTCAATTTTTTTCCTCAACTTAAGTGTATCCTATTCTCAGCACTCTGAGGAACCTCCATTGCCTTCAAGGCAGGGTTGGATCTAAACTCCACAGTTCTTCAAATGAACATAAGCAGTAATAAATATTTAAATCCACTTGCAAAGCACCAACTCTCTCTTGCCTCCAATCAAACATTTGATGGATCCAAGGTCCCCTGGGTGGTGCCAAGCAATAGGACAAGAACGAGCAGGCAGAAACCAAAACAGGAATTCCACTAGAACTTCATTACTATGCAAGTGACCAAGCACTGAAACAGGTTGGCCAGAGAGGTTTTCAAGTCTCTTCCTTCTCCAGAGATATTTGAAAGCCATCTGGACATAATCCTGAGTAATGTGCTCTAAGGGAATCTGCATGAGATGACTTCTAGCGGTCCCTTCCACCTTACCTATATCCAACCTAAAGCAAGAGTTCAACCCACATTTCCAGAGATGGACAAGAAACGCAAACCCGATCTAAGGTGTGGAGTTGAATCTCAAATATGACCACCATTTTTGTTCATTTCCTTCCCTAGAAATATAGCTGTATAAATGTGTTTTAGAAAAGCTACTTTAAATAAAAACGTAGTATGTTAAGCAAAAATTTTACACCTTATTTAGAGCACAATACAGGTCTCAAAATTTCTTGGCATCATTATAACCTTTGTCACAGCAGTATTTACAAGTTTTCACAGCATACAAAATGGGTGTCTGAAAATCATACTGAATTTAAAATTAAAGAATTGCACCTATAGAATTTCATCAGAGAATTAGATTATAATTGAGACCGAGATTTGCTACGAAGAAAAAAAACTAACTGACACAGCCTTGGGTATTCTAACAAAAAAGTATTTTGAGAGTTTTTTCCCCAATGTATACTTTCTTTTTTTTTTTATTTTGCACAGTTAGAAAGCTGTTTATTTCTCGCCAAAACTTCCATTTCTAAGGAGTTCAACCCAGAATTCAGAAGCAATAAGAAGAGAAACTACTATAACTTGGTTTTTCGTTCAAGAAACACCAAGTTAACAAAACTTTAGTTTGTAAAAGGGCCGAGACTTAAACGTAAGAAAGACTTACAAATCCGTGGGCTCTCCTCGGGCCAGCTTCTCAGCACAAGCGTAGGCGCCTTTGTGCAGCCAGCAGTAGGTATCCACAGCTACCGTCAGCCCCTTGTATTTCTTCACGTGGGAAGGCTCGGCAGCCTCCTTGATGAATTGGAGCAAGCCCGGGATCCCCATGATGCCGCAGAGCGGGAAAAAACAGAGAGGGACGAACACAAAGCCGAGTGCTTTGCGCTCTTGATCGTCACTCCTGATCTTCGCTCGAGGACCGTCAGGTCAGCTCAGAGACGGGGCTCTGGCCCCCACGCGGCGGCGGCGGCGGCTGTACCTCGTTGGGGGCCGGCGCTGCCCGGGTAGTGGGGTGAGAAAGGGACCGAGGGACGCGGAGACTCGCAGCTTGCTCGCTCCTCTCTGCGGGGCGGCAGCTGCTCCGGCCCGGCCTGGCCCGGCCTGGCTCAGCTCAACTCGCCGTAACTCGGCGGTGAGCACGGCGGCCGCCCGGCGCTTTCAAGCAACGCGCGCTCAGAGCGATAGCCCCGCCCCCGAGCACGAGGACTACGATGCCCATGGTGCCCCGCGCGGGCAGGATGGGATGGGTGCCTGTAGCGCAGTTGGCGGGCAACGCGTTCCTGACAGCATTCCTCAGAGTTCGCGTGTGGTGGGGTGAACTCATGGATAACAACAAGAACGTGACATTTATAAACATTAAATACGCAGAAATCAAAAGGTCCCGCAGAGTTTTAATAGGACAGTGGGCTCTAGCCAACGTCGTAAGAGAGGAGGGCTGCTGCGGGTCAGTGACTGCGAAGGATCGAGTGAGGGACAAATGTTACTGTTACAGCAATGAAATCCTGCGGTTAAATGTAAGGACGGATAGTCAAAGTTACAACTGTGTGATACAGATTATTTTTCTTGTTAGTTAACGTAAGGGTTTGCTTGCATAAATAAAAACAAACATTGCAGTAAGAAGTAAACATAGGCCAATATCTAGGAGATAAGTTTATTTTTCTACATGCCATTTTGAAGTCTGTACAGTTCTTAGATACTTTGACTCAGTGACATGGATGCAGTCATAGAAAGCAATGCTGTGTAGCAAGCAACGTTTCCAGGACAGCGAAGTTTAAATACAATGCATTCTGGAAAAAGCACATCTGAATTACAGCTTTTCAACTAAGAAATGCATAGAAATAACTTGGCCACAGTGATAGCATAAGATGTTTTGATGTTGAAAATATTGATTGAATTCTGTTTTGCCAATTATTTTTTCACTCCATGATTCTGACTGTATATGACACACTCCACAAGTTTTAAATCCAATTGCAGTTAGAACTCTGTTTGATTAGGTTCGCTTTTCTTAAGAATATACTCTTCTATCACTTCTGACATTTCTTTTTCTATCAAACTGCTGTGCTCATGGGAAGAGCAGCAATCAGAGTAGACAATGTAATGTACCAATAGCATTCAAAATCTTATGTGCAATTCAATTAAATTTACTTTTGACTAATTTCTGTAAATTGTATTAAAAATAGTCTTAAGATCAGAAGCACTGGAACCAATGAACTTGCACTTAAGGAAACTAGAGCTACAGAACTCTTGCCCAGCTCAGATTTTCCTTTTCAGTTTCTTCACTTGAAATTCATCCTTTGGAATTGAAGAGTTTTCAAAACATGCCTTAACACTGAGTTTATTAAGAATATCTTCAGCCATGTATGAACCAGTATGACCCACCCTCATAACATCTCATAACTTCTATAAAATAACAGAAGCTTGATACCATGAGTAAAAGGCTTTGTTGGTTTCAGTAGAGCTATCTCAACTTAAAACTGTGTAAAGATACTGATCTGTAAGTTTAACAGTGTCTCTTTGAAGAAAGTAGTCAGATGGTAACATTTTGGTTAGTTATTCCTTTGAAGAATACTGTAGTATTGCAGTTTTATTTCCCATAGGTACCAGAATGAAACAGGGAAACAGCACCACATTATGGTTAGTTACAAGACTTGTAGTAATGAGAATTCTTTTCTTTCACAAGTAGCTCCTGTATCAGAGGAGCTGGTTAGACTAGAACTTACTATGCCAAATCTCTGCTGTGTGTTTTTTCTTTCCTTGAGCAGTTTTGTACTAGTGACTTGCACAATACATTTTAAAGAGATCTTGAAGTAGAAAGTACAGCAGAAATATTTTGCTTTATTTGCAACTGTTTTCTGTCATGTAATAAAAAAAAAAAAAGAAGAGCCATTCCGAGTATAGTCCTGTTGACCCCAATAGAAATTTGAGATAGGTGCCCAAGATAAAAACACTGAAGTACCTCTAGAACTGCCTTTTTTCTCAACATAGCTCTCCTAAAGAGAGCAAATGGGATCACTGTCTGATGTAAACATCTAACCTTTACACAGACAAGTAAAGCAAAATTAAACTTGTCCCCGCTGTGCACCACAATGGGCAAGGACACCTTAGAGATTGTTACTAAACTTCCTTCTGTGCAGTGTCTGGCACAGCTGGAAGTGTCTTCATGCAGTAGATTAAAATACTTAGAATGAAAACCAGCACTTTGCTGAAGCTCACAATCACACCATCAGCTTTACTGATATTAGTATATTAGGTGTCTGGTTCACACTAATTTTTCCAAAATTTCAGTGAATTTCTTATTACTGATACTATATTGTTTTCACTGCTTAAGAAATTGATCACTTTTATCTCAAAAAGTTGGTTTGGAACTTAGTTGGACTATTTAATCAATTTCTTAGAAAAGAAATTAGATTTCTCTCTGATAGGTAGTGTGAAAAACAGAGTTCACTGTCCTGGTAAAATTTAAAAAGGTTTAATAAAAAGACAATAGGAGACAGACATAAAGCAAAGGATTAATATGGCTGGGGGTCCTGGCATGCTGCCAAGAGCACACCTGCTGCTTCCAGAACACCCCTTAAATACTTTTTACAGTACATCAACCTGTTGCATATTCACAGACCTTCATGCATAGTCAAATTTTTTCTGGGAACTGTTTAGCATGGCCACTCCTTATGTCCACCTTTTTAGAGCATGCATGTTTCTTGGCTTGTGGTTTTAATCCTCTTCTTATCATCTTTTAATTTGGGTGGTGGTCCCAGCCTTTTCCAGCCAGTGAGTGTTGATAGCAGCAGGGCCCCCATCATCTATTCACTGAAAGTTATCCCAACCACGCAGACAGTTCAAGCATACTATATCAACTATTACCACTATGCCTAACTTTTGCTACTAGCAGAAATAAAACCTATATCCATACAGCAAAGCTATTTTAACATTATACATACAGCATTCATCTTAATACTTGCAAAAAGCCAACAATACAATATGCACTTATAATAGTAGCAGTATTACATTCACTACACCCTTTATCTATCTTTTATCGAATTTTCTATTTATGGACTACATATTTTCACAGCATTTTTTAGCTTAGCTAAGAAGTAAAAATTTAATACCATAAGCAAATTCACAAACAGTTGTACAAACTTGAGAGAAGTTTAGAGGATTACATCCTTAAACACTATTTAGTAACAGAAATGTTTTTAAAATCTCCTTCTCTATCAGGAAAATATATGAATAGTATTAGTAAAGTTATTAAAAACCTAGATTATCTAGGTAACATAGTTTTGATATGGGTATCTGCTGATTATGTTAGCTTAGTAGATATTCTGAACTTAAGTGTGGCTGTGTTACTTATGGCAAGTTGTTTTTTCTTTTTAATCTCTGGAAACGTAAGTCAGTAGAGAGAACAAAGCATGTTAAACTGTAATATCCCAGGGCATATTTTTTCCCTTGTGATCTGTCCTTGTGAAATCTTACATACGGATGTTGCTGAAGCCTCTGTTCCTTGTAGCTGCATGGCTCAGCCCAGCCCCTAGAGGCTTCTTGGGACAGGGCCTCAGCCGCAGTCAGTGCCAGCGGCAGTTCATTTTTGCCGCTGTGATAAATGAATCTGATTCGTGCTAACTAAGCCATAACAATATTAGCAATATTATAACCATATCAATAAGAAATGTTATGAAGCAATACAGGAACATCAAATAGTGAGACAAAACAGATGGACTCTTCCTGCAGATGTTAGCAGAGAGTAGTTAAATGCAGGATGCAAATAATTAGGGTCTCAAAATGAGACTTTGGCCTTGAGATGATTCTCAATTTAGGGAGATACAGGTTGTAGGATTGAAATAGACAGACCCTCCAAGAAGACTTGGGCCTAGGTGTTAGCCAGCTTGGGACAACTCCAGGTACACAGCTTGAATTAGGCTTCTTTATGAAAGAATTAAATTTATTTTTAGGACATATGCTTGATTATGTAATCCAAAGCTTAGCGTGCATGTGCCACCCAAAGTGTCACCCAGCGGACAGTGATGAAGAGGAGAGCCTTCCTCAGAAAGAAGACCTCCGAAAGGGTTGGAAGACCCCCAAATACCAGCGGAGCANTTTTTTTTTTTTTTTTTTTTTAAATCTCACAATGATACAGGTACTTCCAGACTCTCCAAGTCTGTCCAGAACTTGAGCTGTGCCAAGATGACTTCCTTCAGTTTGGGAATTATACAGAGCTCTCTCTCCATATATCATTAAGGCATGATCTAATAGCAATAACACCTTGATTAAATAATTAAGAAGAAATTGCAGAAAGACAAACAAACTGCTGCCAATAACCGCCAACAGCTTGGCATGCTGTGGGAAAAGGAACAGCTGTGTCATTGTATTTAAAAGAGAACCTGTCATAGGTTACAATGTAAAAATGTGCCAGAGGGTCTGTATTCTACCTCCATCTTCATGAACTGTTGAAACCAGGAGGGGCAGTGTTTTTCTTTGCCTACTCCCCGAACTATCTCCTGCTAATGGGCCATCAATGCCTCGCCCCATGAGTCATAGATAACTCCCTCCGGGAGCCCTTTGTGTTTAATGGGCAATTAAGGACCCACCGCATGACTTATACAATGACATCATCCCATTGTGAGCTACTCTGCCCAGGGGGAGGAGCCAAGCATTCCCACCTGGATATAATGTGAGGATTGGGACAGAACAAGCAGCTCTTACCCACTGGTTTCCAGAGGAAAAGAGCTACCAGACCTGTCTACAGGATTGCCACTTCAGCAAGATCACTTCATCTGGACAGCTACCACCACCCTTAACTAGCAGGGTATCAGGTTGTATTCTGACTCTGTCAATATTTTTGTTTCTTTTGTATTACTTACATGTATTTTACTTTTTCCTTTTATATTGTATTTCTGACTTGGAGTCTCACTGGTTTTGCTTTCAAACCAGCAGAGAACCTGATACGAAGAAACCTGAGTCCTTCTGCGGCAGATGAGCAGCCTCTGGGGAGTTGCTGCTGTCGATTTATTTAACCTGGTGCTTGACCCCCCCACTCCACCCCACACCTCAGGTAAACTATTCCTAAACTTATACACTCTGCATGCGTAGTCTATTTTTCTGAGAAAAGGGATTATGAATAATGTTTGACAGCATTCCTTTCCTCATTGTTTCTGGTAGCATACAATACCTTGGACAAAATCTTGTTTTCCGACAGTAGCTCAACTGGCTACTAAAAGGACCTTTTAAAGCTTAAAATGAAACAAAAAATCTTTTGCTATGAACAGGAAAATTGTAGATGAGGTTCTCAGAGATCTGATTGCAGCTCACAGACTTTTATGGTATTTTCAGCCCAGAAGGAAGAGTGGAAGACAGATGTTTATTTTTCAGGTACAGGCTCCTCAGAGTGCAATGCAGTGGGCAGGAAAGATTATCTCTAAAATTATTCTAGCAGCACTCTCTCACAGCAGGGAAAGACTATTTTGCTGTTATTTGGGTGAAGTTGCCCTCTACTTTTCTTACAGTAGGCAGCTGATTGTGGGTGCCTCCACAGTGCATGCTGCCCTCTCAGTATTACTGACTGCTCTCCTACACAGTCTCAGGCCAGAAGTTGGGGATAGATTTGTGCTGATCTTCTTTTTAACTCTCTCCTTTGTCTGTCCTCTTATCCTCTGTATTTCTGCAGGTGCTGTAAGGATAGGTGCAAGACAACAGGGTTCCCTGAATCATCTGCAAATACATGTGTCTATATACTCCTCCTCTGGCCTTTACTGAGGAGGTTTTTTACTTCTGGAAAAGAAAAGTATCCTTTTTTATTCTGCTTTTTATTAACTTTACTGGTTCATGATATAGCCACTGAATACAGTTACACGCAAGACACTGATCTTGCTAGAGATATCTTCAAACCAGAAAGACCTGTCATTATCTTATTAAATTCCAGCTTTCCAAAAAAGGGCGTAATTAGTGAGGGGTTTAAAATATCTTAGGTCACTTGAAGAGAATGGAGAATAGGAAACTAAGAGAAGTTTTACTTGTGAGTACTTAATACACTCACTGGTACTTATGTATAATGGTCTTAAAGTAACTCAGTCTGGAGCATATTTGGAGACAGAGCTTGGTAGCACTCAATTTTTATCAGTCTCATGACTGGTCACACAGGTGCTGGTCTGCAATGATATACCCTCTGGTTTATATAACCACATTGATAATACAAAGATATTTCACACAGGTCAGTGACATACAGATGCTTTATCAAATTTTGGTAGAAGTTTCTTACATTTCAGAGATGAAAAAATAGAGGCTTTGATGCAAAAAAAATTATTTCAGATATTTTGCTGGGATGATTCTCTGGAATGAGACAGAGTGATCAAATACTGTTTGTACTTTCTGGGGAAATGGGGGAGGGCCCAATAACCAACCATTTCCCTTGCATCCATTACATCTAGCCACACTAAGTGAACTGTTAATTTCTGTTTCTCATATAAGTGTTTGCCTTTGTTCGCTACATGGAATAAAACTAAAATAGGTTAATCATTAACTGATTATAGCAGTAGAAGCTGAACAGTCTCATGTGTACCCAGCTGTAAGTAATTTACAGTCTGTTTTTTGCTTTTTTTGTATGTTGCAGTCTTTGAGCCTTTAGCAAGGCCTCCGTGGAGAGAAAATGCAGTCATGTACTAAGCTCTACTTCCTAAGACCCTCTGTTATCTCCCTGTAACACTATTGGCTACATTCCAGAAACCCCAAGGCTATAGGTTAACTCACCCAGACCCCAAACTATTGGCTAGTTCTCCCAATCCTACTTAACCCTATAAAAACCCCTACCTCTGCCCAGTTCGGCAGAAGACGCTGTCCTGGACCCCTTCACGGAACCCCCAATAAAGACTTTGTGGAATGTGCCGCTTGGCTCTTCTCATCTCTTCACCCCTGAGCTAGCAAAGCGACTACCTGGCAGGCTTCAAGCTGAAATCACTGAGAGCTGAAATCACTAAAGAGCTGAACCGCCTGATAGCCTCAGGCTGAGCTTGCCAGGATTAGTCTTGCGGCTAGGGCGTCTGCCGGAGATCTCCAGGACAAGAGCCATTCCCAGGACCGGGACTGCGACCTCGCTGTCCGGGCAATCTAAAGCGGCACCGGGGGTCTGGCTGCCTCCCAGGCAGGCCACCCGGGCAAGGCAGGCAACCCCCAGTCACCGTTTTATTTGTAGGTACTGATACATTCCATATTGCTGAGTCTCCCAGCAGTAAAGTAAAAATATGTATTTATTCCTCCTTTCCATTTTACCTTTGCTTTTGAAAGTCACTGTCACCAAAGATGTTACATTTGGTCATAATAATTTCACTGAATATCAAGTGGGCAACATGAACCGCATTCTCTCTGTCCCACATGGTGGGTCAATGGAACCTAAAGACATCCCTGATCAAGAGGCTGCCTGTTGGGATGCGAAGACATCCTTTTGTATTTTCTCTCATGACTGTCCTCCTGGAAGTATTCAAAATTCTAAGAAATGCAAAGTGTCTACCAACCAAGACATGTATAACATAGAGGTGGCTTAGGCTCATGCTGAAGAAATCAACATTACTCATGGCTTCTTCCCACACATCATCATAAACCACCTACAGAGGTTCAAGATGGATGTTAACAGGGAAAAGGAAGAAGCTTGCTTTGGAATTCTATAAGCAGAACAGGTCTGGGTGGACTATATGGGATTTTTGACCACTGCAAAATCACAGATGTCAGAGGGCCTAATTCTGGATATCTACAGACAAGCACATCCTGAAAGGTGGATAGAACTAGGTTATGCATTTTCAAAAACTTTACTTACTCAGGTGTCTTTTCTGCATCAAATTCCTCTATTAACCATCTGGCCAGTCAGCTGATCAATGTGTCTTCTGAGACTTTGGTTGCAGGGAACAGAAGCTTGGGTAAATACACTGAAGAACAAAATAAGAGTTATATGTTTGTGTGCCTTCTCCTCCAATCCTAGCCCAAATAATGGAAGCTAATATAGTGGTGGGTACATAACGAAGCCTTTTGGGTCCCATAGTTCTGGCACAACTGATGCCATTCAGCTTGAACTGCCCCAATGGGTGAGGGAAGCTGAAGAGCCTCACAGATTTTGTAAAGCAAGGGCTGTTATGAAATTCTGGCAAACTAACTACTGCAGCCACTACAAACATGAATTTGTGCCATGCTGAAAGAGAGACTCTTGTAAGATACCTTTCCTTAATAGAGTAGTGATCTGGAACAGTTGAAAACTCATTTACTTGGAACACTTAAGCCTGGAATATAATTGTGGATGCTGGTAGAAAGAAACCATCCTGCAAAGGAATGCATCCACTTAGAGGAAATCCACAGTTTAATATCAACAAATCCATTAACACACAGCTTCATACTACACCCAGCATTGAAAAGGTTACTGTAAGATGAATGAGTACAAGTATCACTTGCCTGTGTTTAATTTCTTTTCAGTCTCATCCTCTGTTTTGAAACACACGATAAACAATTAATCTTCGAATAAATTCTGTGCAATGCCTTAGTGGATTATCTGTTCAAAGAAATTAAATCTCTCTGCTTTTCTTTTGACACTTAAGAAAGACAGTTGGATGACATCATTGTATAAAATGTTTGGGGCCAGGACCAGTTTCCATTTGGTGCTTATAAAGCCCTAGAGTTTAGAAGAAAACAATAATGCTGAGCAATGACATGCAGTCTGATTTACTCCAGGGTTGTATTTATAATGAATTAGGAAAAAAAGATCCAATAGCACTTAATAGCACTGTAATTTTGTCACACTTTAAATAGCATAACAATAAGGTAGTGACTGGGTGGAAGGCTGATAAAGATAGCGCACATTTTAATGCATTTTTGACAGTTTTCCTTACAGCATGATTCCCTCCTGAGAGCTTGTCCACTGATTTTATTCACCGTAAGATTAAACACTTGATTGTTACTGGGAATAGTAGTACATTATGGATAGTTTCTGCACAGTGGAGAATATAGTGGCATGAATAGCCATGCCAATACAAGTCAACTAGAAAACACAGGCAATTAATAAAGAAAACCGAAGGGAGAAGGAAGCAAGACTGAAAAGGGTACCATTTGAAAACTAAAAACCTATGAAATCCTATCACTGCTAAAAGTTTGGTAAAAAGAAAATATTGACAAAACAGTGAGTTTTGAGGAAGTAAAGAGTTAGGTGAAGCAAAGCTGCATGTGCAAGCAAAGCAAAACAAGGAACTCAAGCACTGCTTACCACCAGTAGGCAGATATTTGTTTAGCCACTTCCAGGGAAACAGAGTCTCAGCACAAATAATGAGCTGTTACTTGGGAAGACAAAGACTATAACCATGAACATCTTCATTCCCTCCCCCATTCCATGAGGATGTTATATGGTATGGAAAATTTCTGGTTAGTTCAGGTCAGCTATCTCGGCTGTGTCCCTTCCCAGCTTTCTCAATGGGAAAAAAACACCTTCTTGTCCTGGCATTGCTCAGCAATAGCCAAAACACTGGTGTGTTATCAACACTGTTTTATTTACTAATCCAGGACACAGCATTGGACAGGCTGCTATGGAGAAAATTACAATAATCCCTGACAGATCTGGTACAGCTGATCATATAAATTTTAAATATACCCCCACAAGATATATTACAGCCACTCTTAAATCCATCATAGCCTTGTAACAAGTTGAAGGCAGGTAAATAATTGCAAGTCATTGTATATTCAGTTAATGAAAGAATGTCTTTTCCAGAAGGCCAGAAGATCAAACACCATTCAATACCAGTGATATACAAAACTTGCTACTTTCCCCATAATAGTAGGTAATAATATCACTAGCTATATGCATTATCCTAACTACTCACTAAGGTGAGACATTTGGCACCATTTGTATTTTAGCCAAAGGATGAAAATGTGTTCTGTGCTCTGTGTCACATTGTGACACTGTCCTGGAATGCTGAAATGTGAGAAAAGAGTTGCAGAATCATGATGGATAATTAATTGAATATGAGCTCAGCAGGCACTTTTCTGGCTTAGAGCATGAACGTACTCTTTGAACACACTCTTACTCCATAAGTAAGGAATGAACAAGCAGAAGCAGGAGGGCATATTAACTCTTTGTTGACCTTTTGATTAATCTGGAAGGAAAAAAAGCAGTGTAATATTCAATATTCAGAAGTTCAAACTGGACAAATTGAAACATAGAGGAAATCAGGGGTTTGACATTTCACTGTCAGCAAATAAACACTAAGTCAAATGGGCTTTTCAGTATCTAGTTACAATAATGCACTGGCTTTATTAGAATTTATTCTTTGCATCAAGAATCGGAATAGAAGTAAAGATTTGTTTTCTATATGTTCTACTTAATAATGAAATAGATTTAAATGTAATTGAAAAGAAAACCAGAGAAAAATAACAAAAGAAATCTGCTAATCCACTTTAATGAAGATGGGAACTACTTTTATTTGTCTTGACTCAAGTTTTCAATGGAATCTGGATCCTTTTCCCATCCCCTGTGACTGGACTTCTCAGTTTTGATCCTTTGAAGACCTTTAAAAAAATTCAAGAACTAATTAACATACTGAGGTGAACAGACCAGATTGATAGCATTTTGTAACAGCACAGACAAAAAATATGTTTTGGTGCACATAGCTTACAGAAAATGTCGGGTTTAATTTTGTTGTGACATTGGCTTCAGAAGACTTGTGCCTTCCTAATTTTGCAAGGCACAAGAATCCCTGTATTTTATTTTCTTTTTCAGGAAGAAACCCCCCCCAGATTTCCAAAGTACATTAACAGTCAGAAAAACAGCATATGTGCCAACTATCTGAACACTGTGCCCCTGAGTTTTTTTCTGACACACCGTAATGCTGCATGTACAAGGATTAGGTCATATATATCGGAATGCAGAGCTGGAATGCAAAGTATCCTATTAATCCTACCTTACCAGCCATCTAGGATCTAACTCCTAACCAAATTAATTCTCTAGGTATCCTCTAAGGAAAGGGATCAGCACCTTTGCCAGGGGTGGTTCTTTTCATCCTACGATATGTGGGATAGACGTATGCAATATTCTGATCTTGCTCCATAGAAGAAAAACTGAGGAAGTTTTGCTAGACAGCTTGCAATAGATCAGATCATTAATACCCATAAAATAATTACATAGAAAAATAAAAAATAAACTACCTTATAATACGCAAAGCTTTGGGCAGATGAGAATCAGTTTTGGGGCTGGCTAAAAGAATTGAGTCTGAGCAAAATATTAATGACATGATGTTGAACAGGAGTAGACATCTGCAATACTCACTTATTGGCATGCTCACTTCAACTGGATTATCAAGCTTCCACCAAAGTTGGAGTTGGATAGGTAGTAATGCAAATCATGTTAGAAAATTAAATTGAGAAGCAGACAATTAACAGCAGAATATCAGAATAAGTCACTGTAATAATGTACAAGTGCTAATGGCTTTTGATGTATGAACACTACTACAAAAGGTAGAAAACGCTTGCGCTTACCTCATATATAGGAAGAAACCCGAATACTGCACCATCCTCTCTGCTTGCAAACTCAAAAGTTTCCAAAGGTTGGAGCTGGCCAAGGGAAGCCAAAGTCAGTACATTAATAGCTGAAGACAAAAGGTAATGAAGAAATTCTTACTAAACTGCAAGAGAAATTTTATATTCCCATGACTTTTAAGGTTTAAGCCAGGTAAAGATGGAAGAGCTCCACTGATATTTAATTAGAGTTGCAAAAAGTTTATGTCATGAAATCTAACTCTCCTGGCTTCTGATTTCATAGGAACCTGGAAAGAATTATTGTATGCAACCAGGGATTCATGGTTATTTCAGTATTTTCACACATCCTTCAAGTTAACTTAAGATATTTACATTTTCTGTTGAAGCAGAGGAAAATTCTAGGGTTTCTTTTACATGTTTAAACCAGTGAATCAGTTTGTGCTACCTTCTAAACTGAAATTTGAAAATGTGAAAAATGAGATTGAAAACCACAGATATTTTTTAAATCCCTCTGTTTTTGCATTTTTGTTCTAGCATGTCTATTGAATGAGAAAGATATGTAGGGTTATTTATGGATAATTTTTAAACGAGAAATACAATTTTATTTCCTATACGTTGCACGGAACATAAATTTGTCATATACATTAGTTACCTTTTCAGGAGCCAGAGCTCTGAAAAACTTGAAGCTGTGAGCTCCTTCCCCATGTCCACCCTTTTCTAAATTTGATGTGGTCAGTGACTTCAACCTGTATGTACAAGACAGAAAAAATCTGAAGTTCCTATCAAAATGATGGTTATGAACACACTATTCTTTTATGGCTCCTAAATGAAATTATTTTGAACTATGCTCCAAAATGAAATTATCTTGAAGTATAAATGATCTCATATATTTTCACAATATAATTTATATTAGGACCTTCATAAGTGTCATGGAGTACTTCACTAACACTTTGTCAATCAAGGTATGACTGTCACCTGTAGAAGGCAGGAAATCTTAACATAAACACCATTTACAAGAGTCATGAGCTTACTGTCTGATAATGGCTTTTCAGCATATCTTTAAGTTTTGACTAGAACACCTGAATCTGACTTTCATAACAAAGGTGTCCTCTGCTTATATGTCTTGTTTCCAAATTTAATCGTGAGAAGAAATTATCTAGAGTGTTTTGTTAGAACAGATTAACAGTTGCCTTTATAATAAGAAAAATAAGTCAGGTCACACAAGTTAAGGAACTACAGGGAGAAACTGAGACCATTCTTCTATATGGTTCTATTTACCTGCTGGCATTTTTCAGTAGATCTCCTGAGATGCTTGTTTAAACTGTAAGCACCTATGCTGCTCAGATGGGTTTGTGCCTTTTCATATATGTGCACATTTGGGGAATATTTTCCCACAGTTTTCTCCTAGAGAAGCTGGCTGGTCATGGCTTGGCCGGGTGCATTGTTTGCTGGGTAAAAACTGACTGGATGGCCAGGCCATCACCAGTGGTGATGAATGGAGTTAAATACAGCTGGCATACTGATGGGCCTAGTTTTGTTTAATATCTTAACTGATGATCTGGATGAAGAGATCGAGTGCACCCTCAGTAAGTTCACTGACCACAGCAAGTTGGATGGGAATGTTGATTTGCTGGACAGAGGGAAAACTCTGCAGAGGGACCTGGACCAATGCAGTAGGACCAGTGGTAGGCTGGACCAATGGGCCAAGGCCAGTGATATGAAATACAACAAGGCCACATGCCAGGTCCTACTCTTGGGTCACAACAACCCCTGATAGTGCTACAGGCTGGGGGCAGAGAGGCTGGAAAGCTGTTTTGTGAAAAAGGGCCTGGAGGTGCTGGTCAACAGTGACTTAACATGAGCCAGCGTGTTCCCAGGTAGCCAAGAAGGCCAACAGTAAATAGTCAGTAGCTCAGCTGGGTAGAGCATGGTGCTCATAATGCTAAAGTTGTGGTCTTCATCCCTGTACAGGTAATTGGCTTAAGAATTGGACTTGATGATCCTCATGGATCCCTTCCAACTCAGAATATTCTAGGATATTCAATCTGTGATATACAAATAGTGTGGCCAGCAGGACTATAGGGGATTGGCCCCATATACTCTGCACTGGTAAGGGCACACTTCAAGTGCTGTGTCCAGTTCTGGGCCCCTCAATTCAGGAAGTGCTGAGGTGCTGGAATGTGTCCAGAAAAGGACAACAGAACTGGTGAAGGATCGAGAGGATAAGTTCTATGAGAAGCAGATGGCAGAACTAGAGTTGTTTAGCCTGGAGAAAAGGAGCCTCAGGGGAGACTTTATTCATCACTACAACTGCCTGAAAGGAGGCTGTAGACTGGTAGGAGTTGGCTTTTTCTCCCAGATGACAACAGGACATGAGCAAATGGCCTCAAGTTCCACCAGGGGGGGGTTTAGATTAGATATTACGAAAAATTTGTTTGCTGAAAGGGTAGTCAGGCATAGGAACAGGCTGCCCAGGGCGATGTTGGAGTCACTGTTCCTGAAAGTGTTCAAAAAGCATCTGGATGTAGCACTTCAGGGATACAGTTTAGAAGTGACTATGGTGGTCCTTGGTTAATGGTTGGAATTGATGATCTTAGAAATATTTTCCAACCTTAATGGTTGCATGATTCCAGGAATCTGTTAATAACACTTATAACATGATTTGTTGATTGAGATCCTACAATGTTATCTTAGTGATGAATATCATATGAGTTAACCAATAAGTGAATTATATTAGCATCACAAAGATACTGATTTGTCTCAAGACAATTGTGTATATCCTGCAAAGAACCAAGCCTAGCACCTGTAAGTAACACAGCCTTTTGAATGATGGTTGGCTAGCTCTCCAATACAATATTTGGTACAGTTAATCCAGAGGAAACAAGTCACTCTAGAGGTGACAGTACAGAGTTTGTAGAATTATAAGACTGAAACTTTCTATTGCACGGAGTGGCTTTTTTTTTTTTCCCAGCTCTCTACACAGTTAAGTATTTCTCATTTTCTTGCTCTTTGCCTGTTTAGTTAAATGATAGCCATTCTCCTTTATTGAAATATTTGAAGAATCCTCAAAAAGTAGTCACAGTTTGACACAGGCATGTAATTTATGGAAAGTTTCTTTCAGGTTAGCTGACTCAATGAATAGTATCTTTGGTTCAAGAGATTTCAGACTGGGTGCTGAGTATTCAAAGGAACTACAGAGGTCCTTCAAACACAGCCAAGCACTTCTCTGTATTGATGACTTACTGTTCTGACTGCAGTGACACTACTCATATTAGTGAGAACTCCATGGAACAGTAATTATTACCAGGATACCAAATTGAACGGGGTAACAGTAAAGCACCTTAGAGATTTTCCATTGTTCCAAAGTGCTTTGGTTCAAAAGCAGCCTAAGAATGGACATGGTATATGAAACCTTACCACTAAACAATGTAGGACTTTTTAAGCCCTGAATAATTTTTTTCCATATTTGGATTGCTTTGTTACTCAAGACACTGCGTGCATTGCCTCTGAAGATGCCCTCTTCAATATTTCTGCTCACTTGGTCAATCCACTAATTAACGAACTAGAGAGTTCCAAGACTAGAAATATGTACTTAAACTAAAGGGCCAAGGCTCTCTGACTTGACTTGTAACTAACACATATTGCTTAAGAACTCTACCTAGAAGAAAAGTTCAACACTGCTATTGAACACAGGTTTATGCCAGTTTCAGAATGCCATGATCTATGAATCTGCTACTCATGTATGTCAATGTATCTATAACATCCTAGCAAATTTAAGATGACCACTTCTTAAACAGAAAGATTAAATTTGGTTTATTCTTCTATGATTTGTATTTTGCTCAAAACTATTCACATTAAGCTTTTTCAATAAATTTTTGGTGATCCAGAAATATAGCAGCTTTAGAAATTTGAAAGGCAACAGGCTGCTGACCAGAACAGCATATATAATAAACCACCTCATTTTAGGCTAAAAGCTGAGACAAGTACCTAATCATTACTATAACCGAGTTCAAACCTTGAATGTCACCTAATCCTGACTGTCACCAAGTCATGAAAATGAATAGATTCATCCATACTGGGTCAAAAAAAACATATTCAAAAAGATTTTTTTGAATAAAACAGTACTTCTCTTTTTCTGGCCTTCAGATGAAAGGTGTTTTTAAAGCCTGTTTTCAAAACTGTTCCCCCAATCATACGTGTATGTAAATGTATGAGATCTTACTTGTCTCTGTCCAGCATGAGAGGATATTCAACCTTCTTCTTTTCCAAATGTTTGCTCTCCTCTTTAATTACAGCAGGAAAATCATTAACATCAGAAGGCAAAATCAACCGACTGGTATCTGATAATTCAAACTTTCTGGCTTGTCCAAAGTAACCAAAATAGTATCCAGTCATGGCATGCCAAAGCCTACAGACATAGAAGTAGTGACAAAGGTCAGAAAAGAAAAGTAGATATTTTTAGAAGTGGAACAGAAGTGAGATAATATCTGTGTACATTATCAAATTCTGCATCGCTGTTCTAGAGTTCAGTGTGCTAGTCATAAAAAACATCAATGAGATTGTTTTTATAATTTAAATAATTTGAGAGTGAAAAAAAAACCCAGAAGGTTGTTGTAAAAAAACCTGAAAAAAACCTAGTTCATGTTTTTATTTATAAAAATGAGAAATAAATGTACCAAAATCCTGAATTATCTCTGTAGTAAATTGCTGTCACCGGAGCAGGATCAACACAGAATTTCTTAATTTATACTTCCAGAAAACCAAAAGTAACCCCTTCAAATGTACTTGTTAGCCAAGAAGGAACTAAAGTTGTTTATGAAGTGTCTTCAAGCTTCCATGCTCTAATTGCATACACATTGATCAGATGCTTAGGATTCATGTCAATTTAACAAGTATTGAAAGCTAAAATAGGATTAGAACAGGATGTAGTTTTTAAAATTATGTAGCCATTACCTGTGTGTTCAAAGTAAAGCAAGGGCTGAAAGAAAATGACATTCTGCAAAAGTTCTCACTTCTGGAGAAGTGTTACATTAAAACCAGTTCCTTTGGGAGTAGAACAGAAAATGACCCCAGTGTTTTACTTTATTTAATTTCTAGCCTATGTACAAGTGTAGCAAGAAAAGGAACTTGGAAGATAGCTCAACTGATTTGCCATAGCAGTAAGAAGTGTTAGTCATTTTATACCTGACTGAACCATCAATGGATGCTGTCACTACCATATTTTTCTCCTCTTCAATAAATAAGTCAACCACTTCAGTAGCATGTGCCCTCCAGCAGAGCTCCTCCTTTATTGCCTGAGGGGAAAAAAAAAACATAACCACATTTGAGGCAGTTCTGTACCCCACCATGGTTGCTAGTTTAGTGGATTTATCAGCACATCTTTCTTAAAATTAGAAGAGATGAAAAAATAATCCCTCCATGAAACAGGCTGCTGCTGTGGTGGACTACGTTGTTGTTTTTGTGTTGGGTTTTGGGTACTTTGCACTGAGTCATTATATGCACTGGGTGTTTGTTAATTTACACTAAGTTTGTATGGACTGTTCCACACATCCTACCCTTGAGTCCTGTGGTGCTGGCTCTTCTCCCCTGGGTTGGCTTCTCCCTTTGTCTCTCCTTTCAGTGTTCTCCTATTGGCTGATGGTCCTTTTCCCCGCCTCCTCTCTTTCCGCTGGAGGCATAAGACCCACTGAACAGGTGGTGAAGGTCCTTTTCCTTTTCGCTCCCTGGCAGTATGCCAGCTCCTGCTCCCCTTTCCCTTCCCCTAAGTTCTACATTAAACTAGGACTGTGTCGCAAAGAGGAAGGAGCACCTCTAGTTTTTTACTTTTTGTCCTTGTTGGGATCGCAGGGGGTTCTCTGACCTAGCCGGGATTAGATTTCCCCATAATGTGATATCCCGACAGGCCGCAAATGGCATATGGTAGAGACACCATCCAGGAGACATGGATAAAATAATTCTTAATATACGTTCCTTGAACACAATGAAATAATGTAACATAATTTTACTTATGTTTCTCCTTTTCTTTTTTTCACAGCATCAAGTTATTATTTCAAGCACCAAACATGATCTTTGTACACAGAAAACATTTTTATGCCTGTAGAGCTCTGCATTACTTTTTTTTTCTGTTTGTCTAGGTATACCTTTCCAGTTAAGAAGATTTGAAGGATAATTTCTTACATTTTTTCTATTTCGTGGATCTTCTAAGAATGAGGCCATATTCCAGCGAATAATATGTCCCTCTGTTATAGAAAGGAGAAAGCAAAACACCAGTAAATTTCTTTAGTGCTATAGCTTCACTTGTTTTTGCCATTTACTCTCAGTAGACATTGGGCAGAATGAAGCAGCTAACACAGGTCAGTTAGTTTACAGTGAATATAACTATCTTACTGTCAAGCTCAGAGTAGAAATAATGGACTGTTCATTAATATGGAAAGAAAAACATATGCTAGTTGTGAACAATGTGTCATTAACTAGATAGGTTTGAAATAGAAGTAAGGTAAAGCTTTTTCTTTAAATTATATGGGTGAAAAACAAGAGCCGTCTAGTCCAGACAGTTAGTTGTCTATTGCACAGCTGAGGTATGAGAGCTTCCTGGTGACTACACTGGTTTTCAATCCTGGTAAAATGGACAAAGTTGAATTGTACACATAATGAATGCTTAATGTTTTACAACCTTTTAGTGCACTCACGTGAAACTAGAATCAAAGAACCACTTTCCTTATCACCCACAACTGCTCTGCTTCCTGCCTAGGCTCTCTCTTTCTTGATGAAGTTGCCTCTTACTTCTTATTTCTACTACAAGACAGAGGAATATGTTGTGTAATTCCAGCTTTCATACCAGTCACATCTGATTTCTAGGACTGTACGTTTGCAACCAAGGGAGGAGGCAAGCAGAGAAGCTGACCTTTTCATAACAAGGAAAACTCTGCAATTGGGAAAGGAAATTGGTAGCAGTACTGCAGATGAAAGAGAAGAGTGTGGAAAGCATGAAAAGCAAATACAGTGACACAAACACAAAAAGGCAAAGGTAGAGTATCAAATGAATAGGTAGTAGGGTGGATACTTTTCCACAATTAATCAAAATCCTGTTCAGTGCATACTGCCTTTCTGAGCTCATTTACTCATTTAAATCAGAGAGGAGTGGAAACCCCTCATAATTTTCAGTATAAAAATCAAATTATTGCTCAATTTTGAAACAAAAGGGGAAATATCCCTTGCTCCATCCAATATCTGACCACATAAGAGCAGGAAGCTGGCAGAAAACAGTTCTAATATGTATTTTAAAAGAAAAGTGACAAATTATGACAGACACAGAATTTAAAAATTGCCAGGGTGATTCCAAAGGGTGATTTGAAAGAAGAATCAGACAGCAGATAAACTTTTGAACATTCTGCCCAAGGAAAGCCAGACTTCATGTGAAATTGAAAGTATAGCAATGAGCTGCTAGCATAGACAATTTCTTTTCCTATACCGTTGTGTACTGTGGGAGCCATTACTTTGCACTCAATATCAATGTTTGAATCACAGCTCTTGGTACAGCCCAAGCTGCAACTTTTTATTGAGTATTATTACTGTGGATCTGAAATTTTTACTTCTTAGCAGTAATCTTTGCCCTTGGGATCAATATCATAATTTAGATGGAAAGTATATTCAGGGCATGTGAATGAAGAAAATTTTAATGTCTTTTATGAAAATAATTCTACTGATAACACTATAACACTAAGTTTTAATCTACCATCCTTTTATAAAACAAAACATATTTTACAATTATTTAATCATAGCTTTGATGGAAAAACCTGACAGCACTTGGATCATCGTTTCCACATTTCTGGCACATTTACAGCATGACATCTTGTTGTCCAACTGACTGTCCTGAACAGAATGACTAACATGTTTACTCACCTTTACTGCCTGCCAAAATAATTTCAGTGAAGATGTCTGTACACAGTGCTGTCAAAGGACCTGAGGGATGTTCTGAAAATGGCAGAAGTTCTTTCATCAAGTTTCCCTGAAACAAACAAACAAACAAATAAATAAATAAACCCCACATATTTATCTTATAATACTTACATTAAAAATATTAATTCATCAGAATTTGAGTGCCATTGATTTTTTCTATTCAACATTACTGAGCTCATATCTATTAAGAAAGCTGCTAAGAAGGTAAATTCCTAAATCTTCTGAATGATGAAGACAGCTGTGCTGTGTTCTTCTGGATTGCTGTCTCTTGTATGTCCAAAGGACAAGCTATTTAATTCTTCAGGCAAGTCAGTCTAGTTGTACCTACCCCTACTTCACCACTTAACTCTCATTTGCTATGGAATAATATCAGCATGCCGCTCATTTGCTATTGAAATGGTTTTTGCTGCAAATGGGCCCATAATGCCTCCTTCACCAACTTGTTGTATTTTTCAAGTTAGCACCAGCAGACTTTCTCCATTATTGCCTCTTAAGGACAGGGAGAATGTGAGGGAGAATGTCTTGCTGATAAGGAGATTATTATTTTGTCATCCTTGTAATGATGATGACAATCATTCCAGTGATAATACCACTGGGATATGAACTTGGAGATTTCTACAGGAGTCTAAGCAAACTAATTTATCAACTGTGAAGAAAACAAAACCCAACAAAGCTCACACCTACTATACTTGGATATGTTTACCATAATGTTCTATTTTTGCATAAAACATCTGCAAGGTTACCTCACCATCTTTCTGAAAAATTCTTCCCATGACTTGGATTACTTGGGATTCCTGCTGAAGCCTTGCATGGCTGACTTTTTATGATCTGTCTGCCGCAATGACCGATATTACCAATCAAACAATCATATCATGGTACTATCCCTTCTTGCTGAATTTACTTTGTGCATCTTATTTAGAGTAACATGATGTCTGGAAAAGTCTTATAGATCTGAAGTGATATGCCATTTGGTTGCATGACTGGCTTTTCAAGCCCATAACAGTTGTAGATGTTATGTGTTAGGACACTTTTCTCTCCTGGTTTGTTACCCTAATAGTGCTAGCTGGCTGTACTATTTTCCAGACATATTTATCCTCTTCTGAGAGTATGACACTCTGCCTTGCCTATCATCCTTTCTTATAAGGTAAATGTTGTGGGTGAAAAATCAAATTCTAGACTTTTACATAAATTTAGAGACAGTTTGTTATAAGTATATCAAATCATGTTTCCCTGTTTTCCGCTTGCCATTAAGCCCTGCTACAGTTATTAAAGCAGAACTAATTTGTGTCCATGGAAAAAACTGATAACCAAAAGATGCAATAAATATCTGCTGCTGCAATTTCTAGTTAAAGAGCAATTTTCCAAAGAGTAGTGGAATTATCTTTTCAGTGTTCCAGTCCTTTCCCAAAGACATTCAGTTGGCTACCTGAATACTCCACAGGCAGATGCTACCTTCATGAGCAGAAGCCAGTAAAGGTGATTGTCCCACTTTAGCCTTCCACAACTGTAAATTCATCTTCGGATTTTCAGTGTTCTTACAGCTAGTTGTTTCTTCTGCTTTGGAACACAATCAATCATATATTTTCTCAAAAAGTTTTGCTTTTCAATGCATGGAAATTACATAACACTAGAAAAAGAATTACATTTGAAAATAAAGTCCATCATCAAGATGACATTACTCTAAAAACTATTAGAGGTATGGATAAAAACAACTGAATAGAAATGGGAACAATCTTCATTATCTTATCTAAATCAGCCAGAACTATTGCTCAGTGATGTAGGAGAATCTTATTTAGAAGAGAGACATAGATTTTACAAGAACTTCAAGCACAAGTGAGAGTGGAGGAGAAGTGCAGGATAGTGGTCATCAGGACAGCTACCAGGCAGATGTGTAGCCTCTGCATGAGGCTTCTAGACACAACTATGAATTCAGCAATGAAATTTAATAACTACATGACACTTAACAATTCTGGAATCATAGATTTCTGTACTTCTCCAATTGAAAATTTTTGCTAAATGCAAGGGGATGGTCACAGAGACCCTTTTTGAGTTTCTGCTGCGACTTTTTCCAGAGCTGGAGGTGCTGGCAGGACCTTCACAGACATTCAGTGGATGCAAGACCTAACATGAGTGTCTATTTCATTGGGCAACTGCAAGGCTTATGAATATTCTCATTTTAGGGCATGCTTTCTTTTCCAAATAAATTGATCCTAAATCCATATTGAAGATGATAAAATTTCTTATTATTCAGAAATTCTGCCTTCCAGCAGAGGATTTCTAATGAATTCAGAACAATCTAGAGGATTTACTTCCAAATTCACCAACTCATTTGCACAGTTTTAACTCTTAAGCACTAGGCTCTTTCTTAATTATGATTTCTTAAGGACAGATACCATAGTGAATAGTTTTCTTTCTAAAATTTCACCTAGTTTTGAAGCTTTTGTCTGTGAGGCCATTTACTGATGCTTGACTCAAGTTGGTTCTTATTATACTATTTCAGTAATTCATTGCTTAAATATATATGTAGAAGGAAAGTGTGTATAGTTCACATTGCCAACCTCTGGAAGTCATGTCTACTTGGAGAAAAAAGCAATTAGGGTCTTGCATATCCTGCCTTCTGGCCTAGCTTTTGGGAAATAACTGCAAATCAGGAGGGAGCAGAAGATGATGAGATCTGTGAGCCACATACCAAAGGTATCCCAGTTATTCTAAACACAGTTTCCAAGACAAACTGATGAACTCAGCTTCTACAATAAGCTGGGCAAAACTCATGAATCAACATCAAAAAGAAGGAAAACCATCTTTCCATACCTGTTTTTAATTCAGTATTAATTTCTTCACTTTTCACATTTTCCTAGAAGAAAGGAATAAAACGTAAGAGAATTAGGAAGCGGGATTTGGGTGTAACCACAGAACAGTTCACTACTTGAAATTATTTTAAGAACTTTTTTTTTTAGTTGGATTGTTAAAATATTCCTCACATTTCCACTGAGTATAAACAAAAAACACTTTATTTGAGGAGAATCAACAGATGAACAAATCACAAACAAAATTAATGGTAATTAAGAAAAATATTAAATGTAAATTGGGCTGAATAGCTGTCATTTCTTAACACAAGCAAAGTAAATCACCATCATGTAAATGTAACCTAGATCTCTTTGAGAGTCTCATTCAGAACATGCATATAGTCTTGTTACTGCCTTGAGCAAAAATTAACAAAGTGTATAAATACATTTATACATGTATAAACATTTACTCATGTTTGTATTTTCAGTACGAAAATTTTCACAAATCCTCATTTGCACCTTGCCACACAGGTTTCTGAGGCTCCCCAACGCATACAGTAATCAGTATGCTGACCTCGGAAATTGCCAAGTCAAATAAGGCAGGGAAAACTCTGGCCACGAGTGTTTGCGGTATCGCAGAAAAGGACAAGTCATTTAAATCTCATCTTACACATTTATATGTAAGGCTTGATGTATGGGACTTTCAGGGATCTTTTTAAAGGCTGCATATCACTTTCCATTTGTTATTCTAATGAGGACACAGTACAGTGGATACTTTAGTTTGCAGATGGCAATTAAGCCAGTGCTTGCTCGGGAATCTATCCAAGTGCCACGTTCTGCTGTAACAACAGGCTGGTAAGACTCTGAGAGGTAGCAGGATTTTCCTCTTTTTGCCTACTTACTTCTTATTGCTCTGCAAGTATGGCATGTCCTTCTGGCATAGAAGGGCAAAAAGTGTCACAAAAACCATAATGTTATCCTTAGCAAAAATATACTGATTGAGACACAGGTACAGTTATGGTAAAAAAAAAAACAAAAAAAGATACTTTCATTTGAAAGAATGTATCCAAGCAAGTGTGGCCACAATTTAAAAGTAGTTCTGATTTTATTCAAGTACTTCATGATTTGTCTATTTTACTTTCCCCCTTCAATTCTTGTATACTCTCATTTGCAAGTTAGAATGGCTAGTGATAAGGATCTGCCAAACACCTCAACAGTCAGCTATTCCATGTGTTACAGAGCCAGCTGACTAACAAAGGATTCTTAATGCACTGCCACAGTCAGTTTAACAAAGCTAAACAAAGTTAATTTCTTCATAATTCTTAATATTTCAAACAGTGGATGGTGTTATGGATGTTGGATGGTGTTATAGTAAGTTACGATATTTAAAACCAAAACCAAAAAGAAAACAGAAATTTGTTTTGAATGCTACCAAATCGATCAAAACACCATATCTAACTCATGTAGGTCCAAAGAACTTCCCTTATGCTCTGGAATGGCACTGGCATCACTCCTCATAGAAGGAGCAGAGGACAGGGAACTTCTTTTCCTGTGTGGAAGAAATTATTGAAGATCACTAAAGGATCTTAAAGGTACTATTTGGTATCTGCAAATCAACCACATGCAGCATTAAAAAGCATAATAAAATAGTACTTGAACTGATGATACCGATTAGACTAAGGGTTATTGGTTTTATACATTTATTAAATAACTAAGCAATATTTGCATATTACACAGTCAACCTCTCCTGCCAGGAGTTTTGAGCTAATGAAATCCATAGTAAATGAAAAGTAACGTTCATCCTTAAGTCATGAAAGGGAAAAATTAACTGCATGCCAGAGGCTTCTTCCCTTTCATTTTACACAGCACCTTCTCTGCATATAGTTTTCAATCCTTTTCATTTTACACAGCACTTTCTCTGCATATAGTTTTCAATTAATTATAGAAAATTATTTTCAATTTATTATGAGAACTCTCAATAATGAGGTTTTGTGGAATAAAATAAGGAAAAAATAGATGTGATCTTCAGTGGTTTCGTTTCTGAGTCAAGAAAACTGCCTGTGTTAATAAGTGGTTCTTGCCACATAACACACTAATGTCAGAGCTGCACGGTTTTTGACAAGAGTATCTGAATAACTGGGATAGATAGAAAGTATGCAGCTGGGGTAGTCCACTTAAATTTGGTCAGATGGCCATAACTTTGCAATTTTCAGTGCTTGATTTTAGAGATTTGCTATCATGCTTGAACATTTGTGTGTGTGTGTGTGTGTGTGTGTCTGCGTCTGTGTCTGTGTGTGTATGATCACAATCAAATTTATCCAGGTATCTTCCCAGTAAATACAAAACATCCTAAGATTGTATGATTTTCCAAGTAATTGTAGGATCCTCCTGTTTAAGAATAGTAAAGGCTTATCTTCATTTATAAAAAAAACTCTATTTATGAATTTTAATCACTCCCTTTTTTATTTAGCTGTGATTTCTTAAACTAATCATTAAGTTATAATGTCAAAAAGAGAATTAATCTTCAATTAGTAAGTAGCACTGATATCAAGTAGCATATCAAAGTACTTGAAGATTTTAAAGCAACATAAGACCATAAACCAGCTTTATGGTTCACAAGAGAAAAAAAGCTGTCTAATTGCTAAAAACTTAAAGCTGTGTAAGTATTTAAGCCATACTGAGTCCTTTTGGCTACCATTCCCTTTGCATATCCATTGGAAGAGAAGTGTTTCTGAAGTGATGTACAAGTGCAATGCCCTTCTTTCAAAATGAGCATATTTGGCTAAAATTCTCTTTTTCATCCAACACCACCAACCTATGAAAGCTTCTAACTTGTTTTAAGAGGAATCTTGTAGCTATACGCTTTGATGTGCTTGCCTCTTTGCTAAGAGTATCTAAAAGTAGGAGGATTTTATCAGGTTTAAAATAAAGAAAAAGCCTCTGCCACACAAGTATCTCACAGAGATAAAAGAAGTTTTGCTACAATGGAAAACTGATATTGGGCAAAAGCTACCTTTTGTTGAATTCTTCAACATAATTGAGACTTATGAGATCATTTAGAGGAAATAAAGGAGAGCTGAGTGGAAGAAATAACATACTATTTGACAAGTATTATGAAAGTTTAAGAATGGGTGACTTAATTAACTGTATGGACTTGAATTGATTAAATACAAATAAAATCTTAATTCAAATAAGCTGTCTTGGAGAAACATTCCATCATTTTACTGCAACAAAATTCCAAGTGACTGTGCCTGTCCCCAGGGAAAATAAAATGCAGTTACCTTGAAGAGGAAATACAATCTACAAGGAATAATATAGCATTGACTCCAGAGCCCTGGCTGTCGTCAGCAGTTTTACGCCTGAAAACAAAGATATTTGTACAGGACATGTCAGATAGGTTGTGTATTGTTCCAGAAAATGTTTCACATTTAACTTGCAATTAAAAAAACAAAAACAAACAACTTTTAATTTCCCAGAATACAAGCCACCTAAAATTTTAGACAGTTTTTCAGAATCAGTTAATCACTTATGATGGTTTAATGCCAGTGGAGAGGACACAAGAATGTGTCTGTGCCAGGAAAATCAGGTACCTGCTGGATGGAATGATGAAAATTTCATCCAGTCAAGTATTTTCTTGGGGATTAGTATTTAAAGGGGAAAGTGAAGTAACTTAACTAGCAAAGTTAATGTTAGCAATGTACCTTTTTCCTGGCACTCAAATGGTAACGCGAACCCTGGGTAAAGTACTCCACTTGCAAAGCATTGACTTTCCTGTCTTCCATGCATCAGTATGAACTGGCTGCCTCATATATGGGGAAGCAATTATAAAGAAAGAGCCACTGTCTGAACTGCAGTAAAGCTTTGGTTATTTTCCATGGTACAGAAAACTTGTCTCACTTTCTCACAAACTTGCCAATTTTACACATGACGGATGAAGTGAAACTCTTGGGTAGGATACCTAAATATTGACTTTGTATGGTCCTAAAAGACATGTATTCCTTCACTAACACAGGAATAATGCCATGCTGCTCCACTCAGTCTAACCAGACATATTGTCATTGTTCAGTTTACTGAACAATGCAGCTTAATAGGCATAAGAATATCAGGAACCATATGCTCACTCTTTGTCACTTTCTCTGAAAGATCTTTACTCTCAAACCTCTAAAATCACATCAGGTTTCTCCTCATTGAATGTGACTTCTAGTCTTCTACGTATGGATACTGATTAAGATAGTGATAATGCAGAAGATTTGCCATTATCATCTGAAGTAGCAAGTAACATTACTTCCAAATGTCCTTCAAAACACCAAACTTGCAAATAAGGACGTTTCTACAGCTCAGTAGCAGCCTCTAGTTAATAACTAAAGTGATTTATATAGGGAGAGTGGCAGTGCTGAGCTACGTTAAAACATTATTTTTAATTACAACATCCCTTCCCCAAATGACTCTCCTGATCACTTCTCTAACCTGCAATGTCAGGACTAGCTAGCAAAAAAATTTAAAGTGGGAGGGAGAAGCGCCCACATAAATGCCACTTTAATTCCTGCTTGTAAATCACCCTTTACATTTGGGCATATGTCCTAGGTTACAATGTAAAAATATGCCAGAAGGTCTGTATTCTATCTCCATCTTCATGAACTGTTAAAATCAGGAGGGGCATTGTTTTCCTTGCCTCCTCCACCGGACTATCTCCTGTTAATGGGCCATCAATGCCTTGCCCCACGAGTCATAGATAACTCCCTCTGGGAGCCATTCCTGTTTAATGGGCAATTAAGGACCCACCACATGACTCATAGAATGACATCAGCCCATTGTGAGATGCTCTGCCCAGGGGGAGGAGCCAAGCATTCCTACCTGGATATAATCTGGGCATTTGGACAGAACAGGCATCTGCAATCTACTGGATTCCCAGAGGAGCAGCATTCTCTCCCACTGAATTCCCAGAGGAAGGACCAGACCCCTCAACATCATCACTGGACCACTAGAGGAAAACTCTGCCTTTCTACAGGATCTCTGCTTCAGCAGAACCATCTATCACTCCAGGAGGACTACTGGAGCCACCATTCAAACCAGACTGCTACCAACACCATGACTGACAGGGTCTCAGGTTGTATTCTAACTGTCAGGTTTTGGGGTTTTTTTTTTGTTTAATACTGCATCTTGGTCTATGCTTCCTATTAGGTTGTAGTTTGTTGGTTTTTGTTTTACTTTATTTTGTTTATACATATTAAAGAACTGTTATTCCTATCCTCATATCTTTGCCTGAGAGCCCCTTTGAATAATTCGGAGGGAGGGGGTTTACATTTTCTATTCCAAGAGAAGCTCCTGCCTTCCTTGGCAGGCACCTGTCTTTCAAAACCAAGACAGCATACTGGAATTTCCAGTATGCTATTTGCAAAGTTTGTATGACATACTGAATATCAAAAAGCATAAAAGTAAATACTTACAGGCATTTCACAGAGGCAGATTCAAAATCCCACAAGTTTATTTCACCATTTTCACTTCCTGTAGCTATCAGTCTGCATCCTTCTACTTCTAAAGCATCAAAACACTTAATATCCACAGAAGATAAAAAAGTCTACAAAGAAGATTAAAAGAAAAAACTGAGTAGGAGTAGGACACTGTAGAGAGTGAAATATTTTAACTGTTAATCTAACAAAATGCCTAAACTGACAGGGTCTACAACAGCTGCATATGGGATGCTATTTTAATACTATTGTATTTGAGCTACATAGAAGCACCTGAGAAAGCAGGGAGTGAAAGTATTGGAAGACTCCCTGCTACAGAGAAAAAGGGCCTCCAATTTGACCTACTTTTTACAGTGCAGTTGCAATTTGAGCATGTGAAAACAGGTGTAAGGGCTGAAGATTAATCAAAAGTAGGTACCTTTGGAGATATTCTAATCAAATTAAAGGAAGAAGTCCCTGAACAGCGATAAAATGACCTTTCCATAAACATCATCCACATATGTTACAAAGTTAGTGAAATTTTACAGGACTTAAGTCTTGTGAACTATTCAAGTTAAATGGAAATATAAATTGAAACATAAATTGGGCATTTTATTTTACTGAAGCAGTAAGAGGAGAAAACGAAATCACTCTGATACTCAGCTTGATATTTACCTGCCACTATTACTAAAGGTCAGCCTAGCTATAGGTAGAAAGACAGCTCATTTCTAGAGGTGGTTTATGTGAGAACCTCAACTTACTATACTGTACAGGAATGTGAAGTGTATGTCCAGAGCAACTCCTTAATTATGGTAATAACCATGCAGTGGACTTCTAGGAAAACACAGCCCTTAGAAATAGTTACTTTCTTACATGATTTATTCTGTGTATTTATTTCAGTGTACTGAAAAGTTTGGAATCACAGAATCATAGAACGTGTAAGGTTGTAAGGGACCACAGTGGGGAATAATTATTCCGTTCTTGTCCTGTTGTTATAACATGAAATCCTTGTGAGCACAACTAAACATTTTACTTCGGTAAATGATGTGAAACTTTGAAGTGTTTCTTACCTCTGTATCATTTTTCATGGAACTGGTGTTACATAGAAGCCGAATCTCTGGAAAAAAATCTTGTGTTTTTAAGGAGGCAGGCTTCAGTGACAGATACACAACTGGATTCCTTCGTGGAAATGGCACTATCTCAGGAAGCATCCATGTGACATATAGATCTGTTTGAGCTGAGTCACCCTATTAAAATAACTGACTTAATGAAAGAGGAAGGAAAGGATTTCTCTATTCATAAATATTACAGCAATTGTGTATCAAAAGCCTGTTTTCTGTGACAAATCACAAAAACTGTTACATGTATCAACTAGCATACGTCTAAACTGCAAACTGAAGCTTCATCCAGACGTATTCCAGCTCCCCTTAAACTATCGGCTGTTATATTAGAAGCTGCGCAGCTGTGGAGTTCAGAGCTATTGATTTTACTCATTTTAACTACTTCCTTAAACTAAGTTGTCTCCTTAGTTTTAGCTGTTTATTTCACAAACATTGTTACTCTCCATTTCATATCTACCAAAACATTCAGCAAAAGTGATGGTTGTTCCAGTTGTGTAAGAAGAGAAGCTACAGCTCAGCTAAAGCCTGAGTCTCTGATTCCTCCCCATCAAGCCCTAGAAGCAGCTGAGAGTTACTTTGATGTTTCTCCCATTATAACAAATTCACTCCAGTATCTAGTTCCAGCTCTAACACCAATATTTCTGTCCATTTTGAGAAATGTTACTGAAATCAGCTCCTTAGGTTTGCTACTGTTTTCACAGATGTCTTCAACTGCAGAATGAAGCAATAATTAAGATTTTAGAGTTTATTTTAATCTTATAAGTTAATGGAACAAGAAATAACTTTAGGGAAGGACTAAAAATTGAGAGATCTATAGTAGACTCCTGCAAAAGATGAGCTGTTTTGGGCTGCTCCTCCAGTTTACCTTGTATTTAAAGCCTTTAATAAAGCTAATAATAACCTGTATTTCTCATTATCACAGAAATGTTTGTGGAAATACATAGTTCTGCAAGTATATGAAACAGTATTAATCTACTTAAAGACTTGGAACAGATACAACTCCTCACCAACCTGTTTGTTAAGGGATTTGACATTTACATAATTTACAGTTAATGGATTGTTAAATTCAGTAATAACACTGAGGAGCAAGTGGTGTGATGGAGTATTTAAAAAAAATCTGAATAACCGAAGCAAACCCTGTATAAAGCAGCTTTTCATTAGCAGGCTCAAAAGAATATATTATTTACAGAGATGGGAGCCTGTATATTTGTTTTACTTTCTCAACTATATCATCTATTTAAACCCACATTTTTCTATCTTGCACATAGCATCTTTAAAGTTTCAGAAGAATTTTGTCCCAAGTTATACATTCCAAAGTGAGGAATGTAATTCTACAGAAACATGGTTTGTCTGGATGGTTAAGCCATAATTATTGTAAGTTGCGAATGCATTCCATTAGTTTTAGCTGAAAGGAACACAGAATAGATGCTCAAAATCAAGTCAATCTGACTTATTACTGCCTTATTTCTTTCTATCAATTCCTAAGAATCCACTGTCTTAGTCTACTAATTTTAAACAAAAATAAAATAAAATAATATTTTCATCAAAATATTATCTTAAGAAGCTCTTTAAACAGACTAAACACCATTTGTAGTAACAACACCAACATTTTTAAGCCATTACCTCAAAGGACCTGTAACTACTGAAACCTCAATCACAAATGAAAAAGCATACTCAAGGAAAGAAATATGAGAATGCTGAAAACAAGTGATGGACTAATAAATGTTTTAACACTAGACAGAAGGGGAAAAAGCTAAGTTGATTACATTGAAAACGTAGATTGTTCCTTGACAGTTTATAAGTTTATCTACTAATTAACAAAAAAGTACTATTTTATCTCAGAAAGGAAGGGCTACCAAATGAAATTAGGGGAAAAAAATAAGCATATTTGAAAAACCTGAATGATTTTAATCTTCCCTCTCTGCTCCAAAACAATAACAGCATGTTGACCCGCATCAGCCTTCAGATATACTATCTTCAGCAGACGATGCTCATCGTTGCTGTGTTGTGCTAAAGGCAAGGCTTTAACTGCTTGCCCACTTTCAAACTCCCAGATTTTCACTGTTCCTACACAGGGATGAAAAAAATGTAGAAAAGAGAATGAACTTTAGCAATAACCTGTGCTGCAAATCCAGAAACTTAAATAGGATCAAACAGGGAGAAGAGAAAGAGAAAATCCAATTTGATGTAAAGAGCTAGGTCACTGGTTTTTCAAAAATTGTGCCTGTGTGTTTCTTAGCAAAGCAGCTGCAGGGACAAAAAAAATATACCAGAAAACATCACTACCCTCTCAATTTTTCCATCTTTTTTTCCATGTCTATTTTTTTGTGCAGCCAAGGATAAAAGATCTCTGCTTATCTTACTTCTTACAATTTTTGAATAATATTATGAGAGAGCAATCAGAGTGTGGGCTATCCAGCAGAAAAGTTTGGGTTCTGAATGACAGCAATGAGGAGAGGGACCTGATTGCTGGATTTATCCCAGAGAGCAACTGGGGAGAAGGAGCTACGGGATTTTCTTAAGTAAAGCAATTAATTTTATGCGGCTTTTCTTTTGTAAGACTTGACAACATTCGCCTTCTGTTGTGCTCTGAAGATCCATAAAGGGCGCAGTCTCTGGTCCCAAGTAGAAACAAGAAATATTAGCAAGTATGTTGTGTGGAAAAGGCCATCATTTCCTCTTCATGTGAGGCAGCTTTCCTAAGTTTCACATATTTTAGAAATTCAGCTGTTTACTCTTGAACATTTGAATGTAAAAAGAATTATTCCTTCATGTTAACAGATTATAAAATTATCAAAGATTCCTGCACAATTCAATGTGCACTACTGTATCAGAGAGGTCACATTACCTAAAACTCATGCACCCTTAACAACAGACATGAAAAATACAGGAAACATCTGTCTGTCTATCTGTCTGTCTATCTATCTATCTATCTATCTATCTATCTATCTATCTATCTATCTATCTCTTCTAGTGTTCAATTACACTATAAAATTGAGCTTAGAGACTAGAAAATTAAAAATCTGTAGACATTTAATTACAGATCTAGGTCCTAAGTCTTATGAGGAAACAACTTTTCAGACCAAGAGCTTTGAAGACAGTCTTTCAAACAGTAATAGGCTGAAAAAGAACCAGAGCCCAAGCAGCCTAAAATCATGTTTCTGTGAACCACCTATCAAAGAGAAAACAACCAAGACCCACTCTGCCCTTCTACAGACTGACAGCTGTGAAATCAAAATTAATTCTGTCCCTGAGACAGTCAAGGTGAAGAGTTCTGTCTGCTAACGTAATATGCCATTAAAAAAATAAAAAGAAAGGTAATAAAAAGTAGTAAAGGTAAAAAAAAAAGGTAGTAATTATTTAATTGTTTTACCATCACATGCCCCAGTAGCAAGATAAACCCCATTTATTTCAATGGCTGCACAGGTCACCTCAGTATTCAGCCCATGTGCATCTTCTATTTGATATATTTGACATCCTGTTTCTAGGTCCCAGACCTGAGAAAATAATATGATAGTTATTTTTTAATACATCCTCTAAAACTAGTCATACAATGTGTTATACATAATAGGAGAAAATATAGCCAATAGCAAAATTTTTTACTGAAACACCAGTGTATTTTGTGTGAAAATGTCCTTCTCTCTAGGGAAGCCATCCAGGCAAGGAGAGGCTCTATTTTTCTATGTATGCTATGATAAAGATCCTTGTTCAGGCAAAGACTGACATTAAATATAAAGTGTTTTTACACTTGAAAGTAAAGAAATTTAACTAGAAAGAATTGTTTGAATTACAGTTTCTGTGCAGAATATACAAATGAGGCTTTTCATAAACATGTGGTCCAAAAATGTAAAAACTACTATCTCTGATAATTATTGAATTCTTTTAGAAATTTAAGCAACACCTTATAATAAAATACCGGTACAAAATTTGGTCATTGTAGTGGGATAGCTCAGATTCAGCTGGATTTATCAAGTAGCCACTGACTTCATATGCACTGGAATCTGATTTTCTGTAGCACCAAGTGCTCCAAATTATCTTGTGATTGTAATAGTGCTGCAGCCATTGTGGTCTAAGGAATGTGGGGTTTAAAGTGACAAGTAACTTCTTTAGAGAGAGTATAAACTGAACAAACCATTACACAAACAAGCCTTTCTCCACAGGAACGCTATGCATCACCAACTGACCCAATAAAAGATTTTACCATCTAATATGGTGAAAAGCTGGTCAAAACTACAGGTTCTAGTACCTCTTATGATTATTGTAGTACTGTTAAAAAGAAAAGTTGGATCTTCTGAACCCAAATAGGGTTCATGGCTACCACTTCTTTGGACCCCAAAAATAGCCACAAAAACAACACTTAGAACAATAAATAATAGTAACTTATCAAATTTCTTGATAACTTATTCCAAATTAAAGAAACGGAGACTTTAATTTTTCAGAATAAAGGGTGACAATTTACACTCACCTTCAGTATTGACTCAGTGCAAATGCTGAGAATCTGGTGAAAAGCCCTGTTGTAAAGCAGAACACTGAGGCTCTTCTCATGTGTCTGAGGCAACTCTTTTGAATCTTGTATCACACTAGCTAGGGGATAAATATCAATGACATCTGAACCTGCACAAGGTGAGAGAAGTGAGAATATATACATTTTGTGCAGAATTACTTTTCCTGGAAATTAAAAGATTTAATGTAAACTATTCTATTCATATGAGTTCTGAGGAGGATATGGAATATTGTCTGTATTTTAAGAATACCTATTCTCTGAACCAGAAAACATTCACACACAGTCCCCAAAAAGCACTAGTCAAACCATGTCTAAGTATTTACCTGCCTTACACAGTCCTCTGCCTACCTTTTATGAGACTGACATCCTGACTGCAAATTAGTAGAAGCCATAAACCCCCCAGTTGCAGAGTTGGATGGCACGAAATAAAATCAACCCAAATACATAAAACTCTAACTGGGAGATCTATCACTCCAATTCTGGTAGAGATAAAGCAATTCTATTTGCAGGCAATGATGGTGTTTTTCAAGCACCTTCCTCTATACAACACTACAGTTCTGAAATACTTTCCAGGGCTCTCAGATCAGGAGTTGCAAAGACAGAAGCAGATTGGGACAATAAGACAAAAGAAAGGACAAGGTCTGTACAGCGCTCCCAAGCCAGAGTGCATATGCAGTCTCCCATTGCAGCTCCCTGCCCTGGTATCCCTGCTGATCTACCAGGAGAGATGCAGCAGTGAGTACAGAGCAAAGGAGGAAATTGCCTAATCCTTGGCATAAATCCAGGTGCAGAGGCCAGCAGTTTGGACACAGGGACAGAAGGAAAGCTATGGGAATATTCAAATAAAGCATGAAAATGAGCTGTGATTTACGAATGTTAGTGAATTACTAAGCGAAAATCTCCTTTGTGAAGCAAGGTACATAGCAATGAGAATTAATTCACTCATACATAGCTTCAGTCTCTCAGCCTCTTCAGTGGCAAGGAGAGATTCACTTAGGCTTTTAATGGAATCATTAACAGAGTCTAGGACTAGATTTTTACAAATATTTAGGCACTTATGGAACCATTGTTTATAAGGGCAAATTACCTCATTTTGTCAAGGAGTGACCTGTATAAACTCCTGACATTGCTAAGCCTTGAAAATCTCACAAGCATAAATTTGAAATGAAGACAGCATCTGTATCCTTCAGTGATTAAAAAATTCGGTAGAAGCCATCAGGTCACTGAAAGTAAAATGTTTCACAATCATCTTCTCAGATCTGACAAGCTTTGCAAGCTTTGTGCCTTGTTCCTAATCCAAGGACAGAAAAAGCTGTCTTCAACGACAACTACTTTATTTGCCTGGTACATGTCAGGCCTCTATAGGCTCTCTAGGGCAGACAAATCTCGCTGATTTCAAGAGTCTCTGCCTTAGATATAAAAGACTAACATCCTTAGTGACAACTGCAAAGCTCTGGTCTCTCAGAGGTGCCAGGCTTCCTGCTACAAAGCCAGGAACCAGAGTCCAGAAACCCCAGACTCAGCTCCCACAATAATTTATTCCTAATCAGTTGAGCAGTGTGTCTGTTGACACCTCAGGTTGTAGGGCTCTTTAATACTGAGTTAAATAAGGAGTTTGAATACACTTGTGAGGGCTCCACAGAGATTGTATGCTGCTGTTTTCATCTCCAAACAGGAGGTGGGTCATAGAGGAATAGTTAGGGGGAGATCAATAACTTGATAGCTTTCAAGAAATGAAAAGTCTATATAACAATATACATAGTTTAATTTTGCTGTGGGAGGCTCCCCTTGCCTTCAGAGAAGTCTTTCTCATTTCCTTTGGTTCCTGCTGTTAATTCCCATGCTGCATATTTTCATGCCATTTTCAGTATTGAAATTAGCACCATATATAACCTACTTTAAAACAGACTTAATGTGCAATATCCTCGTCTCCCAGTATTCTGTATATTCTCATATACCTTACTCCTGTACTTCAGTACAGAAGTACTGTTGTACTCAACTCAAACTTCAGTTGTATTTATTCATAAAGAAAATTGTATTCTAGGAGAAGGGACATGCTCTCACACACCAACTTCAAAAACATACCTGTGAAAAGCATCCCATGATCATTGTCAAATATCATTGGAAAGGCATTCATCTCTTCCGGAGTCCCATGATTTTCATAGAAGACCTGCAGTGGTGAAAGAGTCTGTATATCCCACACTCTAAAAACCTAGAGAAGGAGAGAGAGGAGAAAATCTACTACTGACTGGATTTTCAACCATTTTGTTTCTATGACATTAATATTATAGCCTCCAATGAAAATCACATTGTTAAAAATGATACATCCCAAAATAAGCAAGAAAGATATCAAAGATATCTTTATCCCCATTTTACTAATGATAAAATGCACAGAAAAGCTGAATTTGTAGTCTTGACCTGAGAAGTCCACAGCAGAATGAGATCTCATGAACACTGGTTCTACCCCTTAATGACAAAATGTCTCCATTTTGTGTCATACTTTTCTGTCACATACAGATGCCACTCGTTTAAAAACTTGTATTTGAACTGGAGTACGAAATGGTGTGCAACAGTACAAAGATAAACTTCATGGGATACTGGATAAAGAAATTTCTGAAAACTTTGACTGGAAGCAGATATTGGGCCAAATCAGGATCAGAACACATTGCAGAAGTATTATTTTTATGCATATAAAGTTCTTGTGCTCTCCATAAGGAAATGCTATCAACCAGAGTCTAGGAACCATCCTGTAAGGAGCAATAGATGTATTTAGATGTATTTGTTCTTACCTTCAGGTTCAATAAAAAACACATCATCTGCTTTGAACTCTAGAATAATTGTATGTTAGCAGCACTTTTCATCCTGCCTGATCACAAGCTGTGTTGAACTTACTGTTATCCCATGCAAACTATTTTTATTACTTCAAGAAATCATGATTTAATTTCTCAGATCCCATGGCCCTTAGTGTGGTGTATTTCTCTGCAAGATAATTTTACTATGCTCTCAAAAGTTATTCTATCACCACATCTGCCCGCGATTCTTATTCAGCTGCCACAACTGGTGAGTTGTATCTAGGCATTTGTGCAACTTATTTTTATTCACTCAATTGTGCTATTATTATAGCTTCACTTTTAATTGGGATTTTAACACAAAAACACACTCTTATCAATACTCTGAGTGTTATGGGCCTTGTCAAAAGTCACAACTTGATTTTAAAGGATGCTTCAGTGGATCCATCAGGATTTTGAAAAGGAATGGAAGAAAAGGAACAGATACATCAACCAGTGTTTAAACAAATCTTGGCACCAGGGAGAAATTCACACATGAGAATTTCAGAATGTTAAGTAGAAGAAAATGTCTCCTTAATATTTTGTTTGTTTTCAGGAAAACTCAGAAAGAAAGGACTCTAAAAAACTTTTTACTGAGAAGAAATTTTCACTGAGACAGTACTGAGTCAAAAGAACCATGTCCATCACATTCCTCTGTAATCAGACTGACTCCTGATTACATTTTAGAGTTCACTCAGACATGCAATTTCTAAAGCCTACAAAGAGCAAAACAGTAATTGAGAAGCTTTGAAACAGGAAATCCATTTGAATAGGAAAAAATCATGAAGCCCTTCATCCAGCTGAACAGTAGACCAGCAAAAATTGAAAGAAGAATTGATGATGATAACTGAAAAGTTAGGGCAATATTGCAGGTGGATCTCCAAGCTCAATTCTGGTACACTCACAATTGGAGCATGTAAAAACAGGGGTAAGAGCTGAAAATTAAGTAAAAGTAGGTATCTGTGGAGCTACTACAGTCAGGCGAAAATAATAAGTCACTGAATAGAGATAAACCTTCCCATAAGCATCACCCAGATCTGTTACAATGTTAGTGAAATTACACAAAACAAAAATGAAGAAAGACAATTCTAATAGTTTAATGGACTATTCATATTCAATTGGTCAAAAAGTGAGACACAGGTTTGACATAATATCAAAGAAATAAAAAGAGAAGATGTTTTTATAGCAGAAGAGAACATAAGTAAGAGCTTCCCGTGCTATTTCTTGCTGCTTGTTCAGCTCTTAAGGCCAGGAGCACATTGGGAAAATGCAATCACTTCAAGTGACAGCAAAAGCCTAGATACATCGCAGCATTCATAAATCTCTTCCCTGCCCTATGGCTGCCTTATTTTCCCAGCCCGTGGGCAGGGATGGGGAGATTACATAAACCACAGGAATAACTCCCACACACAGCATCACCAGTATGACCGTAAGACACAATCTCAATGCTGCTCATCTGCATCAGCACACAGACTGTGCATGAATCCATGCATGAAGAGAGGCAACAAAATCATGCTTATTTAGAAATTAGGAAATGCCTAGAGGGAGTTGCCTTAGGAGTGTTTTGTTAATACTAACTTTACTGTCCTACTTATTTGTTGTAGAATTTCCTACAGCAGCCTGAGAAATTTCAGGAATCCCTGAAAACTTCTGAGAGCATATTCTTTATGGCAAAGCGCTTTTGGACTGTGTCTTCTGAAATGCAAAATACAGACTATATACAAGCAAGCAAAACACATTAAGGAGAAGGAATGTTGAAAGAAGATGTTTCAAATGCTATTGGAAACAACCCACTGTTTCAACTTGATAGGGTAAGCTGAGCTGTACTTCCAGCATCATTATACCTACAATAGTAGCTTATATTAACGAGAAACTTCTTTCAGTTTAGTTGTTAGCAGAATTGGCTTTGACCCACAGACAGACTTCTTTAAGAGTTAGCAGAGCAGAGATACCTGTGTTGCCACATTGTGATCAGCCTTCTTCACACAGTTGGTATTTGGCACACAAGGGGCATTCAAGGAATGCACACTGCATCTCTTTTCTCTACCTTGGCTGCAACAGCCCCAGCAAACTACTCTGTTATCCTCTCCAGGACTGCAGTCTGGAGCAGTTCCCTTTGTTCTGGGGTGCTCTTCTTGTGTCATGCATTTTTAACCCAATGGCAAAATCACATAGTTACAGATGGATTTTCCACAGACACTGATAAAAATTGAGAACCAAATCCACCCAGAATTCAGTGGGAGTTCTTGCCACTGAGACCCATTCTGAACCTTCTGACATCCCCTGAAAAATTTAAATGTCTATATGTGCATTCATAAACATTTTCCTCTTGAGCATCACACTCCTTCAAGCCCTAAAACTCAGAATATAGAAAAAAGTCTGAACAGTCTTTTCCACTGGCTCTGAAGCCTTTGTTTTATGAGCACATAAAAATAGCAGTACACCTCTTCTGTTTTTCTCAGTACACTCACAGACAGACAGAAGGCAAACAATTCATCTTAACAACTAAAATGTGAAGAGCCAAGGGAAATAGAAAGAAGACAGGAAATAGGGACAGAAAAATTGGTAAACAATTTTTTTACATGCTCTCAGTACAATAAAGTTCAGGCTTGGGAACACTTATCTCTTACCAGGTTTCTATGAAGACGCTACTGTGGAAACACGCTTTGACTTTGGAAGAAGCAAATCCTGTTCTCCTTTCTGTCTGTAATTAACTGACATAAATAAGTGTTGGAAATCGCTATAGAATATACTGTGAGTTTAAATTAGCATTTCCAGTGTGATTACCAGGACCCTTGGCAGATGCAAACAGAAATTTAAGATTACAATCTGAGTGGATTAGGTCCAGGAAGGATAAGATTGAATCACCCTCTGCAAGCAAGGAATGTTTGTCAAATGCATGAGTTTTGTCTTTTTGTAATGTTTAACATGATGATTGTAACAAGAGATTAACCGTATGGAATAATATATAAGTTTTACAAAAACTCAGTAAAGGGAATTCTGATCAATGAATCGGGGTTCGTACATCTCTCTCAATCGCTGATAAATAAGGACTAAAAAAGTTCAGGTTTTGCCCCTCTCCCTTCCCCAACTAAAACATACTCCCAATTTCTGCTAGTTGAGAATAAATTACTTTAAAACACTGTTCTATGAGAAATATCTCAGTATCTCTCTAGAGAAAACAGTAACTTTCTTTTAGTTCTTCCTAACTCTCACATTCTGCTGATACTTTTTGAAAGTTAAAGAACATTTGTTTTTTGAAGAAGTCAACTTTCCTCAGTTTTACAGAATGGTGATGCTGCAAGTCTTTAAAAGGACTTATGAAAAAACACTCATGCAGGAAAATCCAAAATCCAACCACTCATGGGGCAGAAAGAAGTTGAGCTAGTCACAGTATTCACTACAGGCATAGACAGGAAGAGTAAGGAACAACTGAAGTGGATTTTTGTTGAAGCATTTAGTTTATCTGCTCCTATTTGCTACCCTGCTCACCTGTTTCAGTGCATCTTTTAAGGCTCCATGGTCTAAATGAAAAAATTCATAAATTCATACAGAATGTCTGAGGCCTCAAAGACAAAAATCACCAGGCATGAATGTAAAGCTGCATTTCTGCTTGTTGTGTTATTTAAGTTATCTGCAGAGAGTTATCTGCCTATATGTGTCTTGTGATCCCTGAAGGTGATCCTGCAAAATGCTACAACTCCCTGTCACAGTAAGAAGACTTAGAAACAAATTGATGTCAATGGGATTACTTGTGTGGTTAGGACAAGGAGGATTTAATTCTAACTATACTAATGCAATGTGGTGCAGCAGCCACTACTATAGCTACTGCTTTATTCAGACAGCAACTTGACGAAGTTCAAAATTATGACCATTTCAAATCACTTCCTCAGATAATATCATTAACCTGGTAGTATATAAAAATACATACTTTTCTCAAACATGAAGGGATGCTGGAAAGAAATCAAACTGTTGTATGCAATAGTGAGTCTAATTACATAGTAATGAGCCTGAAGGACATTTACTGGGTGCTTGTATTGAGTGGGTATAAATGCTCTGCAAGTCTTGTCTCTGTACTGTGTGCAGGATGTGCTGACAATAGTCATGTTGCCAGGGCAAAATAACACTCAGCACTCCTGGAGAACAGCTACAGTGGAGATGTGGATGTTGTGGGGGTCAGAAACAGGAAGCTAGAGGTGTAGGACAGAGGTGGCTGCTCATGGATACCTGAATCAGAAGAGTTAAAAACCAGTCAGGCTCCTCCTGTCAATCTTCAACCAATCTTAGAATGATTCTCTCACCTTAGACAAAATTTTTGAAGTAATTTTACTTTTTCATGGAATAACAACAGTTGTGTTTGGAAGGGACCTTTGGAGATGACCTTGTCTAATACCATGGTTCAAGTTAGGCCACACAGAGCAGGGCCATGTCATGGATTTGAAATATCTCCAAGGACATTGATTCTACAACCTCTCAGGGCACCCTGTGTCTGTGCTTGGTCTCCCTCACAGTAAAGAAATATTTCCTGGAATGCAGGGAGACGTTTTATTGACCAAGAGTTTGGACAACTCAGGTTTGGCCTAATTAGCCTAACAGAGGCCTGCAGAAGCCTGCAAGGGCCTGCAAGGACCTGTGCCCCTGAAGTCACCTTAAAAGGATGGAGCCATGAAGGTAAGAATAGCCTGAAACTCTATCTTCTTTGTTTGAGATTTATACCAATAGTATAAAGAGTGAGATACAATTCGAAGAAATGAGACCAATTAAGTAGAGTGTTCTACAATAAAGAACATAAACTATTTTTATCAGTATAAAAGATAGAGTCGTGACAAAATAAACTGAGTCTACTATGAAACTGTATCAGTGAGAGTGGTGTTCTCCAGCCAGCTCCTCGTACGAGACCCTTTTCACTGGAATTCACATAGAATCACCTGTGTTTCAGTTTTCATTGTCTTTGTTCTGGTCACTGGGAGCCACTGAAAAGATCCTGGTACCATCTTCTTTACACTCTCCCTTCCAATATTTATCTACATGGATGAGATCTCCCTTGAGACTTCTGTAGGCTTTTTTTTTTTT
>VXBU01011919.1:32268-43922 GCA_013400315.1 Bombycilla garrulus | reverse complement strand
GGAGAGGAGAGGAGAGGAGAGGAGAGGAGAGGAGAGGAGAGTTAATTGGGCAGCAAGAACACAAGGCCCTGTTCTGAGGAAGACCTTGACACCTGGAACGGGAGATTTATGACCCCTCCAAAACTCTCCCTGCGTGTAATAACCCCACACAGCCCCAGCATGGACTGATTTGTATTTCAGCCACTTGAGCAACGTAGAGCATCCCTGGGCAGGAATTGCAGGAGCTGGTCCTTCAAGTTGCCCCTTCTTCTAGGTAAAGGTAGGTCAGCCAGGACTTATTTTTCCAGGTTGCTCCTAAAAAGTTGGTTTGTGGAGGTTGTGTACCAAGAGCTGCAGCCTAAATTTTACCCATTCCCTTTAGAGCACCTCACACCCAACTGCTGGGGCATTCCTGGGGGCTGACAAATTGTTCCAGTCCTGCTGGAGACATCCCACAGGTTAAAAAGATCAGGAATAAGGCAGAAAAAGCTGCCTGGATGTTGTGAATCTGATTTTTTTCCCTTCTGTACCCGCCTCCTGTCCCACCTCCATGTCCCCTTGGCCATATCTGGACACGGGTGATCATTTTCCCCCTTTTCCCCTCTTTTTGTCCCCACACCAGCATGTGATGGATTCCCTGCTCTCCATCTGTAGCTATGGAAACCATTGATTGCTGCTAATGAAGCCTCCCCCCCTCCCAGATTGGTTTACGATGTGAGGGCTCTGTGCTGGATGCACTGGGATATTTTCCAGCAGGATCCCACCCCGGGTTTGCAATGAGGGCTCTTGTGCACACTCAGCCCCTCCAATCCGTGCACACCCTCCAGTTCTGGATGCCCAGGGCTCTCCAGCATCTTTCCAGGTCCCAAGGTGTTTGCTGAGATGATGGAAATTGGGATGATTTCCAGCTTTTGGCAGCAGGTTGCTTTGTGCAAGGACTGGGGCGAATCCCGCCTGGTCTGGGGACTCTCCCAGTCTGAAAAATAGATGCACCTCAACAAATACCCACTTAGGGACCAATTAACCCCCAGGAAAACCTGCTCTGCTTGGATGGGAATTCTGGGCATGGATTCTGGGCACCTCCATCTCAGCTCCTTCAGGATTTTTCCACCTCTGTGCTTTTCCACAAAAGCTCTTTCCAAGCCTCAGCTCCCACCGCCCATCTCTCCCCAGCCTTGCCTCCACCAGCCACTCCAATCTGCAGCTGCTCGCCGGGTTTTTAGTGGTTCTTCTTTATATTTAAAGCAATTTTGAAAATAAAAAATTAAAAATAAAAAAAAAGAAGAAGCAAAAAGTTTATGGCAATTTACACTGCTTTGTAATTAGAGCCAGTGATTAGAAAATCTTTCGCTTCGTGATGGAGTTTTCCTTTAAAGAGAAAAAAAAAAAAGGAAAAAACCCAAAAAGGGAATAGAAAAAGGCCGCCAAAAGAGCTCAAAGACTGGAATTAACCAGATTATATCTCATTACTTCCAAATGGAAAGGAAAGTTACAGCCTATTAGAGCAGTTGCATCTGCAGCTGGGCAGGAAGGGAAGCAAATTCCCTCCATGGAACCAGGCTCGGGCATGGCACTGGGTTGCAATTGGCTTTGGGGGCTGATATTTTTCCAGCTTTCCCACTCTTGGAAGGGAATCAATGACTTTTTATCCATTTATCTGTCTTTTATTCTCCTGGGGAAAGGCCACCCTGGTTCCAGCCCTTTTAAAGGCCACGGCTAATTAAACAGCGCATCCTCTGCCTGAGCACCTCCCTCCACAGCGTCATTCCTGGGTGCTATTCCTGCATCCTGAGGAGGAAAAGGGAGGATTTGGGCACCTAAAAAGGAGGGGTTTAACTGCCCTAAGGTGTGCGTTGGTGCCAGCTGTTCCAGAGGGATTCAGTTAAGGGACACCTGTGCACCAGCGTGGATCCAGTCCTGCCCTCGCTGCCGTCCCTCCCATGGCACCATGAATCCATCCTGACTTTAGCAGCAGCTCATCCTGATGCCAGGGGAGGGCTCCAGTGTTTATTTTTTTCCTGGGAGAAGTTGTGAAAGCACAAAAAATTGGCCTCAGCAAAGCAGGGAGGGTTTTGTTCCCCCCTGATGCTGCTCGAGCAGCACTTCAGCGCACAAAAGCTTTGGGGGCTTTCATTTCCCAACTGCATCTCAGGGAAGGCTTCTCATTACACAGGAAGGCTCCCAGGAGATTTGTCCTGATGGAAAAGGGTTCTGGTTGAGGGAAGGAGCAGCAGAGCTTCTGGGGGGGAGAGTGACTGTGCAGCAGAGACCCAACACAATCTTACATGGGGGGGAGGTTGGAGGAGGCTTGGAACAACCTGGGGTAGGGAAGGTGTCCCTGGTGGTAGAACAGGATAAGATTTAAGGTCCCTTCCAATCCAAACTAATTAGGGATTCTGGCATTCTATGGACTCACATTCTGGCATTCCAGCTGTGAAATCACACACGGTGTGCCAGGTTTTGGGAGTTTCCTTTTGGGGTGAAACCTGAGCTCTTTTATTTGCTTTTATCCCAAAAGCGTCAGGAGGGAGCTGGGCCGGCACACGTGGAGCTCTCTCCTCCCCAAACCAAGGCCTGGTACCTCAGCATCCTCTGGGTCTCTGCAGTCCCTGGAGGGAGGACGATGCTGAACTCTTGGAATGATGCACAACTCCCACCCTGCTCTGACCTTGCCGGAGCAATTCAGAGCTGGAGACAAATTCAGGCCGACAGGGAAACTCATTTAATTGGAGCTCAGTGTCTTTATTGGCGGCGTCTTCTCCACCTTTTTTCTCCTCCTAAGGAATTTTTTCATTAGCAAACAACAAAAATTATTTGGGTGCCTGACATCTCCCGAGTGGTGGTGGATTTGCAGCCGGCATTAGCTGGGAGGTTTATCCCAGCCCTTAATAGGCTGGAAGAGGGATGGATGCACTTTGCCTAAACCAGGGGAGTTGATTGGGACCTAAAAATCTGATTCATCTTCAGAGCAGACACCCATCAGGGACTGGAAAAGAGGAGTCCCTGCCAAGGTCATGTCAATGAGCTGTGCAGGAGAGCTGCAGGCTGGGAAACCAGGGGAGAAAACAGCTTGGGATGCACAGGGATGCTTGGGGCTGGAGAGCTGGACTTGAGGGGATTTCTGCTCCCCCATGTAGGAGGATCTCCTGTTAGGGAGGCTCCGGGTCAATCCATGATTCTGTTACAACGAATTCAGCTATTTGTAGTGTTGGGGAGGAGAGGCTGGAAGCCTGGCATGGTGTTTGGGAAGATACTTGGCGCTACCTTGGACAGAGGAGATGCAAAAGCTCTGCTTTGAAAGGTGCGCAGATGGGAGAGGAAATGGAACTGCTGAGGATCTCAGTGGGTCATGGCAGAAGGGCTTTTCCGTGGTTTTTAGTGTCATAGGAGATTCATGGATCCTCTTATCCCCTCCTGGGATAACTCAGCCCATTGAACTCCACCAGAGCCAGGGGAAAACTTCAGCTACTTCCAAAGCTCTGCCATAAAGGGGGAAAAGAGCCCCAGTCAGGATTCAAAGGTCCTAAACCCCAGCCCTGGATTTGCCATCGAATTCTCTCCTTTCCTGCGGATGCAATGAGGCAGGTGAGGAAAACCCAATGTCCAGAGTCCAGCTTTGGGCATGTCCTAGGTTACAATGTAAAATGTGCCAGAGGGTCTGTATTCTATCTCCATCTTCATTAACTATTGAAACAAAGGAGGGGCAGTGTTTTTCTTTGCCTCCTCCCCTGGACTATCTCCTGTTAATGGGCCATTAANTTCAGCAAGACCACCTCATCTGGACTGCTGCCACGACCCTAACTAGCAGGGTATCAGGTTGTATACTGACTCTGTCAGTGGTTTTTGTTTTCTTTATATTACTTGCATGTATTTTACTTTTTCCTATTAAATTGTATTTCTGACTTGGAGTCTCACTGGTTTTGCTTTCAAACCAGCACAGGGCAGGAGGGCAAAACAAGCCCTCCACCTCAAGGCACCCAAGCCCATCCCACTGTCCCAGTCCCACGGGGAGAAGGGATTTTTTCCCAGAGGACACTTTTCCCAGCTCAGCTGTGAGCTGTCACTGTGACAGCCTCCCATGACTCCTGCTGCCTCGTGATTGAAGCTTCCATTAACTTCCATTTCCATTTAATTTTATTTTCCTGGTTTTCTTTCCCATATTCTTGCTTGAAGGTTTGTTCGTCTTAATTTGATGATATTCTTCCTTAAGCTCACCACTTTTCTGGTCTAAAAGTAGTTGGTCAGTTCTGGGGAGTTGCTGCAGCCCCTCTGCTCCCAGCCAGGATAAAATGGAATGCCGTGAATAATTCCCCTCCACTCTTTGTTTTCTGGGAATTCACTCCAATATCTCCCCCCGGTGTGTGTTTCCAAGATGTTTTTCCCCATGGCTGGTGGTCAGCTCTGGAGATTCATTTCCTGGCATGGAAATGTGCTTGGCAAAGCCTCTCAGTTCTCTTACCTGCAAGAGTTATCTGGGAACAACAACAATAAAAATCTAAGAAAATTAAACAATTTTCCTGCCTTTTAAGCAGATTTGTTTGGTCAAGCCCTTGGGTTTTCCCAAACTGGGACAAGTGGCCTACAATCTTTGCCTGCTTATTTTTCTGCGCTTGTTTTCCCTTTGATTTCTTCCTGAGGTCACTCCACCCTTCCCAGGACTCTGCTCATCACACTGTGGTGAGAATATTGATCTGGAATTGCAGTGGCCAGAGACAATGCTTAAAGAATGGAAAAAAAAACCTTGGAAAAACCAAACTGGGCTTGCTGCTGGATCCTGGATGGGAAAATCATGTGTGTAACCCAAGAGATCCCATGGTGCAGATCCCTCAAAGCATGAAGAAACTTCAGATTTGGAAAGGGGGCCAAATCCATCCTGTTTTCACATTGGAAAATATGGAATTGTTCAATTGACAAGTTCCAATTTGTTATTCACAATAACTTTGGAAGCTTCGCAAAGGTTTTGAGGGGGGAATTAGGTCCTGTATAACCCTGGAGTGGTTAATTTTCCACAAACCCTCTGGAAGTGTCTGTTCCAGAGATAATAAAACTCCCTTGGTTACCTGGGTTTCCATTTTCATTTGTTCTGGAAGAGCACAGAAGCTTCCTCCTGCGTGTTCAGGCCCTGCTCAGAGCTGTAACTGGTGACAAAAATAATGCGCAGGTCATGGAATCATGATCAAGTCCTTCCTCTGGGAATGTAAACTGAGGTTTTCTGGAGGTCTGGTTTCCCCCATGAGCAGGATTTTCCAGCCAGGCTTTGGATCAAGCAGAGAGGATGGGTGGGAAGGGAGAAAAACAGTTAATAGGACCAGAAAAGGCCAAACAGTTTTGGAGAAACTGGGACGTGGAGGCGGCCACTGGCAGGTCTGGGCTCTCCTCTGTCAGTGGGACTTTTCTGGGGAGACAGAACTGATTGTGTTTTTTTGCTAAAAACCAGGAATTAGCCATTCACAGGGGTCTACTTCATTTATCCATGTGCTAAGAGCAAAACTCAGCACCCCCATTGTGCTCCATCGTGCAGCCCAATCTCTTCAACCATCACCATTCCATGTTTCCTCCCTTCCCCACACAAAAAAATCCCTCAGTGTCTCAGCAAGGATCCAAACCCTTCATGGGGGGCTGGAAGCTCAGCTGAAGCTGCAGAGTGAGATGGAAGAGCTGTGTTCTTCCATCTTAAACTCCTTCTTCCTCCAGCTGCTGAGGGAAATGGAGTTTTCCAGAGTGTAGGGATCAGCAGTGTATTCCTAAATGTTTTTTATTTGGTGTTTTCTTTTTGGGGTGATCTCGAGCTGTTTGCATCTCCCTGGAGATGAATCTCTGTGTTTTAAAGGGTAAAGCTTTCAGCAGAAAGAGTGGGATTTGGGGTTATGGTGCTCCTGTCCGGATGAGGGTCATTATAGTCATTTTTAATAAAGATTTATTCTAAGAGAAATAGCACTTATAAAACTTAAATGAATCCACAGAGCTGCTGAGGAAAGGGACAAGCTTTTTACCAATTATTTCTCTTCAAAAAAACCTCAAAGATTAAAAAGAAAAAAAAAATAAGTAGAAGAAATCAACCCCCTCCGTTCATTTATTTATGAATTAATAAAAGCAAGAGAGAAAGAAGCAGCTAACATGCATAGATTTGGAAATCCAGGGGGATTTGGGGATAATGGAACCTGACCTTCTGCCTCTCAGTGCTGGGTTCTGGGGAGGGACTTCTCCAGCAGAGCTGAGGAGCTCTGGGGCCTCAGCCCAACTGTTCTCCAAAGGGCTTCTTTACACACAGGGGCCTAGAAACCCCCATGTGGACACTTCTCAGCCCAAAAATCTTCTTTTGTGGTTTTTCGCACCTCCATTTCTACCTTTTTTGTTGATGTTTTATTTTATCCAAATCAAAACTGAAGAGATTGGCAAACTTCTGTTTTTCTCAACAAAACTCTTCTGTAATTTGGTCTAGAAAAGTTTTTGTGCTTTAAATTCTCTAAGGTTCATTGAACCTCCATGTTCAGACAATTAGAAATGCTGTCATGGAGTTTTGAAGCAGCAGGGGAAGGTTTTCCCTGTGCCAGGAGCATCTCCTGCAGCAGGTGCCTCCTTTCCTCAGCAGGATTCTCCGAAGAATTTGGTCTCATCCATGTTGGGAGCAGGACATGAGGGCTTTGCCCTGCGCTAAGGTTCTGTTCCATACAGCTGCACTTTGCAGCTCAAGGAGAATCCATAACCCTTGTTTAAGATTATTTTATGGTGCTGTGTATATTCCTGAAATGTGAGAAAATGCCACAAATAAGCAGAGTTTGCATTTAGTTTATCTCATAAATTAAATCAGATCTGGACTTTGCAGAGACAAATCAGTCTGTGGAACTCACAAGAAAATAATTAGGAATATTCAATTTATTTTAAACTTCAAAAAAAAAAAATCAGAGAGTTTTAAGAGATACAATCCGTATTTTGCAGGTTTTAATGCCGGAGAGTCTGGGGTTTTGCCATATCATATTTCCATTCCATTTCCAAAGGAGCTGTTTGTGTTTGAGCTGAGGCACAGGTGGATGCTCTTTGCATGGAACGCTTTCCTGATCCCTTATGTGCCTCCTGAGCTCCACGAAGGTGCTGAGGAGACCTGGCACCTGACCGCCTCTCCGAATCAGGGCCAGAAAATCTCATAGGAGGTTCTTAGGATGCAGCCTGCTCGGAACTGACACTCACAAACCTTTTCCATGATCACCAAGACCCAGGGTTAATTCAGGACAAGTTCCACTGGGATGTCAGGCCCCACAAGCCTTGAAGGGGAGCTCAGTACCTTGGGCCACTCATTTGCTCTTAATTTTAACGTGAAGGAAGAAATTTTAATGCAAAGGGAGGAGGGGAAGCAATAATTGATACCTGGGCCTCAGCCTCTTGTGTCTCCAACAGGAGATTTCAACCCCAGTTAATTCCCACTCCCTCTTCTCAATGGTTTTCTCCTCTTCCATGCCACCAGGGAGAACGGATTCCCCCCAAACCCCTCTTTATTCTCCAAGCAGGACTCATTTCCCACTGCCTTTTTTAGACCAGAAGGGTAAGGGAAAATAATAAGTACTCAGTGCACTATGTTCAAGCTAAGGACCGTGATTACCCTTTTGGAGTCGGTATTTTCACGACACTGGAGGTTTATTTTAAGTGCATCTCTTTTGAGGGCATAAATAGGTGTTTGCACTTGGAGGAGGTGTAGAAAAGCAGCCAGGGCTGCTCAATCTCCCTGGAAAAATGCTGGGCTGCGGCCTTGGGTGGGCATCCAATTTAAAGCCATCGAGTCCTTGCCATGGGAGTGTCACTCTTAAAACTGAGATTAAAGGACAGCTCAGGTTTGTCAAATAATGGTCAAAATTATTCAAGCTGATTTCAGCTGATTATTTCATAAGACCTGATTTAGTTTGTTAAAATTGGGCTGGGCAGATCTACTTCAGCTTCAGCACTAGCTTGTATCTGCAAAATCATGTGGAAAAAAAAGCACCAGTAAGAAGGATATTTCTAAATAAATAACTTGGCTTCTCAAAGTGACTTTGGAAAGATGGACGGAGATCACAGGATTCTTGCTCCAAATCAGATTTGGGTCTGGACACCGAGCAGGGCACGAGAAATGGGTGCTGAGGGGCAGATACAGCTCATTCAGGGCTCGAAAACAAGTTGTTCATGTTCACAGGTCGCTTATGGATCTCACCTCCTCGAGGACCTTTTCCTGCATCTTCATCCTCCGCCTCAGTCGGGGGCAGAGAGCAGAACCCCTCGAACTGCGCCGCCTCGGGCAGCGGCTCATTCCCTCCTGCTCGCCATTAAAATGTCAATATTTGCAGCGCTGCTTGATGACACTCGGAGGTCCCGATGCCCCCCAGGCTGGATCAACACCTGCCAATCCCACCGCCAGGGCGGGGAGAGGGCGGCAACCTGGCCGGGCTGCACAAAGGCGCCGCAATGAGAATAAATTGCCTTGTCAAAGAGGAGGGCAGCTCGGCTCTTAATGGAAATAATGGTAGATTACACGGGCTTTTGTCACACAATATAATCAAAGACGGGATCAAAGGGAGGGAATACAGCAAATGGTTAGCAGGCAAGACATGCTAATGAGATAAAAACGCTCGCCTTGCCACCTCTCCAAGCTTCAATCGAAGGATAATTGATACTAAATAATGTAATTTTGAGCTGTGGTGAAATGCACTTAAAACCAGCAGACAAGGCTGTGAAAATGTTTTAGTTTTTCTGTTACTCTGCTGTCATTTCTAGCACTTTTTTCCCAACGGCCATGTGGCTGCTGATTGTGTGTGTGGGAGCTGTTAAAAAGAGAGAATAAGTAGAAAAAACAGGATTTTGGTGAAATATTGGTGCATTTACATCACTTGAACCCAGCCCCTGGGCCTGGGGCAGGAACAGGTCACCCCTGCTGGGCTGGTTTGGGTATGGGCAGTGGGGACAGCCCATGGTGGCAGTGACACCGAGAGCCCTGGGATGGCAGTGCCACCTCCGCTGGCACCAGGAGCCCTCAGGCAGCAGCAAATTTCGGCTGCTGTTCCCACCTGCCTCTGGAAATGCAACTGGAAACTGCCGTGGTTTAAATGGGAACCAATGCGGTTTCAAGGATTCGCCAGCAGTGATGCAGTGAAGTGCAAAGGCTCAGCGTGGGGTGATGTCCAAGGGATGGGATTTTATCCCCTGGAGCCGCGTTGGCTGATGCTCCACTGCATCTCAGGCAGCTCTGTGTAGTCCCAGGAATTCCTGATCATCTGAAACATTTCTTCCCCTGGAAAACTTCTGCACTGCTTGCTTTGTGGGGAAAAAAATGCCAGATTAGACAGAGCTTAAATATTTCTAAATGCTTTCCCATAGCCTTTCCTGTGTGTTTTAGGGCAAACCTAACCCCTGGTGCTGGTAGATTTCAAACCTTGCCATCCATGCTGGATTTAGCAGCTCAGTGGAGACACAGAATTCCCTTCCTCCTCTGCAGGACTCTTCCATGTTTTGTTTCCCAGCTCGCTGTGGGGCATGAAAGATTCCCAGAGATCACTGAAGTACCAGCGCTGAGGGCGCTTCAATCACCACCCAACGCACCCAGCTGCCAGCACGAGCTCTCCTGAGAGCCTCTGGAGGCGGGAGCAGATGGGAAGATGTTGTAAAGGAATTCCCTGAGATCCAAAGGCAACGAGCAGTGCAGGAAGCTGGATACTGCCTGGGGACAGAGCAACAAGAAACCCTGCTTGGGGCAGAGGTGATCCAAGGAGGAGCCATTTGTATCCAGCCTGGAAGATCCCACGTGTGGAAAAAACTCACTCAGGAATCTCAGGCTTCAGGCAATGACTTCATGTCCCAAAATACGAGCATTACAAGAGGGAAAAGCTGTAAATTAAAAACCAGGGAGCTGTAATCCTGTGAGGAACATCTCTGGAACCGGAGGGGAAATCTTATTCTCTGCTCTCAGTTAACAACCACCAGTCCCCATCCAGCTTTCCTGGGTGCATCCATATTTTTAGCATGCTCCAATTTCAGCAAGGATCTGGGAGGAGGAAGATCCACGAGTTCTTTGCTGAGTGTGGGTGGAGGAGAGATTTTCTGGGGTCCAATAACAGCTGATCCATTCAAGAGCATTCCTTGCTCTTCCCAAGGTAGGAAGAGCTCTGTGAAAAATGCAAAGGATGACAACTTAAAAATCAAAATTACTTTGGTGGTTTCAGATCTTTATTTTTTTTTTCTACTTAGAATTTCCTTGTGGCAAAATTAATCAAATCAGGACGTTCCCCAGAAACTTTTGGTGTTGTTTATTTATTGCACAAGTTCGGCTGAGCAGCTTCCCTGCAGAAAGAAAACTGTTCTGTGTCAAGGAAAATAAATAATGAAAAATAAAGGATCTCTCCTCCTGCATTTCCAACCCCCTCTTTGCTGAAGGATGCCGCAGGCAATTACTGAGGATAAATTAAGACTAATTATGCCAGTTCTCTTCTGAAGGTTCTGAAGAACCTTGGAAGCACTTCTTCACATTAGGATGCCCTGCAGGGTTCAACAGCACAGGAGAGCACATGAGATCCAGGTTCATGAGAGGAATGGTCATGGATGATGGAGGAGGAATAATCCACGGGTCCAGTTCAGCTGGCTTCTCAGAAACACCAGCAAAGCCTGAATCTGAGCGCACTCTGAGATACAGCCACCAACCTTTTGTCATTTGAAGCTTTCAGACCCCAAATGTGCTGAATTCCTCTCCTGAGAAGCATTAAAATCCCCATTGTTCCTCTTTCCCAGCTCCTTGGTGACCAGTGCCACACCCTCTCTCCTTGTCTCCCTCTCCCCTGGTTCTACATAAACCAGTCGCTGCCTTTCAAGGCCTCTTTTCCCTCTGGTCCAAGGTTTTGGCTACAGCTTGTGTTCCATGAGCTGGAAAACCTTCAGCTCATCCACTTGGATACGGCCGACGGCACAGACTGGCGCAGGTTATGAAGCCAACTGCTGCTGATGGGGTAGAGTTGATCCGAGGAGCTGTTCAAATCCAGCCCAGAAGATCCCAGATGTGGAAAAGCACACTCAGGAATCTCAGGTGGACCCTAAACAACATGTCCTCTGCAGCTCCTCAACATCTTCTCTGGAGTTTTGGGGGAAAGGACAATGAGCAGAGCTTGTTGAAAGAATGGAATGGAATGGAATGGAATGGGATGGAATGGAATGAATTGAGCATCTTTTTAAAATCTGGTCTGGTTTTAAGCATTCAATAGTCAGGTGAGAATGTTTTCATACTGGAGACATATTTTATAAAATCATGGAATTGAAGATGGGCTTGGGATGGAAGGGACCTTAAAGCCCATCCAGTCCCACCCTCCATCACCTTCCACTGTCCCAGGCTGCTGCAAGCCCCGTCCAGCCCGGCCTTGGACACTTCCAGGGATCCACAGGCTTCCAGGGGCAGCCACAGCTTCACTGGGCACCCTGTGCCAGGGCCTCACCACCCCCACAGGGGAGATTTCTTTCTGACCTCCAACAGCATTGCAATGGTTCATGTACCTCCAAAGCCTACTGGGATATAAAGGAAACAGAAAAAAGTGGGATTTGAGATGGGATGAGCTCTTGCTCTTGACCTGAACACTGTCACCTTTAGGCAAGTCCGCACTAGAATTCCTCTTTTCTGGATAACACTTTCTATAGCTGCCTTCATCCTCTCCAGAAAAAAAAAAAATAAA
>VXBU01011919.1:0-32248 GCA_013400315.1 Bombycilla garrulus | reverse complement strand
AAAAAAAAAAAAAAAAAAAGGAAAGCAAAGCAAAAGCATACATAGGCAAATCCAGTGAGGTTCTTACACCCTGCTTGGACAATCAGTTGGAAGGGTTGGTGCAAATCTGCTCAGGGAGAGGATGAGCATCCAATCCCTAGAGATGCTTTGACCAAGGCTTTGCAGCCCCTGAAGTGTCTGTACTTCCCAGAACAGAAGGATTCATTCCCTGGACATCTGACTGTATGGTTGTGGTTGTTATGGGGATGCTGAAGTGATTTCTGACAATATCAGAAAAGATCCAAGTGTTTTTTTCCATTTATAGCCTCGTGCACGTGGATGGTGGGAACACACTCAAGTGAGATCTAGCATCAGATATGTGCTGAGTGTCTCAGCTGTTCTGCTGAGAGGACCTGACCACTTCCAAGAGCATTTTCCCACTCTGCTGAGGATGAGAGGGTCTCAGAACCTGGGATTCCTTTTCTGGAAGAAAACAAAAGCGTGGAAAAATGGTTCAGCTCAGGCCAGAACAAAGAGTAGTTGTCTCTTCCTGAATTCCCAGTAAATCTGAGGTGAAAGGAGGAAAACTTTATAAATATTTTTCCTCTGCTCCCATTTCCATTTATTCTGAAATGAGGTGATAAAACTGCAAACCAAACAGGCTGAAGCCACATTTTAATGGTGTAAAAATGTGTCCCTTTGAGGTGGTTGATGTCTTCCTTGCACTGTTTTTATCCATAAGGCTGAGGTGGAATTCAGGATGAGTCAGGGATACCCAAGAGGGCATTTCCAAGTAAATCTACTCCTGTCTGGAAGGTAAAAACGCACAGGTCTCATCCTCAATATTTTTATTGGCTTTTATGAGTTGAGATGAGAGCTGGAGGACAGCAGAGGCTGCCTGGGCTCTGCTGATCTGAGGGAGAGAAGCCAAGGTGACAATTTTATATAACTCGCCTGTGGTCAGGAGCGGAGCCGCCGCCAGACGCTGGCTGGGCAAGGTATATTTAGAAATGAGTTAAATAGAGCGTTCAGCCACCTGGGATGGGAGCAGCGGCTCCAAGTGCTGCTGGAATCACACACATGAGCTTTCCACGGCCATCATTCCCGTGGCTCCCTGGGTGGAAAAGGGATGGAGGCACCCAGGATGTCCTTGCCCCTTGTCTGCTCTCCAGACTCTTCCCAACGCCTCATCCGACTTCATCCTCACATGAAGCAACACCTGAACCTCCTCCAGTTTTGACATTGAGGAACTTTCTTTGCAGCATGAAGAGTCCTGCAGGAAATGTTTTCAACCTGTGGGAGTGGAAAAAGGAGATTAAACATAGAAGAAAAATACAGTGTTGCATCTCAGAGCAGCAATACCTGCACTTGGACAGTGCTTAATGAAGGGATTTGTGCGGAGTTTCCCCAGAGAGGAGCTGAACATTGCTGCTCTTCCAGCCCAACCCTGCAGGCAGCAGCTTGGAACAGCAGCTCTGTTCCCCGGAAAGAAGGAATCAAGAGGTTGATGCTGTGAAGTAGGGATGGTTGGGAAAGATCCTGGAGTCAAGGATGACTCAACACTGCTGAAAAGTTCTCCTTTCTTTCCCTTGGTTGGAATGGGATGGTCCATAAGCTGCACTCGTGTGTTGTTCTCCAGAGCATTTTTTTCTTGCTTTTTGCCCTTTTCTGCATACATTTGGAGGTTTCTGGATGAGTGTGTGTTTATTGATCCGGCTGCTCCCAGCTCCTTTCTCCAGCCCTCCATTAAATCTGGGCTCATCCTTTCTGAAGGTCTCCCTCAAGGTTTCTTGCTTGTGGAAGCCAGATGATCACAAATGAGGCTGTTGGACTGGAGACCGCACTTGATGTTTCGTATTTTATTTAGTTCAGAGCAGCTCTATTTACCAGAGACTTTAGACTTTCTTTTCACACTTGTTTTCCTCTGGTCCGTGGAGTGGGGAGGAAAAAGAAGGCTCCTGAATATCCTTTGATGCCTTCAGTGATCAGTGTATTTTAGGATTTGTTTCATTTCTTTACAAACAAATGTAAGAGACATGTAATTTTCTGGGTTTTCCCTTTAAAGCAAAAAAGGTCATGTTAATTAACCATCCTCGTTTTGACAAGCAGTGCTAAGGACTGAGTGAAGAATTTCTCCTGTTGCTGCCTGCGTGTGGGAGTTTGGATGATAAGGCTACTCCAAAACACATAACCCCATCATTGTAACATCTTTGGACTGTCATGTAAACTCAGTAATGTGTCACTCTCTTCTTTCTTCTACTATTAAATTTAATGAACTGGAGTTTGAAAAGGGAAGATGGGAATTAATTCCTCAAACCCTGAATTCCAACAAGAGGCATTCAGAAAAAGGTCCATGGAAGTTTTCCCTGCCCTCTAAAACAAAGTGCTGAGTGATACCTAAAACAAATCTCCATCAGCTGGAAAAGCCACAGCTTCCTTTGTGTTTTTAATCCCTTTTTTGTTCTGCTCATTTGGGGAAAGTGTTTCATTTGAAAAATACCTGCCCTCATTCAGAAAGGAATGAATCGGCATAATAAATTCCACTCCCTTGTCATTCAATGAACTGGGAGCTCTCAGAGATTTTTTTTCCTCCTTCCAATTGTTATAAAATAGACCAAAAGAGGGCTATTTTAGATCAATAATCTTTTTTCCCCCTCTCCCTTGATATTTCAGGTCAGCTGGCAAATGGAGAATTGTTCTTTGCACAGTTCTAAAGCGGTCCCGTTATCACCCATCAGAGACAGCCACTTGCCCCAGATAAGGGAGCGCTGCCTGAGCCAATGGGCAATAAAGGGAATTGCCTTTGGAATGAGCAGCTGTCAGGTCTGCCCTTGACAGTCCCTTCTTCCCTGCTGCATCCCAGTCCCGCCTTTGGATGCCTTGGCACAGGGATAAGCAGCCCTCGGTCCCTCCCGATTCCCTTCGCTCCTTTTTCTTCTGCTCTCTTCCAGCCCGAGCTGTTCCTGCCGTGCTGCTCTGTGTCAGAAATCCATTAAGGAACTTTGCATTTTGATGGGAGATGTAGAAGTGCCATCTGCTACCCAACGGCTGCACTTCCTGTGCTGTGCAAATCCTGCCCAACCCCGCCAGTGTCACCGGCAGCGCTCGAGCCGCCGCTCACATTCCCGTTATTAGCAAATTAAGAGACGCTTCCTGCTGTTGATTTCCTCATGTAAAGGCTGTGCTGGGACAAACCCCCCTGTTCCTGGGCCAGGATGCAATTCAGCCATAGCGCTGATCTTTGCTGGGCTGAGACGGGTGTTATTCCACAACTGGTGTTCTCCAAGGCCATATTCCTAATGCTGGGAAAGGCATTTTCTTATAGAACAGCTTCATTTAAGTCTAATTAGAGAGAGGCCCGCAGGTGACTCTGGAATATCCTCCCCTCCGGCGGTGCTCCCTGGAGCACCCTGGGACATGTGCTTGAGGAAATCTGACTGCGGGAAAAGCGCTCGGCTCCAGCAGGGAAAGAGCCACTTTATTTGGACATTAAATGCAGCCAGGCAGCGATTTCCATGCTGATGGAGAGCATTGGATACTATAAGGAACAGCACTGGAGTCATGATGGGCTTCCCGTGGAGCGGGATACGGCTCGGGGTAATGGAACCAGCATCTGCCTCCCTGAAAAGATCCGAGATCCCGATCACTGCCAGAATGTGGGGATGGGAGGAGGGGAGCAATTCAGAGCAGGGATTTGATGGTGTGGGCAGGGATTTGAAGGCCTCCTGCTGCTTTCTCAAGGTGCAAGGGGGGAAATTTTCTGAAGAGTGGAATTTCAAAGATTTCAAGCACTGGCACAAATTTCCCCGGGAAGTTTTGGAGTCCCCCGCCCTGGAAAGATCTAAAAGATGTGCAGATGTGGCAGCTGGTGACAAGGTTTACTGGTGGCCTTGACAGTGCTGGGTTAAGAGGTGGAATCAATGATCTTTGAGGGCTTTTCCAACATAAACTGTTCCACGATTCCATGATCCTTTTTGTTTGCCGTGCTGATGGTCATCTGGGTAACAGAGACAAAAAGAGACCTTTAGGTAGGGAAAACAATGGCACCCAAAATGCTCCTGTTTGACTCTGGGAAAAAAGTTAAATAATTACATTAAAATCATGGAATCACAAAATTTCCTGAGTTGGGAAGGAGCTACAAAGACCATCAATGCCCAGCTCCTGTATCTGCCCAGGATAGTTCCAAAAATCTCACCCTGTGCCTGAGAGCATTGTCCCAACATTAGGCTTAGACAACTTTTTTTTGGACCTTCAAGGAGAGCAAAGATGTAGGAAGGGCTCAATGGAATTTGGCACCAACTCCCACCCAGTGTCTCTTCCCTGTTTCTCTGGAGTTGGATCATCTTTCCCAGCTCGATCCCTGCCCATCAATGCTGTGCACTCCTGCACCAGGGTATTGCTACAGACAGGTTGCAGAGGGTTTGAGAGATAAGAGGAGTTGCAGTTACTTATTTGTATCCTTTTCCTCCCCAAAATGGACTGAATAATGACTTTTGTGAGTGCCATGACCACGGGAGCTAAGCTCCCCCATGCCAGCTGAAAATGCCACTCACATTGGTGGCTTTAGATCAAGAGAAGGGTTTATCCCCCTCAAATTGAAAATACCCAGGATTTCAATCATCTTGCTCCTTGGAGGTTCTGATTTCATATGGTGGAGGTTTCAGGGATGTGTCCCTGCCAGATCCCAGCACATCCTGGGGACCAGTGGGATGTGATGCTCCATCCCCACCCGTGTGCAGATCTTGGTAGGGACTGTCATTGTCCTATCAGTGTGATTGGAGAAGACAGAAAAAATAAAAAAAGGTTTGTTATGAGAAATGACCAGGAAAGGGAGTCAGGTTTCCCGAAAATCTATGACTCCTGTTTCCAATTCTGTCACAAAGCCAGGAATTGGAAGCTCTGCACAAACCATTCACAACTTCATTTGAGTGTCTCATTTTCTTGTATTGACCCAGAAGGGTTTGGGAGCTTTGTGAAACCAGTGCTTTTCTGTCAATTGATTCTGCCTCAAAGAATCTGCCACTTCCAGCATTCCCCAGCACACACAGAAATCCTAAATTTTGCTGCTTCGAGGGTTTGGGGGTTTGAATTCCATTTGGATTATTTAGCTGAAGCAGAAGGCTGCCCTGAGTGTGAAGGAACTGGGCAGAGATCACAGAGCCCAGCCCAGACAGACACAGGGTTTGTCCCTGGAGTCGCAGCTGAGGTCAAAACAACCTTGGCCCCCTCCAGAACTCAATTAGCAAAACCAAGAGTGAAATAAGAGGCAGGAGAATAAACCCTGACCCCACTCCCAGCATCAGGCTGTGGGTTATCAGAGGCACAACTGGGCACAGGACCATCCCAGTACATCACAGTGTGTGTCTGTCAGAATCCAGACTGCTCTGCCTCTGAGGACTCCAGTCCACTTAGTTATTACTGGATTTTTATCCCAGGCAATGCTCACAAAACCTCCCTCCGTGGCCTCACTTTGCTGTGAATCCATTGGACACTCACAGCTATTCCCAGTGCTGGTGCCTTGAAGCAACGAGGAGGGAATTCAGCTCCAAAACACCCTGGGCAGGGACCCAGGGATTTCAACCCAAATTCCCCCCATCCCTGGCGCCCCTCTACCCAGCAAATGCCATGGCTCAAGCATTGCTGGAGGAGCCCAATCCCCGCTGATCCCTCCTGTGGGGTTCTTGATGCTGATTGCTCACATGGGCTTCAAATCCCTGAGTTCTCCAGAGGAAAATGTCTCTCCAAGGCTCTTTAAAATCCCAAATGTCGCTTCACCCCACTGGGTGCAGGCAGAGCCCTCCTTTGGCAGAGCTGTCTCCCATCCGTGCTCCCGCTGCATTCCCGCCGGCTACCGATCCCCGGCTCCTCCAGCGATAATTTCCCGAGGTCGTCAGATCAAGCGAAGCAATTTGGAATAAATTGTGGTCACTTCAGACTTTTGCATTAAACTCTGAACTTTGGGAGCTTCTCTGCACTGGAGCTGTCAGCGATGGGCGTCCTGAGGGGGTTTGTATTTATTTATATCCAAAGCCTTTCCTTGCAGAGCAACCTGCAGGGGCTGAGGAGATCAGTGGGAAGGAGGGAGGGAGGGGGAGGCAAGAAATGTGTCTTTGGCCTTTCTTCCCTCTCTTAAAACCCAAAGGCAGGTCCAAGCTTAATGACCTCAGCTCGTGCAAAAGGCCAGGAGAACGACAGTGCAGGGTCAAATTCAGCAAAAACAACCCTTAAAGGGGATTTTCTGCCTCTGGAAGTCCTAACTGAGGTTTGGGGTGTGTGTTACAGCAGGAGGGCAGGGCCTTTGCTCTCCTTGGAGTGTAGGGAAGGTGGGAGAACCTCCAAGGACCCCAGAAACCAGGAGATAAAGGAGAAAACACAATAAGACTCCAAATATCATCTGCTTTCAGCAGCTTTTGTTATTGGGAATGGAGGGGTGGAGGCTGAAAGTTGTTATTTTGAGATATTTCATTTTAGCATCTTCTGAAATATATTTTTAACTTTATGTCAAAAATCACTTTTTATTTTTTTGTAAAAAAGCTGAAAAATCATGAAATGATGGGAAGGTTGGGCTGGAAGGGATCTTAGAGACCTTCTAGATCCAACCCCCTGCCATGGGCAGGAGCAAATGTCACACTTTAGACCCCCTTTTTTTCCCGATTTGCAATACCTTGAATCACCCCTCAGTGAATCTCCCTCGAAGTTCTGGGAAACTTTAAATATTACTGGAAGGAGTTTATTTTTGACACCTCTTGGCCAAAAGGCTGCTGGAGCTGCAGCGTCCCTGCCCTCGCAGGGTGTATCTGGGTTGAAAGGGATGATGGAATTAGAGTCCAGCTCCATGACAAGCCCATCTGCTGAAGCTGGGCTGACCTACATGAGGTGAAATGAGATGTGCTGGGCTCCATCCAACTCCTGCAGTGGGCACACTGCCCCATTGCCATCAGAAAGGAGCTCTGTCCAACTGGAGCGATGGAAAATCCCATTGCGACAGGCGCAGCAGGCATCTTTTGGGTCCCTAAATCTGAATTCAACCCCATTTTGCATGTGTGATTGAAAACTCACAGCAAATGGAAATAAGACGTAGACAGGAGGTTTATCCCCATTCACCGGAGTCCAATGCTGTTTATTTTAGGAAAATTCCAAATAGGCTGAATTTGGTGGTGCCTGATCCATGGCTTACACCCCTACTAAAATTTGAAGACCTACAGATGCACTTTTCCTTCCTCATATTCCCAACCCATGCCTATTAGAGCAGATGGAAAGTTTACCCTTCCCAATCTCGTGCTATCTCTGCATGTAAATGAAGAAATTTGAGCTTAAAACCTGTCAAGCCAACACCTTCCCTCAGGATTCAATTGACTTTGAAATTGTTCGCTTCAAAAAACACCCAAACAAACAGGGAAAGATCCCAAAAGGAAGAGAATTAATAAGGGCAGTGTTTTCTAATATGCACACTAAACAAATCCTTCAATCTAAATGAAATCTATATTGCAGGCATTTGCTGGTTTTGAGCTGAGGCTGGGCTGCTCTGGCTCCACATCCCTCCAAATTTCATGCTTCCCTTTGAACCTGGCTTATTGGAAATGGTGCCTTTCTTTTCTCCCTGTCTTCCGAAGGGTTTTCGGAATTCAAGTCGAAGCAAGAGATTACACGGAAAGGAAGAAATTAATTGTCCTATGTCCTTGTCCCTCCCACGTGTGTTTTGGTCAGGATGGCCAGGATTTGGGAATCGCCCTCAGTGGGGATTCACCCTGCCAAAATCCTACTCTTTTCCACCACCCAGTGGAAGAAATTCTGGGTTTGGGTGTTTTGAAGATTGTTGTCAGACAAATCTAATCATTCACTCCCATGGCTGCCAGGGATTTATTCCTGTACCTGTGAATTTTGCATCTATGACAACAGGTTTTTTCAATTTGGGGCAATTCATCTCTCTCCACACAGGGATAAGGTGCCCACAGCACTCTTTTTCTAGTGGATGCATACTTTTACCACTTCCGGTGCAAAAAATCAAGTTCATTCCTACTTTAAAAGGCTTTTGTTAACTCTGTAGGCAATGCAGGATATCCACACATCCTGACCATCCTGTACATCACCCCCAGTTTGCCAGAGAGGGAATTAAGAATAAAATTCCTGACCTGTTCAGTTTTTTCTGCAACACCTTTTCCACCAGCCACTAGTTTGCTGTGTTGAGCAGACCAAGCCCGAGACATTTTCCTGATGGATTTGGTTCTCTTCAGTTTTCTGCCATGAAATGCAGCACTTTGGATCAGGTGTTTGGAGATGCGGCTCCAATGAGCACCAAAATGTCTGTTTTCTGGTTCCTGGTGATGTTTGGAACAGGCTGCTCAGAGGGGGTGTGGATGTCCCATCCCTGGAAGAGTTCAAGGCCAGGCTGGATGCAGTTTGGAACCACCCGGGATAGTGGAAGGTTCCCATGGCAAGGAGTGGAACAAAATGAGCTTTAAGGTCAGTTTCTACCCAGACCATACCATGACTCCGATTGATGTGAGAGTGGGATGACCATGGCAGCATCACAGACAGGGAAACTGCCACAATCCATGAAGGACCTTCCAGCCCATCCCAGATTTTGTCTGAAATTGCCCAAACCTGCTCCCAAATCCGGTGGGAAGCCAGCAGAGATGGACACGCTGCAAACCACCATGAGCAGGAACGAAGGGGAAAACCTTGCAAAATCCCTGCTGGAGCAGAGCAGAAAACCATAGAGAGGACAATTTTTATTTCCATTATCCATGGCTGACGGGTTCCGAGCATTGCCTGTGTCCTGCAGACACGCCCAGGAATTCCAGCCGGAGCAGAGGAGCAGATGGCAGCGGTTGTTCCGCTGGCTGCCTGCACCTGCCAGACGAGCTCCTTTCCCTTCCCTTCCCGAGCTGCAGCCATTTCCAAGTGCTCTTGAAAGCAGAAGGAGTTGGAAGTTGGCTGCTCCCTCCCCATGCCGTGATGGACGTGGATTTAGGGAGCGGCCTTGGGGGAGATCAGTGGAGCACATTGCAGGGCAGGATGCTGTGGGGGGAAAGGACTGCAGGGGTGGAAGAGGAGGTGCCTTGGACATAAACCGGACATAAACCCCTCTCCCAGAACAATGCCGAGGATGGAGGGAAATTCCCACAACAGTTTTCAAGCCTCCTCTCCTTTGCACCAAGGAGAATTTGGTGGATCTGAGACTGTTTATTCTTCCACAGGCTGATTTTGCTCATCCCAGAGGTCTTGGCTTCCCCACGTAATCAAAAACCAAGATCCCAAACCATCACTGGTTATTCCTGCAGATATTTCCATGCACACCCTGGCCCTGCTGAAGCTGAGTTTGTTATCAGCTTAATAGGGCCAAGACTTCAATTCATCCTGGCAATAAACTGCAGATATATTGGTGCTCCTGCCTTTTCTAATCTAATATTTTTTTTTCCTTCCAGAGGAGGCCATCCCCTAGCCCTGAGATAGTCTCCTGCCCCAGCATGTGGAATTACAGATACTGCCAGTGCCTATTAACTGTACAAATCTTTGCATTGATAAGTGAGGGAGAGATTTATGTCTTGAAATGAGAAATTCTATCCCCAACAACAAAATTGAGCCAGCAGATCAATCCAGATCAGAGTCCGTCGTGGAAGTGACTGCGGCAATTGACATTAATTGTTGTCTCTGGCATTTCAGCAGCCTGCCAGGAATGCTGGGCCAGAGGGATGGAGCTTCTCCCTGGCCCTTGGGGAGCTCCTGGCCATGGCCAAGCCACTCTGGCAAATTATTGGGGAATATTTACAGTTTCCTTGGTGGTGCATTCTGGCACCTTGAAGGAGATGAATCAAAAATCTCCTCCCAGGGCTAAATGTGCTTTAAGAGCAGCCTCTCCTTGCATACCAATTGCCTAATAAGCCCCAAACTGGATTTGCTCAGATTAATTCCCATACACTTCATTTACTCGCTGCTTCTTATCCAGCAGCCTTCCATCCCCAGGCAGGATTCCTGTAAATGTGACCACTTCTGGGGGTCCCATCCTTCCACATCCTTCCAATGCCCCAAAATCAAAACCCTGAGGGCTTGAACCCCAGCATAATCCTCGACCTATATGTCCACTGGGTGTTTTTAAAGGAGCTTTGCTGCTTTTATTTGCATTTTTTATCCCAGAGCCCAGTTCTTGGGATGCCCCTGGGCAACCTGTACAAGCTGCCAGGGGCTGGGGATGTCTTGTAATCTCAGCTCTGTCCCCAAGCCATCAAATCCACCTAAACTATTCCTGACAGTTGCTTGTCCAAACTCTTGGATGGAGCCAACAGCCTCCCCAGGTGATTGTTCCCACATCAAAACCAAGCTCTGCAGGTCCTCTCTTCTTAATGTGCCCTGGAGGAAATTCTGGGACATCACTAAAACTTTGTAGGTGTTTAATCTTCATTATGGAGCAGTCCCAAACTGCTGGCTGGGTAAAAGATGGGACTCCAGATCCACCTCTGCTGGTCCCGGGAGGTTTGGGATGTTCTGCAAAGCCCTATCGCCTCCAGGCACTGTCTAGGACAGTAAGTCAGTATTTGTGAAGAAGGAAATCCATTTTTAGATCTAAAAGTTGCAGAAAAAAAGGGCTGGAAAGTTCTACCTCATTCCTGAATGCTCAGAATAAAAATTAACCCAATCCTGCAGTTCTCTATTCAGTGTTTGTGTCAGCAAGCACTGGGGCATTTCCCAGGGAGAAACAAGCATCCAAGCATCCCTTGGCCATTCAGAAAGGAAACCAAAAAAAATTAGAAACTCCTTGAATTTTCCTGGGTATTTTTGAGTGACCCAGCAGGACTACGAGAATCCTCTGGAGCAAACAAGAGGGATTCACCCTCTCCTTCAGCTCTCACTGGACAGGTTTGCTCCATTTATTAAAAAAACCAAATCTTCTTTGCCAAAAAATGAAAGGGAATTGTCCCTGTGGAGGCTGGTAGGGCTCCAGAGAAAGCTGTGCCATGAGGGAAGCTTTGTGAGCTGCCTCATGTGGGGTGAGGTTAACGGAATGGAGCAGGGACAGCCCAGAGCTGGAGATTGCTCATTCCTGCTCCGGGCTCTGGTTATAAATAAAGACCAGGATCTAAGACAAATAAAAAGGGAAGAATGACTGGATCTCTTCTGCTTCATCAATGACAGGACAGCTTTAAAAAGACACAAGAACAATACAGAAAACAACAAGCCTGGTTTCTTAGAAATTAAGGCCGAGCTAAAGATAAAACAGAGTTTGTCCAAATTGTCTCTTTTCTGCACATTTCCAAGGAGAATTGCTGGGCTTCAGTGTGAAACACAAAGAAAGAGAAGGCTTCAAGGAGGGAATGAGTGGCCTCTGTGGGGCCTCAGCAGGATTTCCCCTCCTGGGCAGTCTGTTCCCAGCTGAGCATCGCGAGAGGGCAGAGGGGTTGGAGATGGCTCAGCCAGGACGGGCTCCAGCAGCTGTAATGAACCCAGGGCAGAGTATCCAGGCATTCAGGGCATGGAAAGGGAAGATATCGAGACAAGTGGGGTTTGTGCCGCATTTTGTTCAATCCCAGGCCAGCTGCTGCCACAGAGCTTCCACTCGCTCCCAAAGCGGCCTGGGAAAGGCCTAAAGCCTGGCATGGGGAAGACATCTGTTATTAGACCCCAGGTGCTTTAAAGGCATTTCTGAGGGAAGGTCTGAGGGTTAATTTTAAAGGGATTTCCAGGGAAAGGTCTCAGTGCAGCCTCAGAGATGGGATGGCTGTGGGACTTTGATAAGGGACATTCACCCTTTCTGTCCTGCAAGGCCTTTGTCCCCTTTGGCTCTCAGCTTTTCCTTTCCCCTGCATCCACTGATGGCCCCCCCATTCCTTCCTCCTGCCACTGTCCCATATCATGGAATTAGGTTGGAAAAAACCTTTAAGGTCATCCAATCCAACTGCCAAGGCCACCAGTGACCTTCATCCCCAAGTGCCACATCCACACAGCTTTTAAGTCCCTCCAGAGACTCCACGCCTTCCCTGTGATGTTGCTGCACATTTAGCAGCTTCCAAAAACCTTGTCCTTGTGCTACAGATCCCACCCAGCCTGGCGGGGATTGCTGCCACTGATGCCTTGAGTTCTTAGCTTTTCTGTTCAGCTTTGGTGGGTAGCTTTTAGTTTTGTATTAAGGGCTACTGGGATTTTTTCACAGGATGATAAAGACAAAACAATCCTGTTTCAGCTGGGGACTCAAGGACAATCATTCCTTTAAACTTCAGGCACAAACAGCATGAAAAGAGGAGGGCTTCTGTATGCAAATGGACTAGGGCATATAAAAGTGTGAGATCTTGTGACCAGGCCCTCTTTTGCTTTCATCTTGGAGCACTGGCACTACCAGGGTGCGGCCTTTGAAGGTCCCTCAATAAATACTCACCTTGTTTCTTTTAATTCATCTCACCTGTGTTCCAGCTCCTCAAGGGGTCACCACCCTTCTGCAGCCTTGAAATCACTTTGGTGGCTACAGCTTCTGTCACTGCAGATTCCAGCAGGGATGTTCCCAGTGCAGCGCTGGGGCCCCACGGGGTGGAATGAGCATCCAAGGATGCAGGAGCCCCCATCTGCATCCAGGACCATCCCTGAAGATCAGACACAGAGCAGGGACCTGGCGGCGTCACCTGGCTCTGGTCACCGAGGAGAGAACAGCAGACAGACATCTCATCACTACTTTCTGAATGAGGAAAGAAATGAAGCCCAAATTCTCCTTTTCTTTATCCAAAGGAGCTGTTGTTTGAGTATCTCCATCCACAGCAAAAGCCCAGCAACTGCTGCTCTCCTCATTCAGGGAGCTGCTGCTGCAGTTTTGGGGATTTTTGAATGTTACTTGTAAATTCTTGTACCTTTCTGTGAAAAAGTTCCTCATTCTTTCTTATCATAAGGTGAAGGCGTTTTTCCCTTATAACAGAAGCTGAAGGATTCTCATACTTTGTTGCACTAGCTGGACTATAAGGAGAGAAATTACATTTAATGTTCCAGGTAGACATCCAAGAAAAATCAAAAGACTCTAATAAAAGAAAATTCAGCCAGCTCAGCTTGTCTCTCTCTGCTGTAAAGAGATGAGGTTCAGCAAAGGTAAAGCAACTTATTTTGTTCCTGGTTTTAAAAATAACTGTCTCAACCTAAGCAAATCAGCCATGAGAATCCTTAATTTTTTGGTGCTGTCAGTAATGAACCCTGCCCCTTTTCATCAACCACTGCCTATGGGGAGGAAACAAAAACATTGGGGCTTCCATCCTCACCCTTTTTCTGGCACAGTTTTGCCTGGTTCGGTTCATTTTGGGGGTGAGGGGTTCATTTAGAGATGCTGCTGTACCAGTTCTGGCTTCGCAAGGGTGTGAGCACAACCAGCTTGTGCTGAGCCTTGTCACCAGCCAAAAATAAGGACATAAGTTGGAAATAAAAGAGCTGCAGCTTCAGTGATTGGGCTGTAGGCAGGAGGTGGGATATGGAGAGAAGTGTCAGCCCAGCCTGAGGAGACATCACCCCACTGGAACATCCAGAGTGGGACATGTGGGCTCTACCCATGGCTCTGGGCCCGGCTGGCACCTCCTCACCTCACCTTACAGAGGAGGCTGGCATCCCTGCCCACTGCCTGGAGGTGACACTGCCTGCTTTTTTCCCAGCAGGGAATCCTCTCCCAGCTTCTTTCTCACCTCTCTATTGAATGTTGGAACTTTTCCCCCATTCCCCTGGGGATGTCAGAGATAACAAGCAGATGTGAGCAAGAAATCAGTGCCTTCCTTCTGGATGCATTTCCAGGCATGGCTCTCAAGGCTTGGGCACTGAAAACACTCTGGGTACCTGTCAGGGTCCCTTCTCCCTGAGCATTAAAAAGCCACTTTTCCTATAGCTCTGTCAAAGCCAAGTGTCCATAACTTGTGGTGGCTGTGGCTCTGATCTACTTGAAGGTCTTTTCACCCCAAACTATTCCCGAATGCTACAATAGCCTTCAAGGCAAAGTGCTGCACCATGGGTTGCACATGGCTCAAATTCACAGCTTCATATTAATGGGGGATATTGGAGCCAGAAGATTTTCATCTTGCTGAATTCCTCACTTTGAAATGAAATAAAATACTCAGGATGAGATAAATGTCACTCCAGCAGTGGTGGATGGACAGACACTTGTCCTGCCTCCACAGGCATTTCTCCTCATCTTCCCACGGCCCCTCTCACCCCATACACATTTATAAAGTGAGATGAAAACAGTTTTAGCGTATCAGACCCCATGAATAATGTACTGGGATAGCCTCGGTGCAGCCAAGCGTGTTCCATCCCATCAATATGATAAATGCAGGTACAGTTGTTTTAATTGTCGGGATCATGTTGGAGTGCAAACACATCTGTGCTTCGCCTGGGGGGACATTAATGCTGTCCTGATCATGACAAACCCTTTCATTCACACACCACCATCCCACTGCCTGGGCTAGAGAGCTGGCAGTCGTCAGAATGGGTTGAGAACAGGCAGGAGGGGTTGGGAGCAGGCAGGAGGGGTTGGGAACAGCAGAAGGGGTTAGGAGCAGGCAGGAGGGGTTGGGAACAGGCAGGAGGGGTTGGGAACAGGCAGGAGGGGTTGGGTCCAGCAAAGGGAGAAGGCATGGACAGCATAGCTCCCTGCTGTTCCAGGGAAACTGGGAGCTGGGCACTGCCTCCTGCCCCAGCTCTTTTATTGGTGATCCCAAAGCCCAGGAGAGGCTCAGAGCTGGTATGAAGTATAGCACAGAGTGTAGGGTTTGCCCAGAAATGTACTTTGAAGGGTGTCTGTTGTAACCTTCATGTCACCTCAACAATCTTGGCTTGGCCTTTCCACTCCTGCCGGAGCAGCACAGAGAAGCTCATCTCCATCTCTGCTCCCATCCCAGCAGAGGTGGGAAGGGGCTTGCAAAAACCTGGGACAGTGTGAGGTGTCCCTGGCCAAGGTAGGGGAAAGAGATTGGCTTTAAGGTGCCTTCCAATCCAAACCGTTCTGGGATTCTGGGACTCTGGGATGTTGTGGCATCAGCCCTGTGTGGCTTGGACCGACAACAGCCCTGCAGGGAAAAGGGCCACACTGGACATGTCAGATCTGCTTCTGTTCTGGACATGGCAGCTCCATTCCCATCCTGGAATGTGACAGCTCTGTTCCCACTCCAGAATACAGCAGCTCCGTTCCCACTCTGGAATACAGCAGCTCCATTCCCACTCTGGAATGTGACAGCTCTGTTCCCACTCTGGAATACAGCAGCTCTGTTCCCACTCTGGAATGTGACAGCTCCATTCCCAGTCTGGAATACAGCAGCTCTGTTCCCACACCGCTGTGTTTTGCCATTCCGCGGCCGCCGCGGGGCTCGGGCCAGAGGCAGCAGTAAAATATCTCCATAATAAACGGAACCATTTGGCTCTCAGAGCCAGTGCCAGCTTTTATAACAATTTCCATCTTAAGCTGGCTCAATCCATATTTAATGAAATCTTCTATAAACCCTTTAACAGCCCTCAATTCATTTCGAGTGGTAAATGAGTCAGCACTTCGAAATGATGAGCAGGATTCAGACTCTGCTGCCGTTATTTAAGGAGAAGAAGTGATTCTTTTTTAATGCTTTTTATCCTAAATAACGTTTCCTTTTCATTTTTTTCTCTCTTTTTTTCTTTTGGTTGCTGCTGTGATGCTGCTCGATAGAAGTGAGGGCAGGCTTAGGGGCATGAATGCTCCAGGTCTGGCACCATCCCTCTGGTTCCTGCAGACAGACCTGACCAGCCCAGACTGATTTATCTGACTGTCCCTCATCCAATCTCTTGGCTGGGTCAGCTCCAAACAGGATTCATCTCTCCTTGCCTCAGTTTCTCATTTACTTTGTGCTACCAACCTCCTGCCAGACATTTTGGAGAGCTCTGGAGGGCCATCTCAGCTCTCTGTGCAGCCTGAATTCCTCTAGCATGGAATTTGCAAGCATTCCAGAGGGAGATATCACATCCACCAAGCACAGCCCACCTGAGGAGCAATCATCTGCCCTGCTATTCCCATTTTCCCTTGGAATCAGACAGCAAAATCCTCTAAAGAGCTGGAGTCTCAGGGAAAGGCATATACCAGCTGTGTAATCACCACTCCACGGTACCTGCTCATTTGAATAATGAAATGGCATCTTTGTTAAAGGCAAGGAGACTTCCAAGCTGTCTTGTTCTGCAGCTCACCTATAAAAGCCAAGCAAGCTTTGCAAAACATTTCAATTCTCCTGATCACTGTAATTACTGGCCAGGATCCAGCTCTGCTCTCTGCTCAGCTTTGCCAGCAGGTTACACACAAGGGCTGTGGGCACAGGCTCTGAAATAAAGTGAATCATGACTCGGTTTATTTCTGAAAATGCCTTTATTTTGCATGATATTGATTTTTTCTCTTATTTCACACCACACAAAGGAAGCCCCGGCTGTGTGGGGTGTGTCAGTGCCTTTCTGGTTGGGGTGAGCTGAGGCTGAAGATGTGTGTCACTGGCTATAGCATAAAATCAAGTCAGGAATCTCCACAGGACCTTAAAACATTGCCTTTAAGTGGCACTGCGTTGATGATGGTGGCACTAACGCTGTCCTAAGACTGCAGTGGCTCTGCCATGGAGGTCAACTCACTCAAACATGGCAGGCTTTCCAGCTTTCCCCTGGCTCCAGACATTGAGTGTTTCCAATTAACTCTGTATTTCAATGGCCTGAATCCTGCTGAACTCAGAGCAGAATCCCTTCTCCTTTATTCCAGCACCACCGGGAGCCAGCAGCCCTGGGAGCAGCTTTCTGGGCAGGTTTGGGCAGGGTCTGTGCTTGAGAGGTTGTGTAAGGAGGTGAAGTGGCCACATTAGGCTGGCTTGGAGAAGCTGGAATGAGGGGACAGGTTGGGCTCCTCATCATCTGCTCATCCCAAGTGCCAGGTGAGGTGTGGAGCTGTCTGGGAGGTCAGCACCCCATGGGACAGCTGAAATCACAGAATCATTGAATCATTTATCTGGAAAAGCTCTCTAACATCATTGAGTCCAAAGGCTGACCTAAAATTGTCAAGTCCAGCAATAGCCCATGTCCCCAAGTGCCACATCCACACGGCTTTTAAATCCCTCCAGGGATGGGGAATTCACCGCTGCCCTGGGCAGCTGTGCCAGGGCTGGACAGCCCTGAAGAAACTTTCCTTAATAAATAGATTTTCCCACTAAACCTTCCCTGGCACAACTTGAGGCTGTTTCCCCTTATCCTGTCCCTGTTCCCTGGGAGCAGAGCCTGACCCCTCCAGCTGCCCCTCCTTTCAGGGAGTTCTGCACAGCCAGAAATCCCCCCTGAGCCTCCTTTTCTCCAGGCTGAGCTCCTTTCCCAGCTCCATTCCCTTCTCTGGACATACTCCAGCACCTCAATGTCCTTCTTACAGTGTGGTGTGGCTGGAAAAGAAAAGAAAATCCACTTGCTGCCCTCAGTGTTTGAAGCATTTTCCTCCAGGAACATCTGGAAGGAGCAATTTCCAGTCGGGATGATGATGGATTCCTGCTGGTGTGCCAGCCCCAGGTGAGATTGTCTCTGACACCCACAGAACACTTTTAATATCCACTGTTGGAAAAGGCTGGAGTGGCTCTGAAACAGCTGCTGCAAAGAGCAGCTCATTGTCCTTGAAAAGGGAGAGCAGCCCCGAGAAGGGGAAGGATCAGGGCCGGGCTCCTCCAGCCTTCCCAGGCAAAGAGCGCGAGGGGACCCGGCTGCTCTCTATAAATATGTCAGGGAAGAGAAACAAACGGAGGAAATAATGACTGAAGTTAAAGGCCACGATTGAACAGCAGCTAAATTTAGACTGTGAGACAAAGGAAAGGGCCTAAAAGGCAAAGCATTTTGCTTCAGAACCAGCTGAACTCCTTGGAAGACTAAACTCGTTCTGTTGAGAATGGGACGAGACCAGACCCGTCCCAGTGGTTCCTCCCATAGCTCTCGGTCAAGGCCAAGCCCTGGGCGATGACCAGGAGCCATTGGAGCCCCAACACATTGCAAAGCACCCCAAGGAGCAAAACGGGAGAGCACCCCAAATCCAGCAGGAAACCTTCCAGTCCAGATTGCCATGTTATTCCAAGGTAATTTTTCTGCAGGTGCTCCGGGAGTGCCCCTGCTAATGAGAGAGAGAGATGTTAACACCAGGGCTGGGTTTAAATTGTTAATCCCTCCCCACATTCATCAGTGAGGAGCACAGCTGCCAAAACCAGTTGACTCCCAGCTGATCCCATGTATCTTTCATGTGACTGCAGTGGCGGCCACCGTGCTGGGGTGGGACCTGTCACTCGTTTGGAGCCCGCGGGAGCACCAGGGAGGGCTTTGTTAAACAAAAGCCATCGCAAGCTGTTCCCTTCTACACACATCACCCAGCCTAAATGGCACTTAATGGAATAATGAACCACGGGGAGACACAGACAAGGAAACGTCATTAAATCTGCTTAAAAATGGATCAAATGCTGAATCAATTCCCATTAGCAAACGCATGGATATTTCACATATCCTTAGGAGTTTTATTAGGCATTCATGCAGAATCTGAGGTAATGATGGTGATTTCCCCCCAAACTGCCTTCTTTCTAATAAAAATGAGCAGGACCAAGGAGCCAGGACTTTATTCTCTCATGCCTCTTTTTTTTTAAAGCATTTTATGAAATATTTAAGCAATGTCTTTTGCTTCTCATGGTCATGCCCTTATTGTGTCAAGTCAAATTAGTTAAGTATACAAATGAGAGTAAACAAAGGTGACAGATAAATGAAACACATAGTTCCCAAAGTGTCAGAGGTCCCTTCTGTGTGGTCAATCCAGAGGTTCCTCGATGGGCTCTTTGTGCACAACCCTGTGAGAAGTTGAGAGGAAGAAGCTCCAAGCTTCAAACCAAGTTCCTCAAAGCACCAAAGTGAACCCTCCCTCCCTCCCTCCCTCCCTCCCTCCTTCCTTCCTTCCTTCCTTCCTTCCTTCCATCCTTCCATCCTTCCTTCCTTCCTTCCTTCCTTCCTTCCTTCCTTCCTTCCTTCCTCTCTCCCTCCCTCCCTCCCTCCCTCCTCCTTCTTTTCCTCTCTCCCTCTCATTCACACTCTCCAGTGTCACTTAAACACTGAGTGTGCACTGAGCAGAGCCAAGAAAACAGTGGAAAACAAACTTCCTTGAATATTCATCTTTAATAATATTTGGACAAAAGCAGCATGTAGAAGTTCCTGCAGGATCTGGGCCTCCTGGGAAGAGCTGGAGGAGCACAGCGCAGGCAGGATCCGAGTTTGGAGCATGAGCAGTTTCTCCCAGAAATGTGCAAAGGCTGGAAGAGATAAAGTAGCAGGAGCACAGGAGAGTTCAGACTGGAAATCCGTGGTTGTAAGGACCAGATATCCCAGTTTGTGCCATGCCCAGCAGTTTTCCCCCCCGAGCTTAGCAAATATCTTTAATTCCTTAAACCCAAAGTCTATGTGAAGTTTTAATGCATTTTTCCCCAATTTGTGACCCCAGTGTGGGACATGCCAATCTCCTGTGAGAGACTGAACAAGCTTGTAACAAACGGTGCCTGAGACAGGAAAAAAACCAAAAAGTGGGGATGTGCAGACAGATGGAAGAGCACGGAGTCGCACGGAGCCAATATTGGCCAGCGTGTTCCCCAGGAGTCAAGGATGCCAGCCAGGGAGCCTCCAGCTGCTGGGCTGGTGTCAGAAGTTTAATAATACTAACACCAGGCCTGCTTTGCATAACCTGGCTGTGTGCATAATTCATGGATGTAATGAGCTGATCATTAGGAGCAGTCTCAGCTCCCCTCCAAGCTGCGTGTGGTCGGAGTGGGATCCGGCAGAGCAGAGCCATTAAGGAGGCATTTGAAAGAGGATAATTTATTCTAATTCCAAAGACAGCTGCAGCTTGACCCTTTTGTGCTCACTCACCTTGAACAGAGCCAGCCGAGCACTGCCTGTGTGAATTTTCCCAGAAAAAATACTTTTCCTTCAGATTTTCCCTGCCAGGGCTGTTTCAAAACCTCTCCTCGATCATAAAATTCCCAGTTTGTGGTGGGCCAGTTGGGTTTTAGCAGAGGAGCTCCCTTGCTTTGAATCCAAACATGGTTTGGTTTGGAACCCAAATTTGCAAATGAAGGGTCCTGGGTTTGGAAAATCCAAGTGGAGCACTTGGAATGGAGGAAAATTGTTGGTCTATCGCACTGGGAGAAGCTCCAGAGAGCCAAAGGATCTTCATCAAAGCTGTCACAAGAGCTGAATGTGAATTAGAAATTTTCAGATACAAATTAAAAGAGGAAGGGAATTATATCTCAGCTCAGCCAATTGCGGAAGGCAGTGAAGTCTTCACCACTTCAAGGTGCTGAATCCAGGCACTGACTCTTCCTAAAAGTTGGGTTTTTTTGGGAAGTTTGAGCAACAATCAACAGAGCTTTTGGAAGTCCAGCTGGATGTTTTGTTCCCTTCCAGCTTTAAAACTGACTTTTGCACTCCTTTCTTGTCTATTTATGGTGCAGAAACATCAAAAGGCCACGGCTCAGTCAGCGGGAATTTTGCGACTGGGAATTGTAGATTTCATAATCACATTTTGGACTCCAATTGATCCTCAGACCGTGAAGAAATTTGCAAAAATTTTCAAACAAGGAATATGGTGGGGACTTCTCCAATCTGTTTGCAGGCAATTTGCTAACAGAAACCCTTGGCAGCACTGGCTGGATATGGAATTCATGCCGGGATTTTTGTGCCAGGCTCTAATCTCTCTCAGCTTCCCTAGTCGGTGTTCAACAATTTGGGAAAAGAACAGCTGGTTTGCCTCATGTTTCACAGGCACTGGAAGAGGTTGCCCATGAAGTTGTGGCTGCCCCGTCCCTGGAAGTGTTCAAGGCCAGGCTGGACAAGGTTTGGAGCAAGCTGGGATAGTGGAAGGCGTCCCTGAGCTCTTACACCACTACATCTCCAAATTCCTTTCCCTACTTATCCTTTGGATTCATAACAGTGCTTTAGTGATGCTCAGGATGTGTGGGAAGGGGACACATTGGGGAAATCAGGACAAATCTGCCCCCATCTCAAAACATTTGGAGAAAAAATCATGCCTGAAGATCTGATTTGTTTTCCATCAAGCCAAAGCTGCTTGCAATATCCCAGGATTATTCTCACACAGGAGGGTTTGCAGCCTGGTGCTTGCAATTCCAGCCCATTTCTCCTTCCTTGGGAATGTCCTTGAAACAATCAGGACCAGTCTCAGAAAGTCTGTCTGGAGCTGCTGGAAGAAAAGTGAATTTTCCTCATTTTTCAGTCAAAAAACACAGTCCTGGAGAAAGGGAAGGTGGGAGAGAGGCAAAGAGCCTTTTTTAACCCAGACACTTCTTCCTGGCAGAGGCAGAGTATGATTGACATAAAGAGATCCAGAGCTGATTTTAAGACATCAGGTAATGGAGAGCTCCCCGAGCTCCTGGTAAGACTTTACTCAGCTCCTCATTTGATTCGTGTGTATCTATTTTTCTTCTTCCTGCAAATGGGGACAATTACATTCCCTATTTCTTGCTGAGTTGTTTTGAGCCTGCAGTTACTAAGGCCTGTAAAACATCTCAGAGCTATTAGAGGATTCTGCTTTTCTACCACCCTGCTCTTACAGGAAATGGTGTTGACTCCAAAATCTCTTTTGCTTTTAGGGGAAAACAGAGATGTCCAGACAGACAGGAGCAGCCTGGCATGCCTGGATTTTGTGTACTATTCTATAAATCCTTAATTTTGCACAGGCTATTTCATGAGACAATCCCTCATGGGGTTTTCAAAGGGAAAACAGGCTTTTGCAGCTGTGGATATGGTGGGATCCTCTTCTGGGAAGTCAGAGAATCATGGAATATCCTGAGCTGGAAGTGATCAACAAGGATCTCCTGGCCCTGCCCAGACACCCCAACAATCCCACCCTGGGTGTTGGAACCCAGGGGGTTCCTATGATGCCTTTGGCCGACCCAAAACCTGGTCAGGAGGCTTTTCAGCCTTGCCAGAGGTGTCAGGGACCCTGGAATGATACTAAAAATACCTGTAACTCTGATTCTAACCCATGGAACAGGTTGTCAGCTTTGTATGAGGAATTTCAGGTCACAAAAACTTAGATAGTAAAATAGTAGTAGTTATAAGTAAAAAGAAGGTAATTTGAATGTATGTACAGGGGGGTTTAGCGCCCTGTACAGGGGGGTTGGAGATCTGTACAGGGGGGTCTGAGACACAAGATGGAGGATTTTTACACGTGGCATGTTATCTTATGTTCTTCTTCATAACCTCCATCTTCTTGGTGATGCTGGCACTTTTGGATTGGTTTGACACAGATCTGGACATGGTGGTGTGAGGGACATAGATTGGTACTTAACTGTAAACATTTAATACGTAGTTTTTAGTATAAAAGATTACAGCTCACCCGGGGCGGGCACAGTGTGTCTCTGGACGCGTTCTGTGTCAACCCTGGCAGAGCAGAGAAATCTCTCTTTGATAAGGACTTAATAAACTGCCTTGAGAACACGAACAAACGACTCCAGACTCCTTCAACAGCACGGGCCGGAAACCTGGACTTTCCTACATATTGGGGGGTCTCCTGGGGTTAAGGAGATCCCCGCATTTGTGGCGTCCCAGGCTGGGCAGGAAGACCACCACACCTGGGCATCCCTGGGAGCTCCTGGAGCTCTGGCAGCCTTGAGGCCGTGCCCATTGCCTGGTGAGACTGGACAGTGCCAGCACCCTCTGAGGGAAAAACCTTTTCCTCAAACCCAACCTGAACCTCCCCTGGCACAGCTGCAGCTGCTCCTCAGGTCCTGTCACTGTCCCAGGGAGCAGAGATCAGAGCTGCCCCTCCAGTTCCCTCAGAAGGAAGTTGTAGATATCAATGATGTTGGACTTCAAAGGACCATCTGAGGTGGAAAGTCATCTCCACATTCATTTTTACCTGGAAAATTGCAGCCAGGAGACCCCTGGTGTCCCATCCCAGCTCCATCCCCATCACATTCCCATCTTCATGGAACATGTAATTAAATCAGTCAGTCCAGGGAATGTAAATCTCCATGACGAATTTCAACCGGTTCACAAAACCCATCAGGCTGGCCCAAAATTCCACATCCCCCTCCAAAAGAGGATGGTTTGATAGTGAAATAAATCCCTGGGGGCAAGTTGGCTTCTCTAAAGTTTGCCAGGGAAATCCTGGGATGATGCGATTTGTCTGTCAAACGAGAGCAAAAAGGAATAAATATCCTGGGAGCGGAAACATTTATCCTTTCAAAAAGTGACACCGGAGAAGCGATTTATCCATGCGTGGGTGCAGCTGGGATGGAGGTGATATAATCCTGAGAAATACCTCTAAAAGAAAAAAAAATCCAAATAAAGCATCCCATTTTCCCTTCTGCGCTGTCACTCAGAATATTCTGGGATGCTGGGAATATTCCATGATAAAGTTTGCATCTCCCTATCAGGAAATATTGGTGAACAAAGGGAAAAGAAGGTGAATTGTCCCAAAATATCTCCCACGCTGCTTCCTCGTGGTGCTAGGGATTGTTCTCCTGAGCCTCCTGCCCAACTTGGGCAACTCCTTGGAAAAGTTTGGAAGCCCTGGAAAATCAAAGGAAAATGTTTTTTCATGATGCACTTCAGCCCTAAGCATAACAGGGAAATTTCCCTTCCCTTCAGCTCCAGGGGTTTCCAAGGTTCTGATGGATATCAGCGATCCCAGAACACCCGTGCCCCAGTTTCCCTTTTGGAAAATGCAGATTTTAGGGCTTTTCAAAGAAACTTTAAAAGAATTGCTTATTTTTAGGACAGGTGAATGGGGGGCATGGCAGGGGTGGGGCAGGGCCTCAGGCATGGCCAGAGCAGAGCCCCTTGCTCTCCTTCCCTGGGATTTGGATTCTCCCTGTGTTTAATTATGCACCATTCCCTGTTCTCATTAGACTTCAAACACGCTTGAAAATCTCATTGTTCTGGGCTTATTTGGTCCTCGTTAAATTTTGATCTCAGCTAAAGGAGAAAAAGAATGGCAGTAAACCCTACACAGCAACACAGGGATGGAAGGGTGGGAGGAAAGATGGAAGGAAGGATGGGAGAAAGGATGGATGGGAGGAAGGATGGAAGGATCTCTGGAGCTGCTGTCCATCACCCCCTCCTGGCTGTGCAGATCCCCTCCTCTGGCTTTGTGGCAAAACCATGGTATTTTTAACCCATTTGGGTAGCCATGAAAAGATCCATGAAAACAGCATTTCCAAGCCATAGGCCAGCACCTCTGGGAATAAAACTCTTGGGCTGGACTTTGAAGGAGAAAGGGATTTTTTTTGTTATTTACATTTTTTATTATCCCTGTTGCCCTTCGAGCCTCGTTCCCCTGCTCATTTTTCCTTGTAATTTCTGCACTTTTGGGGCTTAGCTGAACCAATTACGGCTGTTTGTAGACTCTTTGCTCATGAGCTGCTCTTCCCCTCTCTCCCCGGATCCTCTCCCCAGTGAAAGGCAAGGCAAAGGGAACCACACGTTTGTGACTGATTGCCCTAAAAAGCAAGGGAAAACACAAAAAAGACCATTTCAGGATGTATTTTCAAGCCCAAATACAGCAAGAATTTTCCCTCCATCCTTACCCAGCTCAGTGCCTTCTCCTTGCACTCCTCTTCACCTTTTCTCCTTAAATAGAAGATTGAGGCTCCCTATCACTAAATTCATAACTGTTTGCCTGGAATTTCTCCCTAGGGAATGTTATTAACAGCAACTTAGTGGCTGATGGATGGCGGCATTGCCGAGGCTCTGTTTTGCATCCAGGCAGCTGAAGATCCATCACCGAAATTCACGTGGGCAGGCGTGGATTAAATAAACACCCCAAGAAATATTTATTGCAGAGGGGAAATTGGACTAGAGCCTTGTACAGATGTGTATTTATAGTGATTTAATAATCAATTATCGCACTGGCACTCAATACCAGCCTGATTAAATCTTCGCAGGGAGGCGTCTCGAGAACTTTTGCTTAAAAAGGTGATTTTAATTCTATTCTGTAATTGTTTTTTTAGGCTCTTTGCTGGCTGCCCAAGAGCTGTAGGTACAGGAATGGACTGTGGTGAGGAGCTTTGTGGTTGGATGTTAATGGAGCCATGAATTGATTTTATTTTCTGCTCTTTATTCCCTTCACTCCCCGCTCCCCCAAACTTACACATTTTTTTTCCCTTGTAAAGGATAATTCATTCCATGACTGCAAATAGCTCACAGTAAACTCGGTGTAATGGAGCAGTAATTACCTAAAAAGTGATGGATTTGGGGGGATTTTGGAGGCTAAGCTATCCGAGAGGTACTGTACGAAGTAAGAGCAACTATTTTGATGCTGATCAATGAAATGCAAATTTTCCACTGATTTCTCTTAGAACCAGCTGCCAGTTTAACCTTTCAGAGGCAGCTGAAGCTCCCCAGGTCTCCCTCACAGTGTATTCTGTGTAATTTATTAGCACCTCTGACAACAGACTCAGCTGTGAGAGTAACTCAGCAAACATTGGGTTGATATTCCAGCGGATCTGCAAACCCTGCGTTCCCAGGACACCCTGTAACCTGGCATTTAGTGGGCAGGCCCCTCTTTCCAAGGGAGATCTCAGGAAAACAATGGTCAGATGTCCTGGTAGATTTGAGCATCTCGTGGGTTGTAAAGTGGTACAAAAGCGCCTTTTTGGGGAGCAGTTTGCAAAGTTAAGGCGTGGCTAAATGGGATTCCTGTGTTCCTGCTCTGTGCAGCATCCCTGTGCACCCCGGAACAGAGGAAAGCAGGCCTGTGGTCCCCCAAATTCCAGGATGCAACATTCCGAGCATCCGGCAGGCGAGTGCGTTTGGCAGAAGCCACTAGTGGGAGCCGTGATCCCACAGAACCCCCACAGACCCCGGGCAGGAGCAGCACCCGGACCCCGCCTGGGCTCGCTCCTCCCGCACTGCTCTGGGAATCAGGGAATCAGGGAATACAGAAAGGTTTGGGTTCTTAAAAACGGCATCTTAAAATCCATCCAGTCCCACCCCCAGCTATGGGCAGGGACACCTCCCACTGTCCCAGCTGCTCCAAGCCCCATCCAGCCTGGCCTTGGACACTTCCAGGGATCCAGGGACATCCACAGCTGCTCTGGGCACCCTGTGCCAGGGCCTCCCCACCCTCACACAGAGGAATTCCTTCCCAATATCCCATCCAGCCCTGCCCTCTGGCAGTGGGAGCCATTCCCTGTGTCCTGTCCCTCCATCCCTTGTCCCCAGTCCCTCTCCAGCTCTCCTGGAGCCCTTTCAGGCCCTGCCAGGGGCTCTGAGCTCTCCCTGGCTCCTTGTCTTCTCCAGGGGAACCCCCCCAGCTCTCCCAGCCTGGCTCCGTGGGAAAGGGGCTCCAGCCTTTGCAGGATCTTCATCTTTCCCATTGCTCCAGTCTGGCCTGTGCCTACATTCAAAGCTGGGCTTCCTGGGAGGAGAAGGGGAGGAAGAGGAAGATGCTGGGGAGATGGAGAAGTCCCCTCTGCCCTTCCCACCCTGATGGAGACCCCATGGCACCAATTGGGAGCACATTCCAATCTATCTCTGGAATAAGGACAAAGTTTGCTGCTCCTGCTGGGTTGTTTGAGAGACAGAGGCTGTGCAGGACACAGCCGAGTCTGGGAATTTTATTCACTTCTGGGATGGAGGGAGCTTTCAGGAGCATCTCTGGAAGGCTTCGTCCAATTATCTCCTTTATGGCCTTGCCTGAGCTTCCCCATTCTCCTCCTCTCCTGTTCCAGCAGAAATGCCTTTTCCTATTGCTGCTCCTCTTGGAAACTGGCTCCTTGCCTGGCAGAGCAGTTTTCCTGGTGTATTTTGGGGGTTCCCGGCTCAGTGGCTGCCCAAACACCCGGCAGCTGTCCCATCCCAGGGCTGCAGCACAAAAAACCCGCTGGGAGGAAGAGCAGGAAAATCTGAGATGCCTCCACCTCCAGCCCAGCGCATCCAAAGCACGGCTGAAAGAAGCAGCTCCGCGTTGTTTGTTCAGACTTTACTGAGTGGCCTTGAGGAGGAAATGAGATCTTATTAGGAACTTAATAATGCTCCAGATCATCCTCCATACGGAGCAGATCCGAAGGATTAGCAAAACAAATGAAGTAATGACTTTTCTGTGAAATTAAAATTTTGTAAGATAATCCAAAGAGGAAATAGAAATTTTATTTCAATTATGCATTAAACTTTCTCAGCTCATTTTGGGTCAGGGTTTGAACACCAGGGAAAATTTTCAGCAGCGCTGGGCCAGAAGGAGATGAAATCCTTGAGCCTGCTCCAGGATGGAGCCGTCATGGCACTGGACTCCTGAGCACCCTGGCATGCTCCCAGACATGCCCAACAGCCCCAAACCTGGCTTTTCCCAATTAAAATCCAGGCTGCAGAGCACGGACACGCTGCACGGCCAAGCGCGTTTGTCCTCAGCAAGAACTGCAGGAATAATTGAAATTCCTGGCATCGCTCTGAGCTCAGGACTCCTGGACAGAGAAGCTCTTAACAGATGGACCATCCCTTTTCCTCACTGATCACAGACCAGAGCAGTGTCAGGAGGGTCTGGGGCTTGCGTTGGGACTGGGCTTCATTTCTGACTTGATTTTAAAGGCTGAGTCCATGGCAGTGATTCCAGCTCTGCCGGGGTGACTGAGGACAAAACCACCCAGGCAGGTGCAGCTTGTGTTTGACACAGATGTTTTTATTAGAACAGAATTCAATCAACAGCTTGGATTGTCCCCAGATGGAGAACAAGGATGTGTCACTCCATGGTGGCCCTGAGCAGCTGAGCCAAGCAAGTCTCCATCACCAAAGCCACAAGAAACTGGATCCCAGAGCTCCGTCCCAATGGGATGCTGCTCTACAATGGGAAGAAGCGAGGTGTGGGAGGGGACACTCGTGACAAGCCACACTTGTTGTCACCAAATGACAAAATTTTTTTTGAGGTAGGTTTTATGAGCTTTTGGAGAGTTTATTATTTTTGGGTTTTGTCTTGTAATTCCTAATGGCACAAAAATGAGTGGGATTGCATTTAAGGTAGTGTTGGAAATGGAGAAACGTTGATTAATAATAAAAATAACAAATTAAAAGTTGTGATAGAGGTAAGGAGATCCTTGTCTCTGCTAAAACACCACAAAAATGCCACCAGGTTCTTTTGTTTAATGTTTTTAGTAGTAATTGCTTAGGCAGGACTTTTGGCATTGGTTTAATTAGATAGTTTTAGGTCTAAGGTGAAGTTAGAAGGTCTTATGAGGTGTTTTGTATTAGCATATATCTAAATTGGGAAAGAAAGTTCTGGCTTTCCACGTTTTAAGGGAGACAAAGTGAACTCAAATCCTTTCTTAATTTGGCCACCCCATCATTGGGGGTTACACTACAACAACCAAACAGTGCCATGAAAGCCCTGCTGAGGGAGAAGCCTCCAGAAGAGATTTCATCCCACATCCTCACAGCTCCCAGGGACTATTCATGCCCATGAAGGAAAACTGGGTAAATAAATCAGTAAATAAAGCTGGTAATTCATTAGGAACCACAATCCAGGGAATGTCACAGATGGTGACACCACAGCTCGGATCAGGAGCCTCGAAAGCAAGGAAATGAGAGGTTAAAAGCACTTCCTTGGTTTTGTGAGCTGCCTCTGACAGGGCTCTTATCTTAATTGATACAGCTCCAGCCTTTCTCTGCACGCCTCTGACAACAAGCATGGCTCTTTGTCCTCTCCAGTTATTAAAGACTCCACTCTGGATCGCAGGGATAACAGACAGGCTCACTGAGGATGCGCCTCTCAAGGCAAAGCCCAAAAATCTCCTTTTTCCCATCTTCTCAGGGCATAGGAGGCATTCCAGAAACACAGAATATACTGAGTTGGATGGAACCCACCAGGATCGTGTCCCGCTCCCAGCCCTGCACAGGACATCCCAAGAGTCTCCACATGCCCAGGAACATTGTCCAGTTCTCTGGAATTCTGTCAGGCTTGGGGCTGTGACCACTTCCCTGGGATTAAATCCTTCTGTCAGTATTTGAACACTTTGCTTTTGTCCTCTGGAGCAGAGGGTGGCATCCCATCCTATCCCCAGCCTGTGTGTTGAGGAAGAAATCCAAAAGTCAGGCAGTTTCCCATCCCAGATGGGAGTGTGTCCCGGCCATTTGGAAACAGGTGGCTGTGAGCAAGGAACACATGAAGCTCACTAAAGCTTTGTGTGAAATATCTTGATTTTTAACTTATTGTTTTTCTTCCTGGGGAGCTAAAAGCTCCACACAACCAGTGTTGTACTGGGAGATACCCAGAAGCTGGTGTACTGGTTCGAAAGCAAAAACCAGTGAGAGACTCCAGGTCAGAAATACAATTTAATAGAAAAACGTAAAACAAATGTGAAGCAGGGCCCTAATATCGAGAAGCCAGCTGAAATATGACACTCACACCAATACGGCTACATGTCACTCTCCCCTTTATTCGTCAATCCTTTGTCTTTTATACTGTTTATTACGTTCTAATAACTTTTTACTAAATTGGTCCTAGCTTTTAGTAGCATGCATATAAACTACTATATTATTCGCACGTGTCATAAATTCGCCGGTTTGTTCCCCCCTTCACGGTTCCAGCGTCTCGTGGTTTCAGCGTCTCATCTGACTTCCTGCTTTTGTCCTATCAAGGTCATTTCAAGGGCAGAGGCCCTTGCAGGCCTCTGCTAGGCCAAGTAAAGCCAAGCCTGTTTTGCCCAAGCTTTCCTGGGGCAGTCCATGCCCCTGCTCAGTAAGAAATCCCTCTACAAATCCCCCATTTTCTTTTTGGGCAAAGCAGTCTTGTGCCTTTAGTTTTTCAATAATTTTTCTAACAAATTGTATTAAACAACTAAATATTATACATCCTAAAGCAACTAAAATTACAAGGAATAGAAGTGTCCTAATTTATTCTTTTTATCTCTCTAGTTAACTCTTCTTAGTTTAGCAGTCTCTTTAGTCCAAAGAATCCTTGGTCTTGTGAAATTTCTTGTGTGTGCTTTTGTAAATCTTGAATTTTCTTGCGGATGGATTCAGAGTGGTCCTCCAGGTCCATGCAGCACATTCCTTCAAAATTTTCACATCCATGGCCATGTGCTAGTAACAAAAAGTCAATGGTGGCTCAATTCTGGAGCACTGCGTCTTTATGGATGACATGCCTTCAGCTAACAGGGATAAAACTGATGGCATTTGATTTGCTTACTTTATTATCTAACATGCTAGGGTTTCAAGGTTTCTGTGTGCTCGTGCTGCTGAGGCACCTGGTATGCAAAATGATGCTGCAATAATTTTCCATTTATTCAAAATTTTACTTTGTCTCTGCAGGCCTTGCTTAATTGTTGGGTGAGGTCTTGCTTGGCTCACAAATGGGTCTTATTTGGGTGCCATTTTGGGCATTAATATGCTTAGTTCATTAAAAGTGCATGGTCCACCTATGGGGTGAGCAGGAATTCTAGACTAGGCTCTGTTTTCATAAATAAAAAACATTATTGGGGATAGCAGTCTGGGAAATTCTGTGCTGCAGGCTGGATCAGTTAGATTTGGTGTAACACTTTTGCACCACAGAGTGGTTTTTCCAGTGCCCTATAGGAGAAATTACAGTAGGGACTATCAGATTGACTGACAATTTTTCTTGACCTGTCTTACAGCGTTTGGAGAATTGCTGTAAAAACATGCCAGTGCAGTAAGGGATCCCATAATTCCAAGTTCTTGGAGATTGGGTCCAATGGGCAGCCTGCCATCCCAAACACCATCATTATCAAGACAATGGGAAACAGTTTTATTTTTTCCACATCTGTGCAGCTTTCCAGGTAGGTACTGTCCTAACCATTCATTAAAATTAGAGGTGTTAACAGAGACTCTTACTAAACAAGTTAAAAATGGGGATTGGGTAAAGCCAAGCCAGCACAAAAACTGGTGATATTTAAACTTCTGGCAGGTATCACCCAAATGTTTTGTGGGGGGTTAAAATCATGTAACTTATTTCCATATGGGGGTATCGAGGGTGAGCTTAAAGCTGTCCCTGAGAGCCACACAAGGCACACTGCCACCCACAGCATGTTGGCCTTTTGGTGGTCTGTATAATTTTTATCACTGTTTCCAGGCACCACACCAGGACAATGTTTTGTCGTTGTTCCAAACTCTTGGGCTGCCAAGTTCAGGGAAAAGGCACACCACTAGGTAATCCTAAATCTGTCTACAGCTTTGTATAAAACTATTTTCCCAACTAAAACTATCTAAACATTCTAAACAAAGCAATGGTCTATCAAACAAGCTTCTACTATCTCGGTAAAACATTTCATTGCACTTACCACATCTTAATTCTAAGCTACAAATAAAAGTACAATTCTGGCAACTAAAATTCTTATAAAATTTACCTGTTGTCGATACTGCTTGACTACCAAAAGAATCTCTGTTTATAACTGCTGCTACTAAATTTTCAGCACTGTCATGGTTTTATTTGCCGATTTTTGATTCACGGTCAGGGAACCAAGAATGTCACGGGTTTGGCCCTAGCCAAGTGCCAGTGCACCCATGAAAATATATTTTCCTCAATTTCTGCTGTGAGATGGGACCAAAAAAGGAGCACAGCCATCCAAATTTAAGTATAGGAAAAAAACTTTATTAACTAACACTAAAAAGGAACAGGAAAAAAGAACAAAAACCAGAATGAAGCCTTCAGAGCATTCCTCCTCCCCCCAGCAACTGTTCACTTTCCCACTGACAACATGAAGAAAGAAAACCTAGGATTTTCAGTCAATAACCACCCCTTGAAATATTCATTCTGCAGTTCATCCAGGAAGAGCAGAGTCTCTCTTGCATGTAATCCTTCTTCCACAAGAATACCAGTCCTCTTGTGGCCACACACTTCACAAATGGCCCGCCCAGGGGAATTTGCCATTGTGAAGCTCCTCCCATGAGACAGCTCCCTCACAGTTGCTCATGCGCTGCATCAGCTTTAAGGGTACAGTTTAAGAATGTCTTTTCCNAAACAAATGTTCTCTTCATCTGTTCCATCTTCATCTCAGGAAACAGACTCCTCTCATCCCTGGGGCCAGGGATATCATTAGATCAGTGCAACCTCAGCACTTCCCACAGGACTAGAGCCACATCCCGCTAAAAGCATTCTACATGTTATAAAAGCATTCAGCCCATTCTCTATGGCTTTGCAAGAGAAGTTGCCAACTAGACAACTCCTCATTCTTCTTTCCAACCTTGGATCCTCTCCTGTCTTTTCCCTGACATCTGGTCCCAGGCTGTGTCTCTCACATCTTCTGCAAACTGCTCCCTCTCCCTCGAGCAGAATTCATACTTTGAAAAGTCCATC
>VXBU01011917.1:449033-485993 GCA_013400315.1 Bombycilla garrulus | reverse complement strand
CTCCGCTCCTCTGGGCCTCTCCTCTTGGCATCCTCAGGTGAAAGCTGAGCCGTGCTGGGCCACGAGAGTCTTTTCCATAACTCAAGGACATTTGCAGACATAATGTCACAGGAGCTGCCCAGAACTGCCCTCACAGCTGCTCGCAGGATTTTCTGCCTCTTACTGCCCATGACCTGAGCGAGTCACGGGACCTGGGATGGAACCACAGAATCACAGGAAGGGACCCACAAGGACCATCAGAGTGCAGCTCCTGGCCCTCCCAAAATGCCAGCCTGGGCATCCCTGGGAGTGGTGCATCCACCAAAGGCTCCTGGAGCTCTGGCCATGCCCGTTCCCAGGGAGCATGGGCAGTGCCCAGCACCCTCTGGGAGAAGAACCTTTCCCAAAATCCATCCTGACCCTCCCTGGCACAGCTCGGTTTATCTCGAGGAACGCTGAAACACAAGGCAGCAATTCTGCAAGGCTGAGTATGTAATAGCAGGTGCTGTAACTACAAATTGGTGTAAAGAACAAGTAGCACCAAACCTGGCCATTCCCACACTTGAGGAATTCAGTCCTGGCCACAGGAGAGTGCTGCTCCCCGGAACACGGCACATCACTGTCACCACACGCTGATTGTGGTTATTAGTGCCACAACAAACCCTGTCCTGGCGGCACAGAGCAGCTGGGGCACAGCAAGGTGAAAGTGTCAGTGCCCTGATTTACCTGGATTTACCTGAATTACCTGGGCTGGGAAGTGCCCTGAGTGCCTCACAGAGCTGGGAGGGAACGGGCCACAGAGCTGGGAGAGGGAATGGGGCACAGAGCTGGGAGAGAGAACGGGGCACAGAGCTCAGAGAGGGAACGGGGCACAGAGCTCAGAGAGGGAACGGGGCACAGAGATGTCTGTAGACTGCTCATCCCAGGTAATCAATGAACTGCCAAGGCAAACAGGGGCTGGGATTCACCACCCAAACACCTTCTGCCCAAGATTTACAGCGGCAGCATCGTGTGAGGCAGAGCAGCGGGCTCTGTCCCCCTGGCCTGTCTCTCCTCCTGCTGAGCAAAGCCAGGCACTGTGGGCTGCACACGTGGGCACAGGGGTGGGCGAGAACTGCCCAGGGTCAGGGTGGCACTGGTGGCACTGGTGGTGTCCCCCAGGGCTCCGTGCTGTGTACCTCACCCATCAACGAGGGATGGAGGAGCAGCCACCACCCTGAGGGCTCTGCTGCCCTCCCACAGGGCATGGGAAGAGATTGGCAAAGGTGGCACCAGACCCTCCGAGGTCCCTTCCAGCCTCACCCATCCCGTGATCGAGCATTTATCTGACAACAAAAAAGCCTCATCAATCTCATCTTTTAATTGTGCTGAAGAAATCCCAATGATTTTACCAGATTTGACAGAAAATTCTCATGGTAACAAATCTCCAGGGATAAAAAGGCACAAGAACAGTTAAAAATAACAATGGATACAGGTCAGACAGGACAGGGCAAGGAGAACACACCAGGCAGAGGATGGACACAGAACTGATGGCAGCACGTGAGACAATCTCTGACAATATCAAATTTTCCCTACAAAAATTATTGACAAAAAAAATCAAAAGACAAAATCAAACTTTCCCTGGTGAGCCCGGCACTGAGGGAGGGGCTAATCTAAAATGATTCTGAATTTTCAATTATTAAAAAAAATCATACCTCAGAACATCCCAAGAACATATTAGAGATAGTCAGGAACACAAAACTAAAGACTCAAAGCATTATTTATGTCATAAAAAATGAGATTTTACCTCTCCTTAACCATCTTTCAATTGCATTTCAAATACACATAAGATTTACCTCTTTAAGTAAAAAATCAGATATAAAAATTGGACCCAAGTTCAACAAAATGTTTCCTAACTACATGGGAATCTTTAGATCATTTGGGAGCTGGACTAAATGCTGTCAGAACTGGGATTCAAATATTTAAGCAGTAATTTTACTTCAATGGAAATTTGTTTTTCCATGCAATGCTGAAATATTTGATGGATTTGCACATCAAAGAATACCATTATGCTTTAGCTTAAAGAATCTCTAGAAAATAAATAGACAGGTACTAATTATGCTATGAACTGAATATATATATTAAATATTTGCCATTTTACCTAAGCAGAGGCCTCACTTTTAGCACTGCAATGATCTCAAAAGAAAAACCAAGACTCTGAATTATTTCCACTTCAGGCAGAATTTGACTGAAATTGTAAAAATCAGGTTGATTTTCACACAAGCAGCTGGTCCTCCAAAGGCTTATAAAGATGATGACCCAGTGTAATTAATTATTGGGATTTAACAAAGTCATTCCCAGTGCAAAGGCTGCACTGAGGACAGGATTGCTCTTGTCCGTGCCAGCAGGGAAGTGCAAACCCTTTCCAGTGTGGAGAAACACCAATATTGGAGTGAAATCAATCCTGGAGTCCCACAGCATCATCCTACACTCAGCAGAACAAACTCAGTGCCACAAACACAGAGCCCAGCGGGGCAAGAGCAGCACAGCAATGTTTAAATCACAGCAATATTTGAATCACGGCAATATTTGCAGAACAGCTTCATCAGCTTAGCCACATCCATGAAAAAAAACCAAAAAAAACCAAACATTTTTAAATGTCAATTACCTCAAGCATTTAGTCACTTTTCCAAAGTAGGTAGGGAAAAAAAGCCCAACCCACAACAGAAGATAATGCCCTGAAACAGATTTTTGGCTGAAGAGTTTGGCCCTCAGCTGGGCCTAGGACAGAGCTCAGCACAAGGCTCTGGGCAAAGCTCAAACCCAGGATGTTTTCCTGCCTGCAGGTCTCAACTCTGCCCTTCAGCCCCACCAGCAGTGGATCTGAACCTCTTGGCAAAAGCCAGGAATAAGCAGGGACAAAAAGCTGGCTGAGATTTCCCCCAGGAGAGAGCACCTCCCACGGCTGCAGCTCTGCTGGCCTGGCCAGGTGTGGACTGAGGTTAAAATGAGACAAAAATAAAGAACCATAAGCCCAGAAATCCCTCATTTCCACACAGGCAGCTCAGAACAGCGGCCGCGCTCACTGAGGACAAAGGCACGACAGCAAATCACAGAAATCCCGTAAAAAAGACCCCTCCAGGTTCATCTGTGCAGCACAACAAGCCCCACAACCCCTCTGCCAGCCCCAAACCAGGCTGAGACTCCAGCGTGGGGCCCCTCAGCCAGCAGAGCCCCCAGCCCTGCTTCTCCCAGAGGACTGGGGAGTTCTGGGGTTGTTTTACACTCACTTCACCTTTCAGGAGCTTTGGCTTCATCAAAATATTGTAAAAACTGAGCGGCGGGTCACATGGAACACCAACACACACAGCTTCTTCTGTTTACTGTAAATTTTCAGTGTCTTGCAGCAAAACACAGAAAGAAGCAGAGGAAGGTGGAGGTGGCTCCTGCAGCGGCTTAAAGGAAATCAGCATCACTAAAGCTCAGCTCGGCAATGCCAGTATAAACACAAAATAAACACCCCGTGCCCACCGCGGGGCCTGTCCCTGTTTTGGGAAGTGGACTGAAAATGGTTTTCGTGTCAAAACACTCAGACAAGTGAAACATTTCTTAGGAACTGACACCACTCAGCCACAGCAGCAACAAACGAGGGAAAAACAGAGCCTGGCATGCACAGGGAGAGGGCTAAAGACATTTCCAGAGCAGCTGAGACTGAGAGGGTTCATTTCCATAATGCTCTGTTGTTGTCAGTAATGAACGTGCTAATGATCTCTTAATTCTTCTTTTAGACTGATAATTGCTGATTGGGACATTTGGGAATAGAGCCGAGCTGATTTACAGCAGCTTCCAGTCTGGCCTGGGGTTCTGGAGGTTGTACCTGGGAGGAACATCCCTGCTCCAGACTGATGAATAACCCAAACCCAATCGTTCTGAGGGGCCCTCTTCCCACAGTTTACACTTTTAAGGGATGAGGGAAAGCACAGGAAGCAGTGAATAATGCAGATTTCCCCTTAAAAAAAAAACTGTCACTGCTGATTCAAAGCAGTAGAAGGCAGGAGAGCCCTTTCCACGACAGGACAGGAATATCCCAAAAGCACAAATGGAGATATTCAGCTGCTGCATCCAGCACACAGCAGCAAAATACAGAAATATATGGAATTCCTTTATAAAACAAATGCTTCAGAAGAGAAGTTTCCAATCAGCAATCCCTAATTCCTCAAGATAAAATTGGATTGCTTTAAAAGGTCCATAAAAATGCCAGCAAAATGTGCTGCCTGCCAGTAAGCTCAAATCAGATTCATGTTACTGCTAAAAAACGATTCCAGGCCTGAAACCCACTGTTCTAACAAATTCCAGCCATAATAAGCTTTAATCTCCAGTTAATTCTCAGTAACTCCCTATTGCACTGAACTCGGGTAACTGGCATTTATTTCAGTTCCCTTTTAGCCAGGGCAGTGTGCATTAATAGATACTTATCAATGCTACGACCCCTGGATGTTATTTTAAATAACAACATTAAAAGTATTTATTTTGGTTGTCTGGCTGCTTTTGCTGTTGCATTTTAATAGTTCCTTGTGTTTTGTTTGAAATGGAATTTGGAGGCTGCACAAACAGCACTGAGGCCAAACACAACGTGCTCTGGGTAATCTTCAGTATATCTTTTAGATATAATCTATTTTAACTACATGATAAATCATTTTATGGCTGCTTTATTGTGCTTTTATGTAAATAAATACCCAGGTACCACAAACACACATCCCACTCGTTGTGGGAAGTGGGTCCTTTTTGGAGTAAACATTGCTATTCCTCCCTTCCCAGCACAGGTAGGAATGGATTTGCGGAATATTTTAAGAAATAAAGGTCTGGAATTTGGTTACACCAACCCATGCATGGTCACAGGTGAAAAAATCTCCAGCTGGGCAGCATGGAAAGAACATGGGAGAGAGGGGAAGAGAAAAGTTCAGGAAAGAATTTTCCTGGCTCCTTTTCCAATGGTCTGTGCACCCGCATTGCATAAAGTACAGGACAGAGCAAAGGGTTTACAGCCAATAAATCCTACATTCCTGCATGAAGTCTGTGTGACATGGACACCTTTGGGCAGATGCTGGATAATCTATTTGTCCCTTTTCACTTTGGTGCCTGTGATTCTCTCTGCCTGTCATGTAAAACTACCTAGAAGGGACATTTTTTTTTTGTTAAAATTAAAGAACTAGATATTTTCCATATCTAGTGTTCACGATTCTAAAGAGCTCCTAAATATTAGGAAAATAATTGACTGACCATAAGGATGAATCAGACTTCTAAAGAGTCATCTATTAAAAATAAAATTCATTAAAATCAAGCTGGAGAGGCAGCATTTCCATGGGCACAGGCAGGTAAAGGCCTGTGGAGAAATGAGATAACCATGCCCTTGTGGCCTGGCTGAATTAGGAGGCAGTGCCAAAACCTCTGCAGGTGAGAGGTGCTTGGTTAGAAGATATTAATTAAGATATTTTCCTGCATGTTTAGATTTGATTCCTCTATCTGAGATCCGGGGAGGTTGCAAAATCAAATGTACCCAGTAAAGACCAGAGCAAAGAGTCCCTGGCAAACACAAGGGTGTGGTGGTGGAAAGCAATGCCAGAGTGAGGGATGAGAAATGAGTTGCCTCATCCTTCAGCTGGACAGGATGTCCACACTACTCCAAAATCCCACCCCGGCCACAAGAGGAGGGTTGCAAAACAAGATTTGGTCACAACTTCAGAGTGGAACTGAGACACGGAAAGCTCCAGAGAGGAGACATGAGATGAACAAACTACGCAAAACTTAAAATTTCAGATTGGCCCACAATCGAGTGGAGAACTGCCTTCATTCAGTGCCTCCTGTGGAAACGCTGCAGCTGGCAGGTAAATGCAGAGAGATTGCAGGGCACCAGTGTGCTGGCACCACCCTGCCCTGCTTTCTGAGCACACACACGCTGATTGCATCGACACACAGACATGTTTGCCCAGGCTTTGTTCCAGGTCCCATCTCTCCCAGCTAGTTCTTCGAAGCACCGTGCCCCTGCGTGCCCAGGGCGAAGTCCACGGCCTGGTGCACGCTGTGGAAGAGCAGGTGGTCCTCCCCATCCCTGAAGAACTCCCCTCGGAGCAGGGAGCTCCTGACAGAAGGGTTGCACTGGGCCAGCAGCACGTGCACGCCGATGTCCCCGTAGTCCCTGCTGACCTCCTTGAGCGTGCGGATGCCGGCCGTGTCCAGGAACTGCACGGCGCAGCAGTCGATCACGATGGTGTGGAACCCCAGGGGCTCCCACCCAAAATCCACGGGGACGCCGCTCCGCTCGTCCCCGCACCCCGCCTCCTTCTCCTTGAGCATCCTCTTCTCCGCTTTCTTCTTGGCCGCCTTCACCCACACGGGGTTGACGCCGCTGCGCTTGTAGAGGGCGGATTTGAAGCACTCCTTGTTGATGTAGTACAGGGGGGCTTCGAAGCGGAACACCACGACCCCGGGCTTGGTTTGCAGGTTCTTGTAGGCGGACAGGGACTCGTAGGTCTCCGACTCGGCCACCCAGCCCAGCAGAGGCGCCTCCGGCCGCTGCGTGCGGAAGATGACGCAGAGCATGGAGAAGCAAACCCCCACCAGCAGCCCGATCTCGGTGCTGACGAGCGCCGTGGCCGCCATGGTGACCCCCCAGATCACCGTGTCCACCCTGCTCAGGTGCCACATCTTGGGCAGGTCCCTGAACTTGCGCAGGGCTCCGCGCAGGCTGACGATGGTGATGACGGCCAGCACGCATTTCTGCAGGGAGTAAAACAGAGGCGCGATCACCAGCAGGACGAGGAGGATCACCAGGCTGGTCACCAGGCCCGACACCTGCGTCCTGCAGCCCGTGGACTCCTTGACCAGGGTCTTGGCGAGAGCCGCGCTGGTCGTGAAGCAGTGGAAGAAGGAGGGGATGATGTTGCAGAAGCCGATGGCGTACATCTCCTGGTTGGCCCTCACCGAGTAGCCGTGCTTCTTGGCGAACATCTCCGACAGGGACACGGTGATGGCGAAGCCGATGATGGCGATGGGGACGGCGTCCAGCGCCACGTTGGGTAGCAGGCTCCAGTCTGGAGGGCGCGGGGGCAGGAACCCGGTGGGGATGTGCCCGGAAACACTGGAGCCGTAATTCTCTCTCAGCTTCCCGAAGTGAGATGCCAGAGTGGTGGCCACAACCACGAAGAGTTCCACCGGCACCGGAGCCTTGAGCTTGGATTTGAAGCGTTCGTTGAGCTCCTTGGCCGGGATGAGCACCAGGAAGCACAAGAAGCTGGTGATGAGGTCGCAGAGGTTGGTCCTGTGGATGTTTCTGAAGATGTTGATCCAGGTGGTGATGAGGGAGCCCACGCCCCCGCTCCGAGGAAGGTCCAGGCCCAGCAGGTACTTGACTTGTGAGGTCAGGACAGTGATGGAGGCCCCTGTGACAAACCCGCTCAGCAGAGAATCCGACAGGTACACGGAGACAAAGCCCACTTGGAAGAAACCCATGGCCACCTGGAAGGAATCAAGCACACACCAGGGGTCAGGACAAATCCCACAGATTTTGTCAGCTGGGATTAAAAAAAACCCAACGTTGTGCACAGCTCTGGAGGGTGAGGCCTGGTCTGAGCAGGGAGAAAAGTCTCCAGTATTCAAACCAGGCTTTTTGGGGGTCTTCATGCCATGAACAAATGTTTATTGTTTGCTCTGCTAATTACCCTGGTGGGAAAAAAAGAACAAACAAAAAACCAGGGAAAAAAACAAACCCCACATTTGAAATACCGTCTGCTTTTGCCACTTCCCTTTCAGTTCCTCTAAACTCCGTGAACTTTGCATGGATCTAAAGCTTTCCTGGTGGCCTTTGTCTGCCTTACACTGGAGTTCAGAGCCTGCAATAAAAACACAGCTTGTCCTTTGCACTGCAGAAAGTTTGGTGCCTCTGACTCAGAAATTCTGTGACCTGCAAACTCCTGTGCTGCAGGTCATACAAACAGAGATTACTGGGAACTCCATGAGGATCTCAAGGAATTACTGAAGAGAAGCCAGGTTTGGGACCTGGACTGGCTGAAATCAGCTGACAGCTATCAAAAAGGTTCCCTTTATGGCCTTGATAATTAATTCAAAGTTGTTCTTAGAGTAAAACATTAATGATAATTAGCTTGCCTGGTTAGGCTGTATTAACTGGTGTGAGAAGATTTGCTTTTTATGATTGGATTGTAAAGCTTCTGATACAAAGAATATGTGATTTTGGTAGAAAAAAATAAATCTGAGGGTGTTGGCCTGTCAAGAATATGTCTGATATTCAGAGGGACTGAAGATAAACTAAACTGATTTCTTCAGATAAAGAAACTTAATTGTTTTTGAACTTGAAAAGAATACTAAATGCAATTCACAATTCCAACACTGCACCCATCCCACAGGGATGAAAGATGAAACCCAAAATCCAGTGTACCCTTGGAGGCCCAGAACATTTCTGAAATAACACAACATGAATTTGCAATACAAAAAGTTCCAGGTTGTGTCCAAAACCTGTGTTTTAAAGTATCACAAAAACATGTTTTGTTCCCCTCCTGTACCTTTGGATCAGTTGTCACCCTGGACACATGAGGACAAATGAATGTGAACTCACAGACTCAAATACCACAGCTCTGCAGTACTGCTAAAAATAATCCCATTCTGGTTAATGTATAAGACTCAAAAAACAAGGATACCTGCTTTAATTCAGGCAAGCAGTGAGTTAAAACTTTATAAAAGAAAGGCTTTGTAAAATCAGGCCTCACTACTATTTCACCTGAATTAACACTTAGTCTGTTGAGTTTCTATGAGAAACAAATTCTAAGAATGAAAATCAATTTGCATAATAATCTATTCTTGTGAAGAAAAAACAAGCTGCACTTAGAAAAACAAGAATTCTATCTCATGAGAATCTGTGAGGAAAATACATAAGCTATCTAAAAACAGAGAGGTTTGATAGGCGTGTCCAATAACCCTTTCCAACCACAGAGTTTCACTTGATTACTAATCTATTACATTCACAGTACCTTCTAATACCATATAAAAATGAACTATCCACAATAAAAAAATTAAACATTCTGCACAAAAAAACCAGATGTCTCATTTCATTTTTACCTTTAAGGCGAGGCCAACAACAACAACATTCTGCCCACCTCACCTGTAATGGTTTTATTCAATAATTTTTGATTTTTTTGGATAGGGAACTAAGAATGTTATACCAAACACCAAAAAAAGTTATCAATTTTTTTTTAATCCCATAAAGGATTACTTTCTGCTTACTAAAGGGCAATCACCATAAAGCCAACAGCTCCCCTCACCTGGTACACCCCAGAGATGAAGGTCATGGTGGCAGCCACGGCCATGGCGTAGCAGCTTTTGTCACAGAGCGGCCGTGTCCCGTTGCCGGTGCTGTTGCTGTCCCCTCCCGGGGCTGGCAGGGCGCTGAGCACGGCTGGCTCCGGGTCAAAGCCAGCTCTCTCCACCTCCCTGTCCACCACCTGCCCCACCATCAGGCAAACCACGCCGAAGATGCTGACGGAGATGTGGCGGGAGGTGCCGAAGATGCAGTAAATGAGGCAGGAGAAAAAGGCCGTGTAAAGGCCGTAAATGGGCTCCAGCCCCGCCAGGAGAGAGTAGGCAATGGACTGTGGCACCAGCAGGACCCCCACGATCACACCAGACATGACATCCCCCAGGAGATACTCCCTGAGCTTGTATTTAGGGAGCCACTGTAAGATGGGGAAAAAGCCCAAAACGCAATCTTTCATTTTGGCCGGGGTGCAGCTGCAAGTTTTCTTTGCTTGCTCCACCAGCAGAGCCTTCACGTTCCTCTTCTTCTCCTGGGGTTCCAGGAACATTCTGTGATGGAAACTGCACTTGGCATCGTCTCCTTCTGGCCCTTCCATCACGGCATGGATATTGTTGGTCTCCGTCATCGCCGCCATCGCTAAAAACACAAAGAAAGACAATTAAACCGAAAATGAGTGTACAATGTGAGACTTGAACACAGCATTCATGAGAAGCGAGGGCTGAAACTCTGAGCTCAGCAGAGAAAAAGCAACTTCCAAGCAAGCAGGGAAGGAGCCTCCCCAGGGTAAAGCTGTGAAGCAAGGACTGAGCTGTCCCGGGAGGGAAGCTGAGATCCTGTGGGGCACGCCTGCTGCTGGCAGGGTTGGGAAACGGGCAGGAATGCAGCAGCACTGCCTTCCTGGGAGGATTCCTCGAGAAAAATCCCTGCCTGCAGCCTGCTCCACCTTGCAAAGCCAGACACAGGGTTTATTGCAATGCAACAGCCAGCCCAGCTGGAAAATTAACTGCAAGTGGGACATTTCCAGCAGAGCACAGCTCGGGCTGCATCTCCTGTGGGTTGTTTTTTGTTGTTTCTTTTTTTAATGCAGTTATTTCACCTGCCAAATACTGTCAAGGTTTGTTGCCTAAGAAGTGGCTTTTTTACAGTCAGTGACAAGCTGCAAAAAGAAAAAAAAAAGGCACTTCACACTAGAAAATCTGGTTTTACAAGGAAATTGCACCTGATCAAAATAACATACACAAGTAGAAAACATATTAATGGGCACGATAGGTAGGTGGGACACTTCTGCTGGAATTGCCCATTAAAAAACAGGGTAATTATACCAATAATTTAACACTGGGAACATATTGCCTGACTGGGTGTGTTGGTTTGAGATTGATCGGTGTTTGGTGAGTAGGAAATAATACATATAAAAGTGATGTTTGGTTAAGATTTTTTTGGGGGCTTGGTGTAAATTAATTGTGGGCCAGTTTTAAGAATAGATAAGATAGGGAAATGGGATAATTAAATGTGGAATATGCTCCTTTTTTATGGAGCTATGCTCCTCTTTTAGTCCTATCTCCCAAGAAAAATTAAGGAAAATACATTCTCATGGTACTTAACTAGTGCCAAACCCATGACACTGGCAAAGAGCAAAATCTTGATGAGACAAACCCTGACGAAACTTGAGCATACCAAGTGACTGAGAGCACCTACACCTTCAAAAAACATCCAGAATTCTCCAGAAAACTCCTTAAACCCCAGTAGCCAGTACCAGCAGTAGAGTGAGGCCATTTCAGGCAGGAACTCGCTGGTGTGGGGTGAGAGCCAGCAAGAGAACCCTGAGAAGTGTCACTGCCAGGCTTCCCTTTCTGCCACTGCAGTCCCAGAGTGCCAATGACAACACAGATTTGACGTGCTGCTCACGTCCTCTCCGTGCAGTGCAAACACCGGCCAGACTGCTGTCCATGCAATGCTCACTGCTGAATTAATTGCCCAATTAATTGTCCAATTGTCCTGAATTAATTGTACCCATTAATAAACGGCTACTGGAACTGGCAGAGCTAAGGATGCCTCCTGAGCCTGCCTCAGAATGTGCTCACTTCATCACCATTTCACAAGCAGCTACAGCAGCACAGAACTGTGGAGTCATTGGGGCTGGAAAATCCCTCCGAGATCATCCAGTCCCAGCACTCCCAAGGCCCCCATGTCCCCAAGTGCCACATCTACAAGTCTTTTCAACCCCTGCAGTGATGGGGACTCCGGCCCTTCCCTGGGCAGCTCTGCCGGGGCTGGACAGCACTATTGGCACAGAAATATTTCCTAATTCCAACACTCACTGCAGTGGGAGCTTCCCAGAGAAAAGGGAGGCAGAAGTGAGGGCAGTGACTTTGTGTGGTGCCTGCTGCCTTAGGACAGACAGCCTGAGCAGGAGGAACCCACCAGAGCAGAACCAGCTAAAGAACTCAGTATTTAGAATGGCTTCTTCAGAGGCTTCTAGAACCAATTAGAAAGTAATTCCACCCAGCAAACCCAGCTGTCCCACCTCACACCGTGGTGTCCTTGTCCCTGGAGCTGCAGACATATCTAAATCCAACACACAACAGATGCTGAGGGAAGATGCCAGGGAGAAGTTTCTGGTTTATCTCCTGCTCCCAAAGGTGTTTCCATGCACCACAGAGCCACACAGGGAGCGTCTCTTTGGTGGCTGAGCTCCTGCTCCCTCCCAAATAACCAAACCCAGGCGCTCTTTGCTGGCTGTCCCTGACCTGGCACTGAAAGGAGGGTTCCAAACACAGACCCCAAACCACGGACAGCCCCATGGCACCAGCAGGGATGGAATTTTTTGTGTGACAGGGGCTGGGATATCCCAGGATGCCTGAGGGTGGAAAAACCCTCTCAGCCCATCGAGTCCCAGCTGTGCTCAATGTCCCCCTTGTCCCCAGCCCAGAGCACTGAGTGCCACGAGAAGAATCAGGATCCCTAAATGAAGAAACTGCTCTGCAAGAAGGGACATGCTCAAGATAATACAGTGCTCACACCTGGAGGAGACCCCCACCCCCAGGATTGAAGGTTTCCAATCTCACCCACCTGTACAGGACTGCAAAGTGTGCTCTGGGATGATTTACAGCCCTCACAACCCCCTTAAATACACAATGTGAGCGTCACAAAAGCCTGTGTCAGCTCTTCTTTGCAAAAGCACATTTTGGAGCTGTATTTGCTCAAAAAAAGTTTTATTTGTTTTACCAGCACAGAGTTACAAATCAAAAGGCTTCTCACCCACCCAGAGTTCAGCAAATCAGCTCTGTAAAAGCTGAGGGGAAAAAAAATTTAACCCAGACTACTTTTTATGGGCAGAAATGAGCTTTTTTTCTGAAATTTTAGTAATGATTTCAATAGTGAAAATCCTTTTGATTCCTTCTGTCCCTCCTCCAGGACTTGCAGGCAGATCACTCAAAGCTGGGAATTTTCTAAATGTGCCAAGACAAACCCCAGACAGCTCAGTTTGGTGCTGCTGTAAAACATCTGCATGGGAGGGGGTGCTTGGGTTTCAGTTGTGCCCAGACAGTAGGGAAATGTTCTAAGTAAAAACCTTTTTGGCTCCAGAACTCTGAGCACATACTGGCTCTTTGTGCTGACTTGCATGACAGCTTTTTCTCCGTGGCATGAAAAGGACTTTTCACCACACAGTGCCTGCCCCTTGCCATGTCAGGACAGTAGGAAATGACACAATTTCCAGCACTCATTTCACCCTTTTCTGCCTCAAAGTGCTGCCCTGTGTTAATTTTATAACCGTTAGCGCAGGCTTGTCTAATAAAACTGGATTTTGTTCTTAAACGTAAAAAAAACCCCACTCCTGAGTAAACCCCTTTGGTTCATGGTTTGGACACTGAAGGACATTCTGTACATTTAACTTGAAAAAGGAGCTGCTGTGGTTTCCATTCCGAAAGCTGCCATTAAGACACAACCTAGAATTCACTTTTATCACTTCTTTGGGCCTTTCAGGAGGCGTCTCATTGCCACAAAGTTCGCTGAGGATAAAAAAACAAGACAGAACTGAGGAAATTTCCAGTATCTGTTATCAACTAACTGCCATAAAATAAAGATACAGGGAGGTCCTGCAGTCTCTAAAAGTAATCAGACATCCAGACTATTTCTGGAGCCCATCTGGGCCCTTCTTTCTGATCCCATGATGTGGCAGCATCTGCCTGGCTTCTGTTTTTGGGGGATCCCTACCTGCAGCCCAGGGCTGGCTTGGACTTCATTCATCCGTGGCAAATCAGAGTCACCTTGAGAGTAAGAGAAAAATGGATTGTGAAGTTCACTCAGCTGCTGATATAACTCCTACAAGGTGAAACTTCAGATGTGAGCATTTCAGAGTAGGAACTAAATCAAAAGTATTCTTTCTGCAACACCCATCTCAGTTTTCCTTATTTTTCTACACTTAAATTATCACTGTATGTGATCATCCCCCTCATGTACCCCCTTGCTAGACAGGAGAATTTACATGCACTAACAACTAATAATCTAAAAAGACATGAACAATTTCTGAAAAATTGTAAAGAAATCAGAAATCCAAGTTCCACACAAACTGAACCAGAGCTGGGCCCTTAGAAAATGCCCCCTCCTAAGAATATAACAGAAAATCATATCACAGCATTTTGACAACTAAATCTTTGACCTTTTTCTTGTTGGACAACAGCCTTTTTCAAATAATGTCTTTACTGTTGTGGAACAACAAGGAAATTCAATATTACCATGATAACCAATATCACCTAGATAAGCACTGGAACAACACTGCCTGCACCTCAGAATTTGACAAAGTCCTTCATATCCTGCAGCAAAACATTCAAGCCACAAATATTTACTTCCACAAAGGACTGAAAATAACAGAAATAATGAAAACCACTTTTAAGAAACACATGTGAAAACAGAGCTGCCTCCCTTTTGGCACAGTAACCAGCAGCCATCCACTCATAGGCGAAAACCTGCAAAGCCGGACAATAAAACCTCGCTTTTGTGAAATTTGGGATCTGCTCCTACTCCAAATGGGATCTCTTAACTTCTCCCGAGCAGCAGCAGCCTGCAGCGTTTTTGGGAGAGATCCCATGGGATCGGCAGCCAGATATTCCAGGGAAGTTGTGTCACCTCCCAAGGGCAGCTGAGCGGGTTGCCTGCTCTGCCCTGGCTGAAGCAGATCCCTCCAGCAGCTTCCATCCCTCCTGGATTTCTTACGGAGAGTTTGCCAAGAGGCCCTTCCAGCAAGTTATTCCTGTTTAATTATTATTAGGGCCCTTCTCCCAGCCTTGCTGTTAGCAGGGAAAGGTGGAACACGGGGGAGCTGCGTTGGGCAGCGAGGATGGGCTGAGGAAAAGCCGCCCAAAGGAATTTCCTTAGGCAGCCCAGCCCAGGGCATCCCACAGTGCCCACCACGGCCCGGGCTGCACCCGCAGGGCTGGGAGAAACCTTCCCATCCCGATGGAAACCCATCAGGATTGCCCTGGGTAATGCAGCTGCGTTGGTTGTCGTGTGTCAATTAATTTAAAAAATAATGAAATTAATAAAAACCTGCAAGAAGAACCCCGCACGCCGTGTGCCTCCTGCCACTGCTGAGCGCTTTGGAAGCCAAACCAACACTCACGGTCCCGGCAGAGAGGAAGGGAAGTGAGGACAACAATCAAGCTTTTAACTTTACACTCACTTTCACCCTCGGGGTCTCACTGCCTTCCTACCCAGCCTCTTTATGGCCTCCATGTGCATTTTGCTCTCCTCCTGCCGCTCCCGAGCAGCCGGAGCCCGCTGTCCCCCCGAGCCCCCTGCCCGCTCCCTTCCCTCGGCACTCACCGCCCGCGGCTCCCCGGGGCCGGCCGACAGACGGACAGACGGGCGGAGGGACAGAGTTATAGACAGATAGACAGACAGACAGACGGACGGACAGACGGACCGCCCGCCCGTGGCGGGTCCTGGCAGCACCGCCCCGCTCCGGGCAGAGCCGCGCCCCTTGCGCCGCCCTGCCCTGGGTCACTTCCGAAGGGGTTCCGCGTGTGCCGAGTTACGGGAAAGGTCGCTGCTGCTCCTTTAGTTAGCGCTCAGCCCTTTTAAATTGAAAGCATGGGGTTGATAAAGTGAGGTGAAGTGAGGTTGAACTTTGTGCAGGTGGGAAACCGTGGCGCCCTCTGGCCCCTTCTTGCCCTGGGGTACCGCTGGGGTTCATTACAAAGCTGGGAAGGATGGAGGATCCTTGGCAGTATGGATATTAAAAATCCCGGGTTTCTGTTAAGTGCTCTGCTCTTATCCCTGGGCTGAAGGTTCAAGGTCGGAGGGGCCATACCCAGCCCTTCCCGGCTGCACAGAAATACAGACGTTTCATCTGAAGTCAAACATTGACCAATATTTGCATTCCAGGTGGATCGTCAAGCTGTCAAAAACTCCCATCAATACACCGCTGGAGCAAACGAAGCCAACTTCAAGCCTGCAGAATTCATGCTCTTGTCTTTCAGTGTTAAGAAAATGCTATAACTCTTACTGTAGAAAATACTGAATATTTCCATAGAAAACATTTCCCTTCTCCATGAGGATTTATTAGATGTCATGGTAACCAGAACAGGGAATTGCAATGGAAATAGGAGAGCTTTTTCCCTCTCTTCTGATTGTCCATTGTCAAAAACATCAGTGACTGACTTCCCAATCCCTTCAGGGACTTCCACAGAGTTTTAATTGAGTTTGAAGTATATGGTGACTCCAAGACAACCAGAGCAAGTCCTCGGGAGGAGTGACATCTACGACAAAAGCATGCAAAGCCTTTTGTGTAAGGACTCTGCGGAATCCTAATAAGAAACCACAAACCCAAGCAACGGGTGTTCAGCATTTTCATTCTTGTTCTGGAATCACAGGCTGCGGAAAAACTTGGATCATCCAATACATCATGTCTTTGTGGAAGAAACAGGGAAATAATATCTTTTTGGAACATGATATTAAAAGAAAAAAATCCCAAGCATTATTATTTTCTGGACCTAAAAAAATTACGACTTTTTTCTTCTTACTTTCAGACTGATTTTCTAAAAAAATGGGTGAAAAAAAATCCAAGTAATTATTAAATATAATTAAATCATTTCACTTCAAACTGCTTTCCTCTTCTCAAGGTATATAAAGCTTTATGGTTAATGTATATCTGCTGAGGGAACCTTTGGCCTTGGTGAAATGTGCCTCTGGGCTCCTTACACTCCAGAATCTCCTGCCAAGGAGCTGGGGTTTGCTGACACACAAATACCAGCGTGTGCCATCTGCCCACCCCACTCAGCCTGCCTGGCAAACCCGCTGCTTCTCCAGATCACCACATCATCTTTGGACTATCAAATCTCCACAGACCAGCTTGTCAGACTGCAAAATAATCCTGGGAATTGCTTTATTCCCCTGAGCAGGTCCTCCTGAGCAGCCCTGGGAGCTCTTCCTCCTTACCTTCTGCCCAGCAGCTCCTGTGCAGCCCCGCTGTGCCCTGGTGCCGCCTGGCATGGTGCTCTGTGGCTGCCTGTGATGTTACCAGCCCTCTGGTCATAAACCCCACAGGCAGTGGCTCTTTCTGCCTCTTCCCAGTACTTCTCAGGCTCCCAGCCCAGCGTTATCACCCAGCAGATAAAGGCAGCCTGTGATTTCCCCGGGCTCTCGGCTGCTTTGTGCCACCTGCCTCCCCTAAGGAGCCTCCTCCTCTTCCTGGCACCTCCCTGCCCAGCGTCCTGGTCCTGCTGGTACAGCTCTGTGGGAGGATGGCTGGGTTATGCTGAAAAGTGGTTAAAAATTAGTTATTTTCTCTCCTTGCCCTTCCCTCCCTCTACAGCTCGCATCACACTGAGGTTCAGGCCTGAATTTGCACATTGTTGCATTAAGTTTGGAGATGGACAAGATGGAACTGCCTGGTTTCCATCTGTGAGTTCTGTCAGAACTGGAACTGATGCCTGGAAAGGCTGACCTGGAAACAGAGACCAGGTAGAATAAAAGGATAAAAAGGGATTTATTGAAAGGATCCAGCTTGGGCAGTGCAGGAACCCCTTGGGGCTGCACCCAAGTCAAACCCACAAATGGGCACAAAATGGATCCCCAGTCATGAGGGCTCACACTTTGATAGGTTTTGGTCCATGAGCACATTGGAGTTCATTGTCCAATTCCAGCTCCAGGTGATGAAGCTCCATCCTCCTTGTTCCCTCTCTTCCTTCACTGTTGTTTCACTCTTGGGCCTCAAATTTGTCCTTGGTGCCAGCTGGAAAGGAATTGTTTTATCTCCTTACTCTGTGAAGAGAGCTGAGCAACCCTGAATATGAAACCCAGAACAACACACTGAACCAGCACAGAATCTGAAAAATATACAAGCTAAAACTTAAGGCAACAGGGCAAACCTTCCTCCCCACCCTGACCTGCTGGGTTTGGCAGGCCCCAACTAATGTCACACACACAGAGGTACGTGTGGCAGGTCTGACTTAGAAAACCCATCAGACTCAGTAACAGAAAGACCCATCCTAATGCTTGAAATGCATTTAATTTAATTCAGTCACATCATTCAGTGCTTGGCAAAACCAAAAAAAGAAGAGCTAAAATGAGCTGCATTTAAAGGCTTCCATCAAGGATGAGATAAATGCCAAGTAAAAATTGGTAAAAATTGAGTGGTTGGAGGGGAGAGGGCGTAATACAAAAGGCACGATGCAATGAATCAGAGTTCTTAGGTAATCAAAATACTTAAGCCATAAAGATATTAAAAAGCAATAAGCTCTGCCCATATCTCAGGACAATTATACTGCAATCAAGAAAAATTGTTCTGCACAAATATCTGTGCAGAACTGCTGCACTCTCGGTGTGCGCAATGTTGTCACATAGAGTCAAGAGTAATTAGGTGATAAAATTTTCAGTGTTAATGTGTGTTAGAAGGCTTAATTAAATAATTGCTGGACTCTTACCCTGCTTTCATCCAGTCTTTCAGCTCTTTGCTTCCTCAAGGCTAAGGCATGGAACATTAAAACAAGTCACAAATTCCGAGGAGTCCCTTTGCAAACAAACGGGGGAAATTAAACTGCACCATCAGCTTAGCATCTAACTCAGAAATTCCACCTTCCTAAATGTTAATTTTTATCCAAAAGCTTTGTGAGCCTGCAGCAGGATTACAAATCCCACGTTTGAGTGAGGGCTGCTGTCTGCAGGGATTTGCAGCACTGCAGGAACTCTGTCTGCAGCAGCAGCACTGACCTGCACTGGCTGCTCCCAGCTCCTCCAGCTGGCAGCCAGAGAGAAGCCCAGGTCAGGAAAGTGCTGAAGGACAGACTCCTTTCTTTTGCCTCATCTGAGTGGCTGAGAGCAGCTGCCCTTTGTGCCTTGCTGGCTTTGAGCAGGAAGGAATATTTGCAAAGTCCCCTTGAGCTGAGCTCCCAGAATTTGGCCACGTGCTTTCTGTTACACTGACAACTGATGGGTGCAGCAGAGCCAGGGCTGAGCACACAGCACAGCTTGGACAGTCCATTTAAACCAGGGAGAGAAATGTTACTCTAAATCTGAGATGGACTGCTGGGTTTATTTTCAACCCCTGAAATCAGGTACATGCTGATTATCACAAGTGACAGAACAGAGTTGTAGCCACAAAGAACTTCAGCCTTGATGTCTTGGGAGCCTACCCACAAAAAATGCTCTCAACAACTAATTCCTGGTGATGAAACCCTCCAGCCTTGCTTATGTTATCTAGAGCCATTTATTTGATTATTCAGCCCCATAGTGACAACAGAGTCAATCAAGGATGACGTACAAAAGTGTAATTAGACCCATGAGATTATACAGTCCGCCGTTTGCAATGCAGCAGCAGTTGGAGATTTTATTATGGTCATGTTAATTCTCAACACTCAGAAAAAATATTTTCATATGTCACAGAATTATCTGAATGCAAGGTAGGAGGGTAGATCAAAACACGTGGCAGGTTCTCATTATTAGAGGTGATTTTGGGTAATTTTAAAGTTCTTCTTTCCCTCTCAGTTCTGACATCTGTTTTTCACATCTCCCTTACATCTGGGCCTAAGAGAATCAAAATTCCCAAACAAGTATGTATGTTGTTCTTCCTCAATGATGCTTTCCTGCAGTAGGAATAAATAAGATAAAAAAATTTCACTTACTGTAAAATATAGTAATATTTTATAACATATTTGACAAGTTGCTTCCAGGTAGAGCATTGCCTTGTCTCAGAAAACAATATTTATTTTCCCTGACCTGTGCTGGGTGACTGTCTGTTTCTGTATAGAGCACAGCCACTGACTGAGGAAGTAAAATGGACATATAAATGGACATATACACTGATTAAAAAAATGCACCTCTAGATTTGCTTCAAAAGTTAAGGAGTAGTGAAGAAAGTAAGATTTTCCTTTGAATTTACGAATTAAGAAGAAAATAATTTACAAACTGAACTTCAGCTGCAGCAACTAAAAGAATAATTAAATAAAATCTTTTGTATAACTTCTAAATAACATTTATTTTTAAAAAGCTTGTAGAAAAGATGCCCTGCTGTGCCCAGCAGATATATATTTGAGCACTGGACTAGTGCTATCTGCAGAGAAATACTGTTCCCATATTTAATATTTTCTGCAGCACTTGGATTTGTCTAGGGAACCTTTTCAGGTACTGGGTTTGCTCCAGCTCCTGCCCACTTGGTGAGAACCCCTCTGTGGTCTTGCCTTGGAACAGGCTCAGAGTTTTCTTGAGTGCTGAAGCAAACCCAGTGTTTCCCTCAGGCTGAGGATAAATAATTTCCCTGGATTTCCCTTTTCCTCTGGACTCACCAGAGGAAAATCCCAGAGATTTCTGCCCAGTGCACATTTCAAGAGCTGTACCCTAAGGCTGCATGCTCTGGCAAGGACAGGAGATAAATGCAACAAAATGCTGATCACACTGTCAGGTGGGAGATTTTTCTCTGCTAGCCCCAAGCCAGAGTCCTGAGGAATAAATGGTATTTTTGAACACTTACATTCTGCAGAGGTATCAGAGGGTGAAGCCTCACTGTAAAGAAATGGTGTTGAATATTAGAGCCTTGTAAAACACAAATCACATCTTGTTAATAGCAGAACAAGAGATGTGAGTACGTCTCACTCCCTTCTTTAAGGTGAAGGACAGCCTTTGAGACTCTGCTTAGGTCTCCTTGAAACTGAGGCAGGCAAGTGCAGGACATAAATAAACAACTGGAGAAATTTTGTAAGTAAAGAATTTACCTGCCATGGTTCTCTTAGGTATCCGACCCTATAAGTTAGTTGGAGGGTTTTAACTAAAAAACAAACAAACAAACAAACAAACAAAATAAAAAAACAGAGAAGAATGGTTAACAAGGTGGTAATGAACTCAAGTGTAGGGCTGGGTACTGTCCTCCTGGATCTTATGGTCAGAGATAAACCAGAAGGTGCTGCATATAGGTAAAACGTTACAAAAGAAAGGCATTGTAAAATCATAGCTCACATCAGGCTGTATTCTGCATATCAGCCTGTTCCTGTGGGAACCAATTTGCACCTGTGTGAAATGGGAACTCACCCATATAGAACTGATTCTGTATCCATCAGATAAAAATGTAAATATCTCCAAAAAAGAAAACCTTTAGCAAGCATGTACACGAGCAACTACTAACCAACGCACTGGGTACCAAAAAGTTACTAACCAAACAGAATTAAACACAATGCTTCTAGAAACCATATAAATATAAGCTGTGAACAACAAAGTGGAGCTATTTGTGGCATAAGGAAAAGGTGTCTTGTTTGTCTCTACCGTGACAAGGAGGGGATGGGGCTGGGCAAACACAGAGGATGTTTCCTGACAGCAGGACTGAGCACCCAGAACTTGGGAAATTGACGGGAGCAGGAAACCACATCAGAGAGAGGAGAAACTGGCCTTGCACTGCCTGGGAGCAGGGGAGCAGGTCTCTTCCTTCTTATCTCCTCCCCTGACCTCCCAGGACCCCACACCAGCCCCTCAGAGCCCGGGGGAAGCCAACATTGGGGTCCCTGCTCCCACGGGGCTGCTCACCGCACACATCATCCAGCAGACTGTCCAGCTGATACAATAAATTCTCCTTCTGGGTTTCATAGTGGGTAATTATTCTCTGATCCAGCTGCGCTTCCTTCACCTCCACACTGTCCAGATCCAGAATCTCAATCCTAGGGCACAGAGAAGTCGCTGCACCAAGGAAAACCATCCAGCATGCAAAGGTAACAGAATTCTTCACTAGGACAGAGTCTGCAAAGAGGAGAGGGCTTTGGCAACAGGAATTATGGGGTTAAGAGCCCTTTGTGAAGGCTGAGTTCCAGTTGTTATACACTGTTATTTATTTGGCAATGCCTTTTGCTTACCGACCTGCACTGGAACTTTCAAATGCTGATAATGAGAGAGGAGGAGGTGTTTTGATAATCCCTGTGTGTGAACAGAGCCTTGACTTGCTGCAGGCAGGCTCTTACTGCTGTAGCAGTGACACAACAAGAATGCCAAACATATTTAATGGTGTCCGGGTTTTCTGGAAAATGACCTTGATCCCACAGGCTAGGATGTGACTTGCAGCACAGCTGTGAGTAACAGACCGAGCTGCAGCCCTGAGGTGGATTTCATGTTCTCCTTACAGTCTATCTGAGTTTAAACTCAGCTTTAACCTGTGCCAGTTACAGAGCTGACATCTCAAATTCCAGGTGGATGTTTGAGCCAGCCCTTGGTGCAGCTGGGGCCTCCAGTAGATCTGGAACTGTTGGCGTGGTGTTGCACCACTGAATTACAGCTGACACCGGGCATCGCATAGGAAGTGGGAAGTTACAAATTAAAGATATCACTTGCAAGAGAAGTGATAATTAATCTTTCTAGCTACCAAGCTTGTCCTCAGCTCAAAAACTTGGTGGAAAATGAGCTGGTTACCTCTACTGCCAAAGGCTGTTCCCTGGGAACTCAGCTGAGGGAGGGTCACCAATGTGCATCCAAGAGAGTGTTACTGTAAACTGAAACCCAGGGGCTTCATCTCTGATAAAAACAGTTTTCTGGTAATAAAAGCCAGTGATTTCCATCAGAATCCAGCCAGGAAACCAAAATTCAAAGGGACAAGTGTAACAGCAGGCAGGGATCTCTCCATCCCTGTTAATTGTGTGGATGTGGTGCCCTCTGGCTCAGCTGGAATGGGGAGCAGGGCGGTGGGAGAGAGGGGCACAGCCAGTGGGGCTTGATCCCAGTTATCAATACCATATTTTTTCCAAAGAAGAAAACAAGTTTAATGAAGTGGAACATACCTGTCTGTGACCACTTGCAGATCCTACCAAGATGATTGAAAAAAAAGAAAAAAAAAATCATTAGTGTGATTTTCAGAAAGGTTACCTGGCTGAGAAATAGGCAGATCCATGAAGAAAAGCAGAATACCATTGCTTACTTTGAAGAAGAGGAAAACATCTGGTTGCTCTTTTATCTTCTGCAAAGCCTGAAGATTCTGCTCAGTCTGGTCTCTCTCCTGTTCCAGTTCCTTCCTCCTCCCGGCAACAACTCCCAGTTCTAGCCCCTCAATATGCAGAACTGACTTCAGGATCCCCTCCTTTTTCTTATTAAGCTCTGTCATTATATCTCCAAACAGCTCTTGTAGCTTAGAAGTCACTGTTTGAGTATTGATCTAAATGGAGAGATGAGAAAATGGGGCACTGACTTGGAAACACCACTCTTCAGTTTAGTGCCTCTGCTTATCAATTAGGATTGTATCTGTCCTATGCACTGGATTTAGAAGGAAGCAGACAATAAACATTTGCTTAGAATATCTGATCCAGCAGAGGCTTTTCCAAATTAATCCTGATGTAGCAGCAAAGTCAGATGAATTTTAGCTGCCAATGTGAGAGCTTACTGGTACACACTGAAAAAAAATCCCACTTGTAGATATAAATTGCTTTTCTTTTATTAAACAGGCAGAAAACTTGAAAAATACATAATCTTATGTACAGTCTGTGGGCTGCCAGTCCTGCAACCCGGTCTGTGCAACCACAATACAGGGTGGAATTCCCCAGCTGGTTCCTCCTGTGGAGGAGCTGGAGGCTTTGATAAAGCTTGGCTTCTGGCAGTTTCTCAAACCACTCTTTTCCCTTTCTGTTCATCTGCTTCTAATGGTACAGTTACTGTCACTTATTGCTGGGAAACTGTGAAGGAAAGATGCTCTGAATTAGCAATAATCTGGATACCAACCTTGATCTGATCCTCACTTTCCTGAAGCTCTTCTAGGGCAGTAACTAAATCATTTTTATATTTCTCCAGCTCTGTCACGGTGTCAGGGAGTTTAACCTGGCAGAAGGAAAGACAGCACTGAACTTCCCAGCAGCAACAGCTTCAAAACAGACTGGCAGTTTGTGGAGCTGGTGAAATGGCCAGCAAACTTTTAGATTGTCTCACACATCCCACTTTTGCTTGGCAGCCCTGAAATTTTGATATGTAACTTGGGGGAGGAAGCTAGTTTGCAATTCATATAACTGCAAAGAATGCTTCTGCTAATTCCTGAGGAGGCTGTGACCTGTCCTGAGGTCCAGAGGGAGCCATTTCCTGCCCATGCACTGGGTTCCTGCAGGGTTTTTGTTTGGCCTCTAAACTGAGCCCAGATATTTATTTAAATTATTTAAATGCAAGGCAATGAGTGAGCATAGGAAATGCATTTGATCCCCTCAGTCTCAGCTGATTCTGGAGTATTTCAAGGACAGCAGCTAGACTCAGAGGCAAGAACATGGAACATGCCTCTTATATCTGCTGGGACACTGGCTCCAAAAATTTGTGGTAGAGGGAGGAATCCCAGAATCACTTCAGTTTGAAAAGGTCTCCAAGGCCATTGAGTTCAACTGTGACCAATCCCCACCTTGTCACCCAGCCCAGAGCACTGAGTGCCACATCCACATCCTTGGACATTGCCAAGGACGGGACTCCACCACCTCCCTGGGCAGCTCCTTCCAATATCTAACAGCCCTCTCAGTGAAGAAATTCCTCCAAATGTCCAACCTGAAGCTCCCTGGTACAGCCTGAGACTGCGTCCCCTCATCCTGTCACTGGGGAGCAGAGCCTGATCCCCACCACGCTACAGCACGGACAGAGCCCACGGGAAGGACCTCGAGAGGGAAAACTCCCTTCCCCACCCAAAGCTCAGTAGCAGTGGCATTGCTGGGGCTCTGTGGAGTAAGGGAATTCCTAATCCCTGCAGGAATACTTGACTCGCAGCCAGGAACACCGCAGTGAGGGCGGCTGGCAGTCCCTGGTGTGGGGCAGCGGAGCCTCAACCACGTTGCCACACCCTGAGGGACCGACCCACGCTTGTCCCGGCCAGCCCCAAACACCTTTCTCTGCTCTTCCCCCTCTGCTTAGCTGTCCACACTGTTCTGACAACACACAGGAGCGAATGAAAAGCAAATTCCAGCACAATGTACCAGTCTCTTGCTGGGGTGGAGAGGAAATTCCCGGAACTGCTCTCACACCCACACCCATATTCCCTGTGACGGCCAGGGCAGGGGCCATGGGGAGGAAAGAGCTCCTTACCAGCTCTTTGCCCCATGCCTCCTGCATGGTGATGACCTCGTGGCCCTTGTGGGGCCCGGTGATGGAGCAGATGGTGCAGATGCACTTCTCCTCCCTCAGGCAGTACCATTCCAGCAGCTTGCCGTGATTCTTGCACCTCCTCTCCTCTGCCTTGCCTGCTCCCAACTCCACCAGGATGTGTTCCTCATGGAAAGACTTGGCGTTGTGCTTTTTCAGGTGGGCCTGGCACAGCGACATCTCGCACACCAGGCAGGTTTTCACGGCCGGCTGGGGCCCATCCAGGCAGTGCTCACAGGGAACCACTCCTCTCTTCCCCTTCTCGGCACCTTCCTCCTCTTGGAGGCTTTCTCCTTGAGCCTCTCGTCCTGTGGAAGTGAGGGCCTGAAATGCCTTCACGATGCTGCTCAGCTGGAAATTCTTCTGCAGCTCCGAGGTGAGGCCAAGGTCAGCCCTGCATGTGGGGCAGGTCTGGAGCCGCTGGGAATTCTGCTGGGTTCCCAGCATCCCCTCAACGCACCGCCGGCAGAAGCTGTGGCCGCAGCTCAGCGACACCGGATCCTGGTACAGGCCCAGGCAGATGGGACAGGTGAGCTCGGCCTCCAGGCTGCCAGCCCCTCCACATCCCTCCCCACCTTCTGCCATGGCTGCAGCGAGAGAACCGAAACTAAAACCAGAGGCAGAAACTCAAGCCCTTCCCCTCCAGGCCCTTCCCCTCCAGGCCCTTCCCCTCCAGGCGGTTTCACCAGGCAGAGAAATGTTCCCTCTCCCATTTCCACCCTTCCCCACGCTGTGGCGGCTGCTTTGGGAAGTTTCCCCTCAGTCTCCAGCAGAGAATTCTGCCCAGTCTCCCCCTCGCAGGGCAGCTTTGCTTCTGCTCTGGCTGTGCAGGATGGAAAGAGGAAGCAGAGGCAAAAGCTGCTGCCTTAGATCAAAGATCAGCAGATCAAAGATCAACAATGTAGCAGTTATGTTGTGCTGTCAACTTTCAGATAAAATAAATTGCCATCACCTTTTACAAGCTATTAACATGACCTGAATAACATGACTTTAATAACATGAACTCAACAAAGTATTTGATACACCTAGCAAAGAAACCAACAACTTAATGGTTGTTAACATTATGATTAACAGAACAAATAGAAGAGGAGCTCTTGCAGGGTGCTGTGATATACCCCCTGTCACAGCAGCCAACAATCAAATTTCTGATATGCCAGCTTAGCACAGCCTCTGTGCAAGGCTCACATTTCCTAGGTCTGGAAATACAAAATAACACCTTGTCCCCACATCACTACAGGAGCTTCAACACGCTGATGGCAGCATGGATGGGATATTTCAAAGGGATGGTTCCTGTCTCTGTAAGCCTGAAGTTCTTAGCAGGATGTCCAGCCTTGACAGACACATCATGGAAAGATAGTGTTTCTTCTGCCGTGGATGTCTTTGAGGAACACACAGAGGTAATTGTGAGTCACTTAACAGGCAGCATTCAAACCAGGCACAAACCATTGCAAGCCTCCAGCAGCTCTGGTTGCTGGTGTCCTCCTCCCAGCAGCTCTGGTCACCCTGCACATCTGGGATGGCACTGTGTGTACTGGAGTCCTGTCCTGGTTCAGGCTGGGATGGGATTCATTCTCTTCTCAGCAGCGGGTACAGTTTTGGGTTCAGTAAGGAAGAATGTTGATAACACACTGATGGTTTGGCTGTTGCTGAGCAGTGCTTAACCTCAGCCAAGGACCTCTCTGTGCCAGCGAGGAGGTGCACAAAGAGCTGGGAAGGAGCACAGCTGGGGCTGGTGACCCAAACTGGCCAAAGGGACATTCCACACCACAGAACACCATGCCCAGTATATGAGCTGGGGGAGATGGCCAGAAGGAGCCAATTGCTGCTGGAGAACAGTGGCTGGACATCAGAGAGCAGGTGATGGGGGATGAATTGTGCTGTGCATCGTTAGTTTTCATTGGGTTTTCTCTCTCTCCTCCCTCCTCTTTATGATTGTCATCGTTATGATTGCCACTGAATTTGTATTTTGTTAGGCTAATGATAGAAAGAAAAAGGAGGGACAGAGCTATACCTGGGTCCATAGTAATCATCATCATCACTGAAGTACAGACCTGAAGAGAAAAAATGCATTATAATTAAGAGATAATTTTTGGAGTCTGCCTCTGTCCTGACACGAGGCTCGCTGCCAGTGAGGGCTGAAGCACCATCCAGAGAGCAGTACCCAGGGAATCCTAATTTCACCAGTTCAGTCAGACAAGTGTCCCTCTGTCTGTGCACAGCTCTGGGACTGTAGGCTCAGCTTACAAAGCATTGCAAAGGAGTAGGAGTATTTACACAGAAAGAGCAGGTTATTTATGTCCTAAGCAAACTCCACCCTGCTGCTGCTCTGTTGCTGTTATTTCCTCTTAGCCCTCCCAGATTAAGGGACTTCCAAGGGACTTCCCTGGGACTTCCAAGCCTCTTTATCCATAGTCTGGTTTAGCAAGATGCATTCAAGGCCTGAATCCCAGGAGCAGCTCCCTTTGCTGCACACACACGTGCAAATAAGCACACAGTGTAAGGAATCAGCACTTCCAGAGGTATTCAGTGTACTTGGCATCTCATTATAGTCCTTTCTTAAAGACCTTTTATTGACTTCTCCATCTCGCTTTTGACATAGCACTTACCACTAAGTACTGGTGGAGCTCCAGATCCTGAAGGTGGTGGCTGCCTTAAGGAGGTGTCCATGTTTGAGAGGAATGTCTGGAAAAGCCTCAGAACAGCATCTGTTGTTGATTTACCCAAGCTAATGGGTGGCTTTGGCACTATCACACCGTCCCTTCTAGAAACTGGCTTGTGTTGCCTAAAGCACACAGAAGGAATCACAGAACCACTGAGGTGGGAAAAGACCTCCAAAGGCATTGAGTCCCAGCTGTGCCCCATCCCCACCGTGTCCCCAGCCCAGAGCTCTCAGTGCCACCTCCAGGGATGGGATCCAAACCTCCCTGGGCACTTCCAGTGCCTGAGCTCCCTTTCCATGGGGAAATTCCTGCTGGTGCCACCCTGAGCTGCCCTGGCCCAGCCTGAGGCCGTTCCCTCTCCTCCTGTCCCTGTTCCCTGGAGCACAGCCCGACCTGGGGCTGTCCCCTCCTGGCAGGAGTTGTGCAGAGCCACAAGGTCCCCCTGTGACCACAGTGCAGGACCTGGCACTCTGCCTCACTGAACCTCACTCTGCTGGCCTTGGCCCACGGATCCAGCCTGTCCCGATCCCTCTGCACAGCTTCCTGCCCTCCAGCACATCCACGCTCCTGCCCGACTCTGCTGCCCGTGAACTTACTGCCAGCGCACTCCATCCCCTCGTCCACATCATCAATAAAGATACTGAACCTCAGGAAGAGCTTACCTGGCTCTGATCACTGCAAAAGCCTGTGAAAACATTTTGAAAGCAGAATTAGCACCATGCAGGCACAGACCAGCCCTGGAGCTGTGTGTCTATGGGAAGGGAGATGCTGATAGGTACCTTGGTGAAAAGAAGTGTGTCCTTCTGATTTCTCAGAGCCTCCAGCTCCTGAATATCACGGCTGGCTGAATGCTTCCTCTTCTCATTGTTATTGATCTCTCTCCGAATCTGAGAAAGTTGTTGCTCCTCAAAGTCACTGAGAACTTTCAGGATGGCTCCTTTTTTCTGCTCTAGCTGCTCATGCATCTTCTTGAACAGGTTCTCCAGCTGCTCCTTCAGCTGGCTCTCCTCAGTCTATTAAGAAAACAAATTCAAAATTGTAAGGGACATTTTCCACATGAGCTCTCACTCAGAAAAAATCCGTCTTTTTTCTGGGATGAGAGAAGTAACTAAACGTTGGAAAAATATTGGAGGAAAAAAAAAAAAATGCCACACACCAGCCACTCATCAGGAGGCACAGACTTACAAGCTTAACTAAGAATGTACCTCCCAGACTGATAAGAAAGTTATGTATCATCCTTCATCAAAGAAGAAACCTCAAAAATACATGAGAAACCACTCAGGAACTAAAAAAGCTTTAGAATCCATGATCTGGGGAAGGGCAAAAACACCCGTTTATCTCATAATTTACCAGCAAGCAACCATCCCAAGGTGCTAGGGGACCTTGAAACAAACCTTTAATGTGTCCTCTTGTCTCACCAGGTTTCCTATGACGTTATCCACTGCAGCTTCATGGTTTTGCAGTGTTGTCAGAACTCCAGGAAACGATAACTACAAATTTAACCAGAAGGGGATATCAGGATAGCACTGACATAATGCACAAGATCAGCTTTACCGACAGGGGTTAAGCTAGACTTGCAAAGGGTTTGCTCATTGCATGCTCTCAGGACAAATCAGCAGATAAAGGTTTACCGGAAGGTTTTATCCCCGAACAAATGCCACAATTAGAAGCACAAAAAGGACATTTTGGAGCTGAAAACTGTTCATGTGCATTAGCCATGTATAAAGCCATTTCCCCTGTTGGCACCTTTCTTCCTGCTACTCTGTCATTAATTATCTTTGCATAAGTGCAGCTCAGGCTCATCTTTGGCCTGGAGGCGCACCAAGCACTAGAACTTTGCACAAGCACTGAGTCCCACCACTTTGGCCAAACCCTTCCCTCAGGAGCAGGGAAAAAGCATTTATAACATCTCGTTTTATATCTCAAGGGCCAAACCCAGAGAGAATCTGGGACAAAACTAAGAATAAAAGAATAAAATTTGACCCCATCCTGGGTCTGCAGTTCTGAAACTCAGGAGTTGCCCCTGTGCCACGGGCAGCTCTCTGGGGTTTTCCTGGTGCAATCCATGCCTGCCCCACTGTCCCAGCAGCCTCTCACCTGAGCTTCGTTGAAAGCCTCCCCCAAACTGATGATCTGGTGGTTCTTGTGGAAGAGGACGGAGCACAGGACACAGATGCAGATGTTGTCCGTCTTACAGAAGCACTCCAGCGGTTTGCCGTGCTCGTGGCACCTCCTCTTAGCCAAAACCTGGGCATCGCAGGGCTCCACCAGCACGTGGCTCTTCTGGGTGCTCTTGCTGTTGTGCTTGCCCAGGTGGGCCTGGCACAGCGAGGCTTCGCAGGTCAGGCACGTCCTCACGGCGGGCTGGGGCTCCTGGAGGCAGAAATCACACTGCACCACCTCCTCTGCCCGGCCCGAGCTTTCCTCCTTGTCCTTGCATTGCCCTTCCGGCTCTTCCTCCCCGCGGAGCGTAGGAGCATCCATAAACTTCTCCACGATGTTGCGGAGGTGGAAGTTGGGCTGCAGCTCCCCGACAGACGACTGGCACAGCGGGCACCGGGCGGGGCTCTGCTGGCCCCGCAGCGCCTGCTTGACGCAGTCCCTGCAGAAGCTGTGGCTGCAGTTCAGGAACACGGGGTCCCTGTAAATGTCCAGGCAGATGGGACAGGTCAGCTCATCCCTCAGCCCGGGCACGGCCTCTGGCTCGGCCATGGCGCTGCAGCTCCGGGGCAGGGCTGAGAGGGAGGGCTCGGCAGGAAACGAAACTAAACACGCCAGTGACGAGGAGCAAACCGCGTCCGGTGGGCTAAAAGTCGCTACCTCCTCCCCCTTGCATCCTCCCCCGCCCTCTCTCCGGCTTCCCGCCTGTCGGTGCCACGAGGGAAAGAGTCATGGCCGTCTCGGTGTTGGGATAAAAGTTGTAACAAGTCGTGTTTAAGTCCTGGGAATTCCTTTTGGTTTACCCGACAGGGCTTTATCCTGTCTGCAAGTGGTTATTTCAGCCGTAAAGACGGTGAACCTGGGCAATGCTGATAAGAAATAATATTCTGGTCAGCCCACAGCAATGGGATGCATTCAAAGAGAATAAACGTCTTTGGAGGCTGGTGACAAAAAAAAAAATAATTGGAGGAATGGGATGTTCCCCAAACGACCACCCGAGACCTTAAAAAAAACCCTAGCCCAATGAAAATAAAATCCAAGAAGTTAATTAAATATGCAGAAAATTCAGGGAGTGTTTAGCATATCACTATGAGTTTGGGGAAATGTATTGAATCTATGTAAAAGTTACATAGATTTAAGCAGGTCTGTTAGCAAGGTGTGTAATAGGGAGTTATGCCTCACATGCCTGGGGCTGAAATAAAGTAATGCCACTTTCTAATACTGAAACCAGACAGTTTAATTCCCCATTTTCAGAGACAACAGGACAAACTCCAAGCGGCAGCTCGAGGCTGAGAGCTTGGACACTTCAAGGGGAACATGGCACAAGGTGCAGCCCTGCTTTGATGGGCCAGGAAATGAGGCAGGAAGGAAGGCTGGGAGAATCCGTGTGGGCAGGGATGGACCAGCAGCCAGAGAACAAGGGAACCAAACCTGTTCCCCTCTGCAAGGACACCCGGATGGAGCTGGACAACAACCTGATAAACGCAGAGTGGGCAAATGAATTACCTGAGGTGCAGCCCCAGAGCCCCTGGACAGACCTTGTGTGGCACAAAGCTGAGCTCCCTGCCAGAGAGCTCCTGTGCCAGCAGAGCCCAGGGCAGGATTTGGTGTCAGATGCCACTGCTCAGAGCACAGGTGGGAGCTGAAATCCAAAAAGCAGCCCAGGACAGCTCAGCAGGCAGTGAAATGAAGTCCACACTTCATTCGTGGACTTCATTTATGCCACATCACCGCGGTCATTCCACAGGGGTCAGGAGCAGCAGCCTGGGGTGTGCTGCCCACACTGCCAGGTGCCAGCCGGCCCAGGGCAGCGATCAAAGCTGTCCTGCTCACAAAAGCTCCTGAGTGACTGATTGTCCCCTCCCTCGAGATCCGTGAGCTAAATAACACTGCCTCCCTCCCCTCCAGCAGCCACATGAGCGCCTGCCTCTGTGCCAAGGAGGTGTTAGTTGGGGGTTAGGTGTTCTTCCTTTTGTTCCTTCTTACCTACAGAATTCTCCCCGTCAGCTGCGGGGAAACCTGACTGCTGGTACTTGCTGGGTGCTTGAGGAGATAAAGAGTTGGGCTGGGCCCAGGGGGAAGGCAAAAGGGAGGGTGACGGCAGCTGCTGTCTCTCGCTCTTTGGCTTCAGAGAAAGACACTGGAGCTGTTTATTGGGGAAAGGAATTCGCCATAACCTAGGCTGAGCTTCTCCTCCTTCTTCTCCTCCTTCTGCTGCGTCCTCTGTTTCCTCTGCTGCTGCTTCTTCCTCTCCTGCTTCTGCTGCTTCTCCTTCCTGTGCTGCTGCTGCTTCTTCTTCTCCTGCTTCTGCTGCTTTTTCTTCCTGTGGACCCTGCACCCCCTGCCGGGACGTCCTGCAGTGCCGTGAGCTTTTGCTACATCTCGTCCACTGCCCCAAAATTTCTGCTCATTCCTGCTGTTCCAGCTCGGTGTTTTCCTCAGAGTCCTGCCTGGGCACGGGGATCAGCTGCCCACAGGGGGTTTGTGAAGCAAAGCCTCCCCTCCATCCTCTCCCGTCCCTGGTTCTGTTTGTTAATGCCACAGTTATTGTTGTTCGTTTGCCTTGTTATACACACTAGTAAAGAGCTGTTATTCCTATTCCCATATCTTTGCCTGAGACCCCTTTATTTCAATATTATAATAATTCAGAGGGAGGGGGTATACATTTTCCATTCCAAGGGAGGCTCCTGCCTTCCCTAGCAGACACCTGTCTTTCAAACCAAGACATTGTTTTATCACAGAGTTGTGCCAAAATACAAACAGTCCAGCTGGGATTTTTCCTAAATGGTTGGAAGTAATTGCTGGGACCAACAGAACTACTGAACTTGCAGACCCTTCCTTGGTGTGCCCCTCTCCCTCCTGGGAACCCACTCCTGTGCCTCTGCTCCACATGTGCCCACCCTGAGCACCCCATCACGGGCTGTCCCAGCTGCATTCCCACATTTCCCCCCTCCAAATTCACGTTTCCATCTGTCTGGGCACTATTGGTATCACAGTACCTGATGTATCTGGGAAGAACATTCCCCTCTGGTGCCCTTGAAGCCTGCTGGCTGTTGAAAGCAGCAGGGAACGGGTTTCCTCAGCTTTCCAGGCTGGGTGCAGCAGTGGCAGGGATGAGGGGCTGGGTTTGGGGTGGAAGGTTGGTTCCAGCTCCGTGGCCAGGCTGGGGGAATCCTCGCTGGGCTCCCACCGATGTGCTGGAGACAGGCAGGTGTAGAGCTGCTGCCTAAATCGGTGCAAATCAGCAAACACCAGCAGCTGGCACAGCTCAGCACCTTGCACAGCTGCTCCTTTCGGGCTGCTGGGATCCTCCAGCATCACTGATCCATGCTCTGCGTGAAATCAGTGCCAGCTGGTGAGCCCTCGCAGGGGCATGGCTGGCATGGGGCTCCTGTGTGCCCAAGGGGAGTTGTGCCCGTGCTGGGCCTGCCCAAGCCTTCCAAACATCCAAACGCTGCCACAAGAACCAGGACACCGGGACACCAGGACACAGCCGTGCCCCAGTGTGGCTCCCAGGGCCTGCTCTGCTGGCTCCAGGGGCTCTCCAGGTGCCATCCTGAGCTGCACAGCTGCTGCATCACCACCTGGAGTCTTTTCCACGGTTTTTTCCTGCTCTCTTACTCCACTCCAGAAAATCTGAGGAATGCCCTGCTTCATTTTTCACCCACTCCATCTGGGGAGCTTCTTTGGCGAGGGGTCCTGTGGCAGAGGCGCCACTCCATGTCCAGAGTGCAGAGCCCGGGTTTTTCCTGCACGAGTTCAACTGGGAGAAGCCACACTTAAAACAGCAACACGCAGGGATATTCCCAGGAGCTGCATCCCTGGCAGCTGGGAGGCTCTGCCACCCTCTTGGCCCTGGCACAGCCCCACTGCCAGCCAGGCAGAGCAAAACACCTCACCCCAAGCTAAAAAACTAAGCATAAACCTCTAAAAACTACAGTACAGCAGCACAAACTTGTTCCTTTTTTTGTTCTTTCCACTTTATAGTATATATGTTATCGTTTATTTATAGGCAGATCACTTCACTATTTACAGTACATGAGCGTAGAGATTCTACAGTCTTTTTGATGTAAACAAGAAACTCCACGGCAGGGGAGTCTGGAAAAAGAAGCCAGTTCTGAAGTATTTACACAATTTAAAATAGAACTTTTATACCCACTGGATAGATATAGAGAATACATTGAGCGATTTGGTTAAATTATCTATGAAACTATAGAATCTGACAATGTAAAAATACAAGAAAACGTTCTCTCATTTTAGAAGGTAGACAGTTAAATCACACTAGAAATAAATCTCTTTTGTTTTTTTAAAAATAATAACAATAATAATAAAGGAAAGGCATAAGAATCCATGCCACCTCTTAAGGTTAAAGTATATTACATAAATAAGGACACAACAGAACGGAACTGGGGGAAAATTAAGTGAAATATAAAAAAAACCACTACCAATTTAAAAAAAAATACTAAAAACTTGATTCTTAATCATAGAGGGATCAATTCTGCTGCCTTTACTTACTCGGCAAGTCGAAAATTGTAGAGTTAAGTCACTCAGCATGAGCAAGGGAGGCAGAATTGGCCCCTAATAATTATGAGCAGTGTCCTTTTACTTAAAAAAAAAAAAAAGAAGAAGAAGAAAAAGACAGATTTTAGCTTTTTTTATAAATAACAAAGCAGATGTGCCCCTTTTTAGGTGAAATTCTTACACCTTTCTCAAGAAATGCATCAATTGAACCGTTCTCTCTCTTTCTCACATGCACTCACACACTCCCTCCCCAACTCCTGCTGCTGCCCCTGGCCCCGGGGAGGGCGAGGGAAGAGGAATGAAACCCCAAAATCCCAAAATGAAAGCCCAAGGCTGCATTTGGCTCTGTATTGCTTGAGATTGTCAGGGATGGACCTAGAACAGAACGGGTGTCGGGTTCAGCTCCAACACTGCTGTATCTCAGGACTCAGCAGACCTCCAGAAAGAAAAAGAAAAATCCCCCAGAAAAGGAGAAAACCGTGTCGATCTTGCAATTGCAAAACTCATCTGCGTGGCCCGGAGCTGCGATCAGACTCGGGGCTGTAACATGGTGACCGAGCTGCTGCTTCCTGAAAGATGTGCAGGAAATTGAGAGAAACCTTTGCTTTGGGGCAGCATCCAACCTAAAACCTGGGATTGTCCTCTGCATTCAGCCCACACACTCAGAAACGTTTGCTCCTCCCTGCGGAGCCTCAGGGACACGCTGGATTCCAGCCAGAAACCTGCTGCCCCTCCCCTGAACAACGAGTTTTTCTGGGGCAAACCTGTGCAAAACAAGCAAGGGGGCATTTAATCAGAAACTCTTCACATTCAGCGTTTCCCCACAGCCCCTGCAGGAAACGGCCGGGGGACGTGCTAGACTTACACAGTTTTAAAAAAATAAATCTCCTCCTGACTTACTGCCTGCCAGAATAAACCCTTTTGCTCCCAGTTTCTCCTGCCCATCCCACAGCCCCGCGCCTCGCAGGGGGTCGGGGTGGGAGGGGTCCCTTTTTGAGGGGCTGGGTGGGATGTGAAGGCAATCCTTGGGGATAAAGGGGGGATCCCCAGTCCCTGGCAGCTCCTGCAAAGCTCTGGGCACCCCTGGCAGCAGCGCCTGGGCACTGCTTTGCTCCATTTCCCTGGCATCCAAACCTTAGGCAGCTCCAGAGGGAGCTCTCACCTGGCCCTGTGCCCGACCCAGCTTCCTGCAGACTCGAGCACTGTGAGCTAAAGACACNTAGAATCTGACAATGTAAAAATACAAGAAAACGTTCTCTCATTTTAGAAGGTAGACAGTTAAATCACACTAGAAATAAATCTCTTTTGTTTTTTTAAAAATAATAACAATAATAATAAAGGAAAGGCATAAGAATCCATGCCACCTCTTAAGGTTAAAGTATATTACATAAATAAGGACACAACAGAACGGAACTGGGGGAAAATTAAGTGAAATATAAAAAAAACCGCTACCAATTTAAAAAAAAATACTAAAAACTTGATTCTTAATCGTAGAGGGATCAATTCTGCTGCCTTTACTTACTCTGCAAGTCGAAAATTGTAGAGTTAAGTCACTCAGCATGAGCAAGGGAGGCAGAATTGGCCCCTAATAATTATGAGCAGTGTCCTTTTACTTAAAAAAAAAAAAAAGAAGAAGAAGAAAAAGACAGATTTTAGCTTTTTTTATAAATAACAAAGCAGATGTGCCCCTTTTTAGGTGAAATTCTTACACCTTTCTCAAGAAATGCATCAATTGAACCGTTCTCTCTCTTTCTCACATGCACTCACACACTCCCTCCCCAACTCCTGCTGCTGCCCCTGGCCCCGGGGAGGGCGAGGGAAGAGGAATGAAACCCCAAAATCCCAAAATGAAAGCTCAAGGCTGCATTTGGCTCTGTATTGCTTGAGATTGTCAGGGATGGACCTAGAACAGAACGGGTGTCGGGTTCAGCTCCAACACTGCTGTATCTCAGGACTCAGCAGACCTCCAGAAAGAAAAAGAAAAATCCCCCAGAAAAGGAGAAAACCGTGTCGATCTTGCAATTGCAAAACTCATCTGCGTGGCCCGGAGCTGAGATCAGACTCGGGGCTGTAACATGGTGACCGAGCTGCTGCTTCCTGAAAGATGTGCAGGAAATTGAGAGAAACCTTTGCTTTGGGGCAGCATCCAACCTAAAACCTGGGATTGTCCTCTGCATTCAGCCCACACACTCAGAAACGTTTGCTCCTCCCTGCGGAGCCTCAGGGACACGCTGGATTCCAGCCAGAAACCTGCTGCCCCTCCCCTGAACAACGAGTTTTTCTGGGGCAAACCTGTGCAAAACAAGCAAGGGGGCATTTAATCAGAAACTCTTCACATTCAGCGTTTCCCCACAGCCCCTGCAGGAAACGGCCGGGGGACGTGCTAGACTTACACAGTTTTAAAAAAATAAATCTCCTCCTGACTTACTGCCTGCCAGAATAAACCCTTTTGCTCCCAGTTTCTCCTGCCCATCCCACAGCCCCGCGCCTCGCAGGGGGTCGGGGTGGGAGGGGTCCCTTTTTGAGGGGCTGGGTGGGATGTGAAGGCAATCCTTGGGGATAAAGGGGGGATCCCCAGTCCCTGGCAGCTCCTGCAAAGCTCTGGGCACCCCTGGCAGCAGCGCCTGGGCACTGCTTTGCTCCATTTCCCTGGCATCCAAACCTTAGGCAGCTCCAGAGGGAGCTCTCACCTGGCCCTGTGCCCGACCCAGCTTCCTGCAGACTCGAGCACTGTGAGCTAAAGACACCTTTAGAGTAAAAAAAAAAAAAAAA
>VXBU01011917.1:429076-439840 GCA_013400315.1 Bombycilla garrulus | reverse complement strand
GGGCAGCTTGCGAGGGGGCAGGCAGTAGGTGTGCATGTAGCGGATCAGCTCCACCACCGAGTGCAGCTCGCCCTCGCACGAGAACTGGGCCGCCGAGTCGCCGGAGCTCAGCGAGTCCTCGCTGGAGTCGCTGTCGTCCTCGAGGTGGGCGCACTCGCCCGGGGACGCGTGGTGGCCGCTGCCGGGGCACTCCTCGGGTGCCTGGGGGGCTTTGGTCTGGGAGCAGGAGGTGCTGGAGGTGAGGTGCCGATGCAGCTCTGTGCAGCTGCGGCTCTGGGCCTGTGGGACGCTCGCCCTCCTGTCCCAGGGACTCTCCACCTTCCCGGAGGAGAGAGGACAAAGTCAGCTCGGAGCCCACAGCCACGGGGCACAGGCTGCGTGACATGGGCTGGCAGAGCCACCCCACACCCTCACATCCCCAGCTGTGGCTCACCAGCACCCCGAGCTCCCTGGGTCAGCCCTGTGCTGCCCCTCCTGCACGCAGTGATGCTCCTTCTCCCCAGGAGGGACCTGCTGCTCTTCCCAGACAATCTGATTTGCCAGGCCTAATGCACCGCACAATTACCATTAGCTAAGCAGGAATCTTTGCTGGCACCTTCTGCCGGGTTTCAGACCGGCTGGAGGGCTGGGGTGGGCTCTGCAGTGTGACACGCTCCTGGCCAAAGGCCTTGGCTTGGCCTGAGAGCCAGCAGGGACGGGGACAAGGGAGAGCACGTGGGGCTTTCACAAATGGGTGCTCAGGGAAGTTGGGAGAGGCCAAACCCCCGTGGCTTCAAGTGAGATCAAGGTGCTTCTTAGCACAGCACAAAGTCTGAAGTTTTGCAGAGCCCTGACTGCACCAGAGAGGGATGGCAGCACTGCAGGTGACAGTCCCTGCCTGTTCCCCACCCTGTGCCCAGCCCACACTCCCCAGCCCATCCCTTGGGCCAGCTCCCAGCAGGTGGGTGCTGCACGGGCTCCAGGAATGTGCTGGTTTTGCATTAATTCACTTTTGGTGAGGAGGGAAGAAGCCAGCCATGGAAGTGGTTTTCTAAGAGATGCTGCTAAAAACAGATTCGCTGCAACACTGAAGCCACCAAAGAATTATTTCTTATAGAGAAGTCTCCATGGCATGGCAAGAAAGACTTCTCTCCCTAAGAGAACTGAAAAAAGACTATTGTAGAGGTAGTAAACTGACTGAAAAGCCCAAGTTTTGTCTCTTTACATTGTTAGTAAACAATGTAGAATATAAATATGTACATATTCTAATATACACGTATATATAATATTTATATAATGTATACTATATATAATGTATAATATACATATAATGTATACTATAAATAATTTTTTTCAAAAAGAAAAAAGTATGTAGGGGGAAGAGAAGCATTCTAAAAGTTTATTCTGATTTCCTCATTATTTTTCCTTTAATTCTGTTAACAAAATTCTCTTTATACCCTTCAAAGTTTGAACCTCCATTACCTTCCTCCTAATCCTACCTCTCAGCAGGAAATAATAAACAATTCTAAATCATTCCGATATTTATTCTAACATTTCCTATATGAACATTAAATAATTCCAGGGGGTGCACTGGGGGTTTAAGCAAGCGTAAGAAGGAAATACCTTTATGCAGGGCCGTGTGGGCCGGGACTTTGGGGTCCCCAGGCGCCGGGCGCTCCCGTCCCACTGCGCCTCGCAGCTCGGAGGTGACGGAGACAGGAGCAGCTTCTTCAGCTGCAAAGAGAAGGGGCAAGAAAAGGAGTCGGCATCGCAGCGAGGGCAGGAGGAAACAGAAACACAGCCCCCCATCACTGAGCATCCGACCCAAAAACGGGGCAAAAAAATTAACCGGGAAGGTGTTAGGGTATTTGCCACCTCCTGGCGGCTGTGGGGCAGGTGCTGGCTGTGTGCAGCCCTGTGGGGTCGGGGCTGTCCCCACGGCATTCACCCAGGGACCGCCAGGGTTGGGGCAGAGAGGGCAGGAGGGAACTGAATTCCCAGGGACAACCCCAGTGGTGTCAGACACACGGGAGCTGCCGCGGCATCCCCGCTTCTCACTCCATCAGCTCTGCCCTGAGGTGACAGAGGCTTTACACTGCTGCGAGTGATGGGTTTGGACAGCTCGCTCAGTGCCCGTGAACGGCTCATTTAGCCAAAACATCCAGAGAGCGCCTCGACTCATTAACGAGCTCTCAAGGCGTTTTACAGATGCAAATCCCTGAGGGATCTGTGGAGGATCTCCCCCAGTGTCAAACCCATGGGCACTGGCAGCGGGGTTTTCCCCGGGTCACCCGCAGTGCTACCACTTCTGATGGCAGGGTCAGCACAACGTTCTCCTTCTACTCAGGCCCAATTTTGGCCAGGGGGAGTGGGATAAAAAAAAAACAAAACAAAAAACCCAGACCCCACACCCAGCAACAACATTTGAGATTGTGCCCAGGTGGCACTAACAACTGGAGGCAACAACAGCTCGACAGCAAGGCGACTGCGTAGGGGACTGCAGGAGAGACAGATCCGGGGCTCCCGTGCTGCCCGGAGCGCTGGGGGGTTCGGGACTGATAGAAAAGGGGTGCCCGGGTCGGGGTCTGCCAGGAAACGGCACCCGCAGCTTTAGGAGTGAGGCTCCTGCTGGTGGAAGCGCCCAGCACCCTTTCCCCCCCGCCCCTGCAACGTATACATCCTATATATACACATACAGGCCATGTGTGATATATACCCCTGGCGGGGCGGGCGCGGTGGAGATGCACGCTGTCACCACTGGATGTCACTCCTCCCCTTCGCTGGGCTTTTGGGGACACCCCGGGGCCGGGCTGGGGGCTCTGGGGGGCACTGTGAGCCGCAGCAGGGAGCGGGCTGGGTGTCCCGTGCCAGGGAAGCTCCCAGGGATGGCAGGAAACGCTCCCGGCTCATCCTGGCCGGGAAGGGGAGCGGGGCTGGAGCCCCAGGATTGCAGGAACACAGAGGGATGCTCCAGGCACCACATCTGGAGGGACTGGAAGCCCCACAGCCCCTGAGGGGCTTCGGTGGAAGGCACAGGGAGGGTCAAACCCTCCCACTGAAGGCCGAGGGCAGGGGCTGACACTCGGGCAGGCCCCTTTGTGACAGCAGGGAGCTCAGCACGGGGCAGAGCCAGGGGGAAAGAGCCACCGCTGCCCCATGGGCACGGGGCTGGGACTGAGGCAGGGAGAGCTCCGGGCAGCCCCACACCTGCAGGTGGGATTAAAAGCAGGTGTGGGTGTGCCAAAGCAGCCCCCAGCCCTCTGCCAGCCGCCCCCCGCCCCGCCCAGAGAGAGATTGGCATACACACAGCTGGTTCCCGTGAGGATGGCGATGGAGGTGACAGCAATGATGCAGAACATGTATACGTATACAATACAAGTATATGCTTTGGTATTGACGGTTAAAGAGAGTTTTAAGCCTAGAATGAAAAAATTCAGACCTTGGCTTCCTATCATACCCATGCAGCCGGCTTATCTGGGGCTCATCCAAATCCACCTTAAACAGTAGGAAGTGGGTTCTTACTAGAGACAGCTCATCACACTCGGGGGCCGGGGGCGGCCCCCCCGTGACCGGGGCGGTGGGTTTGGGGGAGGGGGCAGGTGAGGTGGTGGCAGGGCTGAGCGTGTCCCCCTCTTCCATAGTTCGGAAGGCAGCCAGGCCCATGTCATCTCCCTGAATATCATCCAAAGTCTCGGTGAGGGCTGCCAGCAGCGCTTCGTTCTCGCTGTCTATTATCTGCAAGGAGCAGGCAGAGAAGAAAAGGGGGTGTTAGGATGGGCAGAGGGGTCCTGGGGGTGCTGGAGAGGGGACAGGGACCAGCAGAGCCACAGCAGCTCCCGCATTTCCCAGTGACCCCAGTGTGAGAGCTTTTCCCCAGCACAGCGCTAGGATGGGATGAGGAGAGGCCCAGAAAAGGAGCAGCAGTCTGTCCACCTGCACCCCAGCAGAATGAAAAGAATAAAGGATGAAAGAATGAAAGAATGAATCAGAGCATCTTCCCTCGCAACAGTCCCTCCACCCCACCATGAGGCAAACAGCAGCAGATAAAGGATCTGTGAGGGAAAAAAAGCTCCTGGCCCAAATCCTCCCGACTCTGGGCTGCAAATGCAGGAGCTGTGAGCTCAGCCAGGGCTGCCGAGAGGGCACAGCCTCCCAGGAGGGCACAGGGGAAGCTGTGCCCGGGCTGCAGCACTGGCCAGATGCCACAGCTCGTGACAACAACCACTGTGAGTTTTGTGCTCACTAAAAGCCCCCAAACACAGGCACCTCCAGCTCCTCAGGGGCTCTCAGCCCTCACACCTACAGCTGGTGCACCCAGTGCTCTGTGAGAGACCCTGTCACTCCCAAATCTCCCAGATCATGCTGTTCACCCCAAAACTGGGTCAGGGGAGCTGCACTGCAAAGCTCATCTCACTCTGGGCCAGGCAGGGTCAGGGGCTGCTCTTTTCATCTGGATTTTGTCTTTGCTGACGCACCTCCAGCCTTCCCAGTGCCCTCCCAGCCCCACGAGTTCCCTTCCAGTCTGGCAATGCAGTGCTGAAGCCCAGAAGAGGATGCAGAAGCTGAGGAACGGCTGGAGCGAGCCAGGAGTTCCTTCTTTTTGGTTCTCCTCCATCATAATCTGAATGTAAACCATGTCCAACGAGAAGCAGGCTACCATCAGCGATAAAATTAGCAGGGGGGTAAAGTCAGGCTCACAGGCAGGACTGCTGCCTGCACACAGCCTCCCGTGTTCCTCTCCTCTTGTTGGAAAATTAAACATCTTTTGTTCCGTGCCCTAACCTTGCTCGCAGTTACTGGAGCAGGCTCCAGGGAAAGGCAGCAGGATGCTCCATTTTTGGCTCCGTTTCTTTTCCTCCTGTTATTGGCACGAGATCACTGTGCATACAAGTTCAGTGGGATACATTTCATCATACTCCACTGCTCCTCATCGGCCTGGCTTTTGCATTTCTTTTCTGTTTATCTTTTCCCCAGGAAGTTCACGGAAAATATGCATCTCGTGATGAAGGTCCCTCAGCTGGACTGGACCATTTTCAAGCACAGCATCAGCCCAGCATAAAAGCCAGAGGGTTGTTATTATGGGCAGGTTAGAAAATATTGAGCCTTTTTTTTTTAAATTAATCTCCTTGTTTAAATAGAAATCCTCCTCCTCCCAAAACGTAACCCAGGGTTGGTGATTAGCTGGTGCATGTGGCTCACACCCTCCTTGTGCAAGGGGGTAAATTTAGGCCTGGGTGCTGCCCAGGATGGCACAAAGACCCCGGCCCCAAGGACGGGCACATCCAGGGCACGGCAGGAGCTTTGGGCAGGGCGAGGGGCTGCCCAGCCTGCTCTGTGCCCAATCCCCTCTGCCTCTGCTGCCTTCCAAACTGCCCGTGCTGTGCCCACAGCCCTGCCCCGTCCTCACAGCTCCAGGAGATGAAACAGAGGCAGGAGCAGAGGGACACGGAGCAGCGCTGCCTGCGCCCAGGAGCATCCCCTGCCCCAGCTCTGCACGGATCCATGCCAGCCCAGAGGAGAGGAACCAGCCCCACACAGAGGGGCTGTGAAAACAGAGCGAGGGGCTGCTCCTGCTTCTGGGAAGGGAATTTTCCCAGTGCTGAGACCCCCACAGCGCCGCCCAGGCATCCCAGGAATGGAACAGGACATGCTGCACCCCGCTGCAATTCCCAGTGAATAATCCAGCACAGGAGGGCTGGCTCAGCAGCCTCCTCCTCCTCCTCCTCGTTAGCCCTACTCCGCTTGCCCCATTTAGAGCACAAATTAATGGAGCACTAATCAGCTGGGGAGGAGATATTAATAGCCGTGTGCGTTCCCTCCTCCCACCCTCCTTCTCCCCCCGCCTGCATCCTCGGGGCCGGGGTACCTGGAAGAGCTCGGAGTCGTCAGTGCTGTACTGGCTGGAGTCGGTCTCCGAGTGCTCCCCGCCCCAGGGCAGCTCGCTGAAGCAGCCGCCAGAGTCCAGGTCGCCGGCGTCCAGCTGGGACAGATCGATCTCGGGGAAGTCAGAGTAGAGGTGCTCCTCGCCAGACACCTCATACTGCACACAGGGAAGGAGAGAAACGGGCTGAGCCCACGGGCACGGGCAGGGAAGACAGCAGCATCCCCCCGCTGCTCCCAGCCCCGCGCGGCTCCAGGAGCAGTGACACGGTGCTGGCACAGTGCGGTGGCACCTTCTCACCCACTCGCTCTGCACGGCCTGGCATGGTCACTGTGAGCAGCCCCACGGCTGCCACCGGAGCCCCTGTACTGTCCCAGCTGTGGCAGAGGCTGGAAGAGCACGGGAAGAGCCTCGTCTCTCCCAGATGGCCAGGGCACAGCGCAGCCCCCAGGCCCCCAGCCGGGGCTCTTGGGGCAATTCCTGCCCTCGGTGCCCTAAAAATGACACCCAGGTTATCCTGGGGATCGGCACAAGAGAGCTGGGCCAGCAGCACACAAGGCCAGCAGCACACCTGGTGCCCACCCTGTGGCCCTGAACCACTCAGGACATCCCTCTGGGGAAGCTGCACGCCCCAAATCACCTCCAAGAAACCCCAGCCCCGCTCCCTGCAGGATGAGAAGAACAGCGTGGAAATGAATGGATGTCTGAGAGCACACGGGGTGACGAGAGCTGCAAGAACTGAGCGAAAAAAATCTCCATTTAAGCACAGAAGGGAGCTGGCACCTGCCCCACTTGGGCCTGGCTGCCAGCCACAGAACCCCAGGGCTGCACCCAGCACCTGAGGGAGTCGGGGCTGGCACCAGCACCCACTGCTTGCCCTGGCATTTGGGCCCTGCTCGGCTGTGCCTGGGTGTCCAGGTTAAAACACGGAGGGGAAAGGTCTCCTGCGACTCCTCCCAGCATTGGCTGCCCAAGAGGAGTTTTCTGGCAGGGAGGGAAGCAAGTTTATTTACAGAGCAAATGGATTTTGGAGCAGGCAAACATCTGAGCATGTGAGAGAGGCTGCAGGGGAGCGTGGGGGCCCCTCCTCCTGAAGCACCCTGGAAGGGTCTCCTCCGAAAAGGGATTTCAAACCCAGCTGCAGGAATGGAAAAGACAGCTTTTCTCTCTTTCCCTTCTCATTTTTTTGTTTTCCAAATTGGGATAATCTGGGATTACTGCCCGTGTTCCCCCAGGCCGAGGAGCCTGTCTGCCGCGCTCCCCACCGCATTCAGGACACTCCAGAGGACACTCTCCTGCACACACTCCCTCCCATTTTGCATTTCTCACCAGCTTCCCACCCTGACCAATCCCAGGGGAGGTGGAAAACAGGGAGAGCACCTTGGAGGGCACAAGAAGGGCAGGGGAGAGTGGTTTTATGGCCTGGTGGCAAGCCAGCGCCGTGCCCCAGCCATGCCCAGGGGCTGCAGTGGGGCTGGGGGGATGCAGGGAGCTGCTGACAAAGCTCTGGGGGCTGCCCCAAACCTGGGGGATGCTCTCCCAGCACCCTCCCTTCAGCTTTTCGCTGGAGGGATGTGTATCAGGTGGATATCACCAGCGTGGTGCCACAAAAGTGTATTGGGCACTCCTGACACTCCTCACTGGGCCCCCAGGGACAGGGATTTTCTAACCTGCCCTGCAAAAACCTTTGTTCCCAGAGCATGCATGTCAGAGCACATGCAGCAGGTCAGGAGAGCCAGCCCTGAGGGACACAGATGCTGCCTCTCCCCTTGTCCTGTCCCCTCTGCTCAGGGGCAGCCGGGGCTGCTCTGGGATCAGATGTCCTTTGGCCTTTCAGATGTGTCCCTTACCTGCTGTGGCTTGTCCCTGCCTTCCTGTCCCTGCTCTAGTGCTTGCTCCAGAAAAAGTCTTGTGACAAGTTGGTCTCCCCCTTCTCCCCCAGATCTTCCCATGGGAACACAGGCAGAGGCTTTTATTTTTAGCCAAACCATACATACACAGATATACGTGTGTCTGTGTGCGCGTGTGTGCGTGCAATTAAAAATAGCAGGGCAGCCAAATTCTCCTGCTCCTTTTGATATGCCACAAGGGAAAAGATCCTGGTGCTGAGATCACAAGGAGCAGCTGACACCAGTGCTCGGGATGTCTTTTGATCAACTCCACAGATGTGACATGTCCCCGTTGGCAACAGGGCTGGGTAAAAATAAACTCCTGCGGTCTAAAGCTGCTGAGCTGCCCTCTCTGGGCACTCCTGGGCAGGACTGGGGATGCTCCCAGCTTCCTGCTACCACAGGTCAGGAACACCCAAAACCCAGCTCTGTCCCTGTGGAGCCTCCTCCTTGAAAACCACGGGGACAGCCTTTGCTGAGAGGGGTCACCCACACTGTCACCTGAATGCCACCAGCACTCCAGGCAGTCCCCTCTGCTAGGCAGGGTCACTTACCCGGCCCAGCCACCGAGGAGCTGGGGCTCCAGAGGAACTCAGAAACCATGCCCCTGAGCAGCACTGAGAGCAGAGCGCCTCCGGGCTGGCCACAGGGGGAGGCAGTAGTGACAGAGGGGCTGCCTGTGGGCACGGGACCTCATCTGCTCTGACTCTCCCTTTTCCCACCCTTTGCATTTCCTGCTGCCTTGGGAGAGGAGTGAACTTTTGTTCTAATTTTACTCGGGACTTTGTAGGAAGATCAGCCATGGGTTCTTGGTGTGCAGCCAGCAAACACCCATGGAGACACGCTCAGAAATTCGGAGGCATCCTCCAGCCCAGACACCTGGCCCTGCAGCAAGGCTGCGACCGGAGAGCTGCTGGCAGTGTCTGGTGAATCCCTGCTCCGGCAGGAGAGCTCCCGGTGCCTACACGGTCAGCATCCTTTTGTCTGCTGGCAGTGGAAGAGCTGCTGGGTGCTCTGGGGCTGCTCCCAGCCCCTGTCCCTTTGCAATGTCCCCAATCTGTCCTTCCCAGGGCAGCGGCAAGGCACGAGGAGCTGGGTTAGATCCATCTCCCTGCCCGACTGTGAGGCTGTTCAATGCACGCCACTGTCTCTGGTGTCCCCGAAGCTCTGGCACTTGTCCTGGGCTGGACCTGCAGCCACTGCCTGGAGCCACATCCAGCTCAGCGCTGGCTCCCGACACCCTGGGGACAGCAGGTGGGACATGTCCCTTTCAACTCTGCTGGTTGGGAGCACTGTGAACTCTGGCACGTGAGGTCTTATCTCTGAAGAGACACGAGGCTCCTCCCCAAGCCCAACTCTAATTCAAACACTGGATTAACGAGACAGGAAATGTTTTCCTCTTTTTCAGTGTCAACTTGGGCTCCCCAAACTAAACCCCTGCAGTCAGCAGGGCTGGAGAGGCTGGCTGGGGTCAGGCTGCTGGGGGAGCAGCATCCAGGAGCCCAGGGAGAGCAGGAGCAGCCCCGCTGCCTGAACCAGGGCGAGAAGGGCTCAGCTCATTGTCTGCTCTGCTGAACCGGCTCAGGGAGCCGGCGACAGCGCAGTGACCGTGACAGAGAGACCTGCAGGTGCTCTCCTCTGCCTCACTCCAACAACAACACCGTCAGAAATCGCCCTTATCTGCAGAACCCCCGGGTCCAACCCCTTGAAGTCACAGCCAGGTATTCTGGCGCGGGCTGCGGGCACACGCAGGGCTGCTGCTCAGCCAGCCTGCACGGGGGCAGCCTCTGAAGTGCCGCTGGCCACGGGCAGCACCTCAGGAGCCTTGCCCTGCACTGCCTGCAGGACCTGCAGCGGCCCTGGCACCCACGTGCCGCACGGAAAAAGAGAAGGGAAGAGGCAGCACCTGGCAGGGCCAAAGGAAGCGGCCGGGAACAGGCTGCCCACTCCTCGCCGGGGAGCAAATGGTGACTCAGCTCCTCCCTGCACAGCCAAGAGCCGACCCAAAGCACTGAGGGATAAATATACATCCACACGTGCTGCAGGCACAGCCCCAAATCAGCCAGTCAGGCTGCGACCCAAAGCAGCAGCAGGTGAGAAATGCCCAGAACACCAAGAGCTGCTCCCACCAGCCCTGCCTCGGCCCCACGGGGAGCTGCTCCCTCCTCACACTCACCCTCACCCGGACCTGGCTCGGAAAAGGAAAGAAAATCCTTGGGCAGGGGTTTTGCAGAGAGTCGTCTGGGCTTATCAGGGAAATCCGTAATCACAGACTGCTTCAAACGGGATTACAGCCCTGCAGGGACACGGGCACCCTGGGCACAGCCGCTCACCCTTTAGGCAGGCAGGGCTGTTTGCCTGCAGACCCCCACACACACCTGAGCTGCCCCAGAACCGGAGTGAGGTGGCTTTGGGGACATGACCCACACTGGGACCAATCCCTGCTGTCCCCACAGCTGCCAGCCAGGGGACACGGTCCCCACGGGGTCAGGCCATCAGCACCCAGGCCAGCTGCTGTCAGCCCCTCACCATCCCCAGGGAGGCACCAGCTCCATCCCAGCCCAGAGAGATGTGGGGTGTGTGAGGTGTGTGGGGTCTGTGGGTTGGGCAGGATGTGCAGGGTGTGCAGGGTGTGTGGGGTCTGTGGTGTGTGGGGTCTGTGGTGTGTGGGGTGTGTCTGTGGGGTCTGTGCGGTGGGCAGCCCAGCCCCAGCACCACAGAGGAGGGCAGAGGTGGGACGGGAGGAGAGAGCTATAAATAAGTGCAAATACATTGAGGAGGCACCTGGCCAGAGCTGTGAAGGTCACCAGAGCGTGTGCCAGCAGATAAGCAACCCCCCTCCCCAGTGGCATTTGACAAAATGTCACCGTGAATGAGGGAGAGCTGGTGTCGGGTTGTGCCTTGGCCCTGTCACCCCTCGCCACCCTCGAGATTTATGGCCTGAGAGCCCCACAGCGAAGGGCCAGGGGTCCCTGGGGGTGAGGGGACCCTGTCTGCACACACAGGGACAGGCAG
>VXBU01011917.1:406104-429037 GCA_013400315.1 Bombycilla garrulus | reverse complement strand
CCTCCCCAGGTTTGGGGGAAAGTCACCCAGGAACCTCCCAGGCTGCGTGAGACACCTCGCTGTCCCGCCAGCCATTTTGCCCTCTGCCCCCTGTTAATTTTTAATTAACTTTTTAAAACTTTCTACTAATCCGTTCTAACGATCCAGCCCAGCCAGCAAGAGGCAAAACCTCATTTAAAGCCTGGACTACACAAACAGCAGCCTCCTCCTTCCTCCTGAGCTACTCCAAACCAACTTCTGCTGGTCCGTCTGGGTGCAGCTGGGCCCCACGCTGGGCATGCCGTGCCAGCACAGCCTGGACACAGAGCTGGCACTCAAAGGTGACATCCTGGTGANTCCAACCTAAATGTTTCCGTGGTTCTGCGGCACATGTGGAGTAGTCGCCCTCCCGAAACAGAATGTGCGGTGCCTGAGGGGGAAAAGGGGGCGCTGAGGGGGAAAAAGGAGTTCTGAGAGGGAAAAGGGAAATCTGAGGGGGAAAAGGGAAATCTGAATGAGAAAAGAGAACTGTGAGTGGGGAAAGGATGAAATCTGAGGGGGAAAAGGAAGAAATCTGAGGGGGAAAGGATGAAATCTGAGGGGGAAAGGATGAAATCTGAGGGGNAGTGGGGAAAGGATGAAATCTGAGGGGGGAAAGGATGAAATCTGAGGGGGAAAGGATGAAATCTGAGGGGGAAAGGATGAAATCTGAGGGGGAAAAGGATGAAATCTGAGGGGAAAAGGGAGTTCTGAGAGGAAAAAGGGAATGCTGAATGAGAAAAGGGAATTCTGAGTGGGGAAAAGGGAGTTCTGAGTGGGGAAAAGGGTGCCCAGAAGAGAGTGCCCAGTTGCAGGCTCTGAGCACCAGCCCCAGCCTGAGCATGGTCTCGCTCGCTGACTTTTGTCTTACATTAGAAGGGCGTAATTAAGATCAACCAAGAGATGCCAGTAATGGGAAATATTAAACATTAACCGCAAACAATCAACACGAACTTGCCAGGATAACTTTGATACGGAGGAAAGATGGAAGAAATTGCACACTAAGCTGTCCTTGAGTCACAGGAAAGAAAGAAGGAGCCTGAGATACTGGTAATAATGCCCTGGATAAACAACATTCTGCTGGAATACTTCAAACAAAGGTGTGTCGGGTTTAGGAAGAAGGGCAGCAGCAAAGTAAATCACAGGTTACAGAGCTGCCTGTTCACACCACACTCAGCTCATTCATTCAGGCTCCAAATTGGAGTCCACGCCGGTTCTGCCTGAGCTCCAGGAGCAGCTCCAGGGCTGAGCACCCACCAGGGAGCCCCTGCAGCCCCCAGAGACCCCAAAGCACGCCCCAGTATTGCCAAGGGCAGGTGGAGGCTGTGCCCCGTGCAAGGAGCAGCCACAGCAGGAACAGGCTGTTCCCGAGGAGCCACCTCCTCTCTCAACACCACCTAATGGAAACAGCCCTGGCTGCGTCCCCGTGCTGTGCCGGGGCTGCCCAGGCAGTGCCAGCTCACCTGGGCACCCGCAGCGTGCTCAGGGCTGTGCCTGCCCGAGGCTGGCAGCTTCACCCTGCACAGACAGCAGTGCCCGTGGCAGCCCACCCTGCCAGCCTGGCAAACGCCATCCACCACCCGCTGGCCCAGCGCCCCCACAAACACCTGTGCCAGTGGCTGCTGCCAGCCCTGGCCCCGCCACCAGCGCCCTGTCACCCCTTGATGGCATTAGCCAGGCACGGCGCTGACCCCGGGCTGAACTCTGGTGGGGTTTTCTAAGAAATTCCCTTTTATCTCCCCCAAACCAAAGGCAGGGCCAACGGGCAGCAGCTGGCACTGTGCCCCACAAAGCACGGGGGGGACTGAATGTCCCATCAGCTCCGAGCTCTCTTGCCCTGCCCGGTGAGCCCCTGGCCATGGGACAGCAGGAACAGGAACTGGAACAGGGAGAAGGGAGAAGGCTGGGCTCCCCCAGCACCACCTCACCCCCTCCTCTCCCCTCCCTGCTGCCTGTCAGTGTGGGACAGGGACACAGCCAGAGGTGGCACAAGCCCTGCCACCCCAAGAGGATGCCCAGTAGCACTGGGAGCACTGTGGTTGAGGCTGGCAGAGCTTTGGGGCACTGAAATTCTTGGGACTGCTGGCACTCACACAGCACTGGAGGTGGCAGAAAGGCTGGGAGCCCTGGGAGCCAGGCTGGCAGCACAGGGGACCAGCTGTGCCACCACAGGGGACAAGTCCTGACTCACCAAGGAGCTGACCATTAGCTGTGCTGGTCACAGGAATTCCCCATCATGGCAACTCCCTCCTTTTTCACGTCAGGAAAACATGAGGGGGCGATTATTTTCAGACCTTCCTCTCCCCACGTCCCTGCAGCCAGCAGCCACATGACAGCACAGGGACACCAGTGAGGAGGAGCATGCAGCCAGGCCTGTCACCATCCCCTCCCTGGGCACAGGTGCCTTTTCACACCTCGCTGATGCTCTGGTGAGGAGCAGGGACTGCCAGGACCTGTCCCCTGCAGGAGCACTCACGCTGGGGACAGCACAGCTCCTGCAGCAGCTCTCAGAGGGGTCCAGGCCTCCCCTGCCATGATGCCACCGTGGGCTGGCACTGCCCAGAGCTGCTTGTGCCACCTGCAGCCTCTCGGCGCTAATCAGGCCGAGGCAGGAGACGGGGAAGGTTCAAGCTGGGGTTAAGAAGGCACAAGGAGGATCTTCCTGCATTAGCCTGATCTCCAGCCCCAGCACGCTCCAGGGAACAGCCCTGCCCTGCTGGGGCCAGACCAGCACCCCAAAACCCTCACTGGGGCCAGGCCAGCACCCCCAGACCCTTACTGGGGTCACCAGCACCCCCAGACCCTCATTGGGGTCACCAGCAACCCCAGACCCTCACTGGGGTCATCAGCACCCCCAAACCCTCGCTGGGATGCCCCCAGGAGCATTTCTGGACAGGGCTGTGCTGGCCCTCCTGCCCGGGGGGCTGTGGGAGCCCCCACCGTGCAAATGAAGTTTTCAGCTGCGTGCAGGAGCTCCCGGAGGGTGCAAACCTCTGTGCAAAGGGCAGAACCACGGAGATCTGTCCTGCCCAGGTGCGCCCGTGCCCATATCCCAGGGCAGGCGGGCACCGCTGGCCACCCCTTGCTGCTGCAGGGCACTGCCACAAAGCACGTGCCAGCTCCTGTGCCAGCTCCTGCTCTCGTGCTCTGCCCTCCTTGTCCCCATCCCCTGGGGACACCTCCTGAGTCACGGGCTCCCTGCCCTCCCTGCCACAGCCAGAGGGGACTGTCACCACCCACCGTGACCATTGTGGTCACCCCGTGCCTCTGCCCTGACACCACAACGCCCAGAGAGCGGCTGGGGAAGGGAGGGGAATGCCAGCTGAGCACCAGGGAATATAAAGTAATTCTTAGTATTGATGCCACTCTAGGATAAAGTGATTTTTAGTATCGATACCACTGCAGTTCTGTGGGAAAAAGAGGCGGGGAAAGGTGAGAGGAGAGCAGGTCCCAGCAGGTCTGGGGATGCAGGGACACGCTCACACGTGGCTGGTGGAGGTGAGAGCCCCGAGCAGCACCCCCGGGCAGGCGCTGCCAGCACAGCCTGTTTGCTCTGGGGATTTCCTGGGGCTGCTCAAGGCTCTGCCGTGTCCGGGTCTGCACCCGGGCTGGCACTGTCAGCTGTCCCAGCCAGGCCAGCTGCCCTCAGGGCTGGCCTCTGTCCCTTTTTGGCTCTGCAGGAAGCATTTCTAGGAGCCACAGCCTGGAGCCGGTGCTGCCAACCCGCTTTCCTCGGGCTTCCTACTCTGCAAACAACTGACTCACCCTGAAAAGAAACTGCTCCGAGATCTCCAGATAGAAAAACCCCTCCGAGGGCAAGCAGCTCCTTCGGGAGCACATGCAAACCCACATACACACAGCTTTGTTCTATTTCAAATTCTCTCATGTGAGGGACCACGCCTTTCCCCTCCCCAAAACCCCAGGCAGGCTCCGACAGGGCACGAGAGGAGGGGTCTGGCCGCTCCCTGTGCAGCAGCTGAGGGCTGGGGCCCCTCTCCTCCTCCCAAACCAGTCGGGGGCCCTTCTGCTCCTCCCAAACCAGTCGGGGTGAAGCCCACAAGCACGAGTTCTTGCACTAAATCAGATCCTTGAACTGCTCCGTGTGCTGTCCCGGCTCCCTGCCCTGAGCCTGCCTGCCCTCAGGCCTTGTCCCCCCTGTTTCTGACCCCAGCTAATCCAGAGATCAACAGAAAACCAGAGACCCCAGTGCAGGCTGGCCTGAAATCCAGCCCTGAGCTCTGCACCTGCCAGGAACTGGTCTGACCCTGCAGGACCTCTGGGCTGGGAGCAGCAGAGCCAGGGGTCCCCTCCGGTGTGGGGGAAGCCACCTCTGCCCCGGCAGTGCCACATCCCAGGTGGTCTGAGACCCCTGGCCGGGCTGGTGGGGGTTAAGGCTCCTCAGCCTGGCTCGGTGCCACCTTGGTGCCACCTTGGTGTGCTCCATGTGGCCCCAGGGCCTGGCAGCAGCTCCCGGTCATGTGAGCAGCTCCAGGTCCCAGCCTGGGCCTCGCTCTTATCCATCCCTGTCCCTCTGCTGGGGCTGCCACGTGGGGACACGGCCAGGTGTCCTTGGCAGAGCCTCCAGGGTCACCTTGGAGGGGTCCTGCAGGGAGGCAGGGCAGCAGGATGGGGCTGTGCTGCTGTGGCACCGTGGGGACAATGCTGGGCTACGACAACTGCTGGGCCACAGCTGGAGCAGGAGGACAGGCAGCCCTGCAGCTCCCAGCCTGGCAGCAGGACACCGAGGGCACGGTGGCCATGGCACCAGAGCTGGCAGCCCCCTCAGCGCCTGTCCCAGCCCCCGGTGACACCGTGTGTGCCCAGAGCTGGCCGAGTCAGCCTTGCTTACGCAAACCTCAACGGGAGCTGTTTCAACCACTTGGACTCCTGCCTGGCAGTCAGGTGCCTTCCTCCTCCTCCTCCTCCTCCTCCTCCCAAGGGCTGCCAGTGCCCAGTGCAGCTGCCCAGGCTCTGTGGGTGCCCCTGTCCCCACACTGAACACGCCAGGCCTGCTGTGGGCGAGGGGCTGTCCCTCCCTGGGGTGCCCCGGGGTGTGGGGGCGGGCAGGGGGCTCGCTGACCCCCAGCAGCACGTGCTGCTCTCCCCCAGCTCAGCTGTGAGCCACTGGGATGTCCTTGGGGTGTCCCTGGGTGTCCCTGTGCTGCCGAGGCACAGCTGGCACCGCGGGTGGGCACGGGGGAGCTCTCCATGCCCTGCACCCTTCATAGAACCATGGAAGGGTTTGGATTGGACCTTAAAGATCTTGTTCCACACCCCAGGGTGCTCCAAGCCCCGTCCAGCCCAGCCTCAAGCACTCCCAGGGATGCAGGGGCAGCCCCAGATTCCCTCGTGCCCAGCAGGGAGCAGAGATCTGTGCACACCCCGTGAGGGAAGGGGCTCTTTGCCCCATTGCTGGTGAGCTTTACCCAGCATTGTGCTCACGCTGGCGTTCCCCAACCCTGGGAGCTGCAGGAACCCAAGCAAAAGGCTTCTTGTGGAGGGAAGGATGCAGGGAAAAAAGTCCTGGTGCTGTGAGGAAGGCTTGGGCAGAGCTGGCCACCACTCCTGTCACCAGCTGCCTCTGCCACACTCGCACCTCAGATTTTGCCTGGAAAAAACTCTCCCCAGGTNCACTCCTGTCACCAGCTGCCTCTGCCACACTCGCACCTGAGTTTGGCCTTGCCTGGAAAAAATTCTCCCCAGGCTTTGAGGAGCCAGCAGTGGACAGCATCTGTTCACAACACCCTCTGACATTGCAAAACACGGGAAAAAAACCAAAAACCAGGAATCTCCATGCAGATCTACTCATTCCCGAGGCAGTACCAACCCTGCACTCAGGGATGCCAGGAGAGCCAGGGCCTGGCTCTGCACGGGGCTCTCCAGCCTTTGCACAACACTGCAGCCTCTCCTGGAGTTTCAGCACGGATTATTACTGGGCACTGCCACCCACCGAGCCAGCAGAGCCCCACTGCCACCAGGGAACTGTCCCCTCCCTGCTGCAGTGGCACAGCCAAGGCAGCCAGGCTGCTGGGGGGGCTCGGGGACCACGGGGTGAGAGCTGTCCTGGCTGGGATAGCATCCTGGCGGGCTGGGGTGGCACAAGGGATGGCTCTAGCCCTGTTTTCTTTACTACAAAATTCTGTGCAACAAAATAAAGCCTTTGCCAGAGGAAATGGGCCCCAAGCCAGCTCCTTCCAAGGCTCCCTGGAACGCTCTGCTCTGTCATCATCCCTCGTCGGGTGCTGAGATTTTGTGCAGGTACCGGTTTTTCTGTTCAGGATGCTTCTCCAGCTGGGTGTTTTTGATGAGCTTTTCTGCAGAGGTGGCATGGAGCTGGAGGAGCAGGGAAACCTGCCTGTGGTGAATGGTGAAAGCCTCTGGCAACGCCGTGACGCTGCTCCAGACACGGTGGCTAAATATAGAACTCCTCATTTATTATCCTGCAGCTGCTGGATTCGGTGTCAGAGCAGCCAGGGGCTGCACTGGTGCTCCCCTCACCCATGGCTGGCACTGCCTGGCCACATCCACAGCCTCACAATGGCCCAAAATGGTGCAAAGCATCAAATAATCCACAAACCCTGAGAGATAAACCTGAGTCTGAATCCCCCACTCCGCATCCCGTGAGGGTTTAGACGTGCTGGCACGGGTGGGAAGGGGGTGCCCTGCTCCTGGTGGGTGCTACCCAGGCTTCTGGCAAAGGATGGGTGGTTTTCCTGCAGCTTTCCCGCTGCCAAAATCCAGGGATCTTCCTCAACCAAACCAGCCACAGCTGGAGCAGGGAGGCAGGAGGGGCAGGGAGCCGTGGAGCACCAGGCCTCCAGCTCCTTCCCTCCAACAGAGATAAATCCTGGCGTGACCCCGCTGCTTGGCACACGATCCCGTGCCCGTGGTGCCAGGGAGACAGCAAGTGCAGCCAGGCTGAGCCCCGGCACCCGTGGGTGAGGAGCAGCCCCACGTTCTGGCGGCAGGGGAGCCGCAGGACAGCCACCCATCTCCTGGCAGGAGGGCCGGGCACCTCCAGCAGCACATCTGCGAGGAAGGGGTGGAAAGGAGGATGCCCTGCGTGGCCAGGCTGCCAGGCTGGGCTGTGGCCCTGCAGGGATCCACCAGCCATCCCCCCAGTGCTGGCAGCCAGTCCCATTGAGACGGGGCCAAGCGGGAGGAACTCCAGGCATCCCTCCCGCCTCCGGGGCTCCCGGCCGGTTCACACTGGGACACCGGGCTCCCTGGGTGGCCAGAGCCCTGCTGCCAGCTCTGCCAGCCCCCTGCCCCACCAGCACAGCCCTGGCAAAGGAGCCAGCCCCCAGCTCCCCAGCCGTCCCCCCATGGCCCCCCCAGCGGCCAAGGGGGAGGGTGAAGCCATAAATTGTCCCTGCTGAGGTCACAGCAGCACCGTCCTGCACCCCACACGCTGCTCCTGGGATCTCTCAAGGGTCTCACGAGCTGTGGGGTCTGCTGGGGCTGCCCCGTCCCACCCACCGGCAGCAAACGCTCCTTGGGGACAGTCGGGTGCAGTNCACCCACCCTGTCACACCCACCCTGTCACACCCACCCTGTCACACCCATCCTCACACACCGGGCACTGGCAGGGTGGGACACAGCTTCCCCAGCAGGGACAGAGGTGACAGTCCCTGCTCTGAGCATGCCAGCCCCTGGCTGGACGCCAAGCCTGGTGGCTGCAGAAGGGACACCTGCGATCTGAGACCCCAGGGACAGGCAGGACCAGGCACGGGGATGGTGAAAAAACCACTTGGAATGACAATGACAGGTCCTTGAGTGTCCCCAGGCTGCAGAGAGGCTGCTCCTGCTGGTGAACCCAGAGACCTGCAGCATCAAAGACCCTGTTCCTTTTGGGGCTGCTCCCCCTTCTCCCCTCATTCCCTTTGGAGGCACCATCCTATGCACGGACTTTCAGCAACCTCAAAAATCCCCAGATGTGATCCCTGGGTGACCTCCTCCTCCTCCCTGTGCTGACATCTGCTGAAGCAACACAGAGGGGACACAGGGGCGCCGTTTCTGCCTCCCCCTCGGCCCCAGAGGCCTTTTCCCCGGTTCAGGAGGGGCATAAACCCTTGGGCAGTGGCTGGTATTTGGGTAAGAGGCCACGCCAGGCTAACAGAGCCAGGAGCACGTGCTGCAGCTGTCCTGACACACAGAGGGCTGGGGCTGAGCCCGGCCACCAGCACAGGCTCCAGCAACTCTCCCACGGCCGCCAGCAACACCCCCGGGACCCCCGAGCCCAGCTGGGAGGGGGGAAGAGCTCGGGGGGGAGCAGAGCCTGCCTGCCCGAGGCTGGAGGGTTCCCCACTGCTCCTTCCCCGCTCCAGGACTGCGCTGTCCTGCTGGGAGGAGCCCTGTGCCCATCATTGATGGGATCTCTGCCACAAAGCTCCTTCCCCTGATGTTTTGGTAGCCTTTGGCTACCAACTCCCCCGCATTTCCCGCGGGAGGGTTTTCCTGACGCCGCCAAGGGATTTGCAGGTATGAAGCGCTCGCTCGGTGCCATCGTGCCAGGGAGCTGCTGGCATCCACCCTGGCACACACCCAGCGGTGTGCTGGAGAAACAGGGGCAAAAATCTCCCCCTGGCGCTGCTGAGCCCGGCCCCGGGCAGCCCCCAGCCCTGGGCAGCCCCCGGAAAGGGGCACGGGTTCCGTGGGACAGAGGCGGTGCCCGGGCAGCCAGAGCAGGGACATCCAAAGAAGGAAAGGAGTTGGAAGGATGGAGGAGCCGGCCGGGCTCCCTGGCCAACCAGCCCATACTGTAAAAGGAGCGGGAGCAGGGAGCGCACGGCTCTGGCTCCAGCAGTTTTAAGATGGCTGTGAAGCTGAGAGAAGGAGGAGAAGGAGCAGAAGGAGGAGGAGGAGGACATTAACTCTCCCAGCACTGCGCTGCAGCCAGGAGTGCTGCAGGGAGATGAATGGCAGCTTTCCAGAGGCTCCACTTAACGGGAGATGGATTGGGGACCACTCAACTCCCACCCAATAAAATCCAGCTGGTGATGCTTTCAGGCCGAGCTGGGAGATGCTGACCTCAGACAGGCTGAGGGAAGGAGGAGCAGAAAGAGAAGGAGAAAGAGAAGGAGGCACATGACAAATAAAGGAGGTGACCCACCACGGGACAGGACATTAAAGACTCCCTGAAAAAATGCCCTTCCACTCGTGCTGCCCCCGGGGGCTCAGCACACCGGAGTGGCACGAAAAGGGTGTCCCTGGTGCCACCCCTGCGGGTGTCTGCACTGCCACCCCTTGCTGGCTGCTCAGCAGGGAGCAGCAGAGCCAAGTGACTGCTCAGCTTCCCTCCTCCTGTCCCTGCGGACACTCACGTGAATATTAACGTTTTTCCTGCTTAATGTTTTCCTTTAAAAACATCGGCCTTGGCCCTCCTGGTGCTTTTCTGCAGGATTCATCAGAACTGCGGCGACTGGAGGAGCAAAGGTATCAGGCACTTAACAACAACTTCCCTTCTCCAAAGTTTTAATTGGTCATTGACGTCAAGTGATTATTGAGAATTATTAATTAAGAAAGCATTTAAGAGCCTGGCTTTTGTTGAGCTTTTGCCATTACAATTAGTTTATCGGCCAACAGGAGAAACACCACCAGCCTTTGCAGTCACTTGGAGTGCAGCAAAGTGCCCGTAATTAATTTCCCTTTCCGCAGCGAGAGCTCTGCTCGGAGCTGCCTCGGGGACTCGCCTTTCTCCAGGTGTGCCAACCACAATAGCCCCACAAACACCCGGCCACGGCGACAGCAGGATGGGAACAGCGCGTCCCCTCCGGCCCCTCCGCGCGGGGACAGGGGCTCTTTTCGGGAAAGCATCCTGGCCACGCGCCCCGATCCCGATCCCGGGGAGGAGGCCACCCTGCCTTTGAGAGAGATTTTCTTTTTATCCTCTTCCTGCCCCGGGGGAGCAGCTGCCCCGCAGGTGCTTGGCGCTGAGAGGATGTGTTTTGGCTTTGCAGGAGCTCCCTCCAGCCCCTCGTGCACCGCAGCGCCCAGCAGGGAGGGGTGAGCTGAGGCTGGAGGGGCAGGAATACCCCAGGGGATGCCTCTGGGAACGGGGTTTGAGGGCTGCCCCGCCTGCCTCATACAACCTCAGGCCGCTCCCTGCAGCAGCAATTGCTGCCTCTCCCTGCACGGGTGCAGGTTACAGGGATGCAGGAATGCAGAGTGAAGGGATGCGGGGATGCAGGTCTGCAGGTTGCAGGATGAAAGGATGCAGGAGTGCAGGGATGAAGGGGTGCAGGAATGCTGGGTGCAGGAGTGCAGGGATGCTGCTGCACTCCCTCACAGCAGGATGCAGGGCTGCAGGGATGTAGGATGCAGGGCTGCAGGATGCAGGAATGCAAGGTGCAGGAATGCAGGGATGCAGGGATGCTGCTGCGTTCCCTCACAGCAGGGTGCAGGATGCAGGCATGCAGGTTACAGGGATGCAGGATGCAGGAACATAGTTTACAGGGTTGTAGGATGCAGGAGTACAGGGTGCAGGGATGCAGGCGTGGGGGGATGAAGTTACAGGGATGCAGGAGTGCAGGGATGCAGTTACAGGGATGCAGGAATGAAGGGATGCAGGGTGCAGGTCACAGGGATGCAGGATGCAGCCCAGCCCTGCGCTCCCAGCCGGATGCTGCTGCTGCAGCTGCTGCTGCATTCCCTCACAGCACCCCAAGTGCAGCAGCACCAGGAGGGACCAGCAGCCCCCGCTCAGCAACTGGGTCAGCTAAATTTAAACGGAGCAGCCCCAGAACCAGGCACCTCCCATCACAGACACCCTAAAAACCACGGCCTGGGCACAGCGGATGCGGCACCCGAGGCTCTGCTGGAGCTGGTCCTCGGTAGCCATTGCTCCAAGGGCTCCCACCCTTCCCCTTGCTCGCCCAGGACAGGCACCACGGAGGTGGGGGAATGGTGGGACAGATGCCTGCAGGACAAGGGGACCAGCTGGGACAGATGCCTGCAGGATGGATGTTCCCTGGAGGCCGCGGCTGCAAGCTGTGCGTGCTTTCCTCTACACAGAGCAGGCCCCCAGGAGGGAGATTTCCACTTCCATGTGCCCAAACCAGCTGGATCAGCTCCCAGGCACCAGGGCAGGCAGCTCAAACCCTCTCAATTAGGGCCGGGCAGGTGCCTCCCAGCCCAAGGGGTGCAGGCGTGCACCCACAGGTTTGGCTCCTAGGGTGATGTGGAACAGCCCCAGTGCTGCACATCCCCGGCTCAGAACATTTTTTGCTGCCACTGCCCTGTAGTTTGTGGGTGCAGTAAATGTGGTGCTGGAGCCAGGAGAGGCAGGTTTGGGGTGCTTTGGGCTGCTCCCTTCACAGCCCGCTTGGCACCGCGTGGGAGAGGAGGGATGGTGCTCATCCCGAGCAGCCCTTTGCAGCCTGCAGGTCTCCAGCTGTCTGCAGCTGAACATCACCCAGCCCGGAGGGTTGGTTATTAGGGAAAAACACTTTAATGAGGCAGCTCATTAAAGGCAGGAACAGATTAACCCGGGAACCTGAGGAACTCGGTGACTGCCGGGTTCAGGAACAGGAGAAGCAGGCCTTTCCCTGGCAACGGTGGGAGATGCTGCCTCAAAGCAGTGGGATGAGCCCTTCAATCCTCAAAGCCCTTTCAAAGCCCTGCACCCTCCCAGGAGCTGTGTGAGCTCTGGAGATGAAAGGTGCTGGGAAGGGTGGACCGCAGCTTGATACCTATGAAAACACCCACTGAAATACAAGAGGGAAATACTCCATCCCCAACACTCAGCTCCACTCCACTGATCAAGCCAAATCCCAGCACTTCCAGCAGGGATGCTCCAGGGAGAAAGCCTTTGGCAAGACACAGCCCTGCTGCACAGGAGCGACGTGGGAGGAGAGGCAAAGGCAAGCAGAGTTCAGAGTTATGGTCACCGCAGAAAAATGAACCCTGGGGAGAAAAAAATCCAGCTCCATTTCCCACTACGGGGAGAGGTCTGCAGCCCATCCCTTCCCACAGGCAGAGGAGAGGCTGGTGAGTGGTGGGAGCCCAGGTGAGTGGGGCACCTGGGGATGCCGGGGTCACCTCAAAGCCACTCCAGCAGCAGGGCAAAGAGTCAGGCCCGTGCCGTGGCTGTTATGAATGAAGGTGGGAGCAGAGCAGCTAAAGATAACTTTGTGAGCAGCTGCTATTAATAGCGATACACCCGGGCTTTTGCTCTGTGCTTCCTGCAGGGCTCTGCGGGATGGAGGAGCATGAACGGATTGGGCCCCAAGTTCATCCCCCAGCCCAGCACTGGCACTGACACCCTCGAGGGACGGGGACCAGCAGTGGGGCCGAGCCGGCCACCAGCCACCGGCCACCAGCACGGCACCGGCTGGGCGCTGGGACGCTGGCGAGGCTGCTGCCATGCCGGTTTCCATGGCGACTTCAGCACTTGGCGCGAGATGGAGATGACGGGATCAGGCGGTGAAGGCGCTGAGCGGAGCTGGCGTCCTCCGTCTGCTGTGGCCGGCGGCACAACCCTGCCAGAGCCAGCGGCTGGCACGGGGCTGGCACGGGGTGTGCACCCGGCAGCCCGGGGCCGTCTGGGTCCCCCTCGCCTCACCGGTTGGTGGGGCAGAGCCTGCACATCCCTGGCACCTCCAGGAAAGCCCTGCCAGGCCCTGACCCCAGCCCGGTGCTGGCCACTGGAGCACCCACCGAGGTTTGTGCCCCAGGCACTGCATTTCCATTCCCAGCTGGGATCATCTGTCTCCCCAGCAGCAGGACACTCATCCCTCCACATCCCAGTCTGTGGCATCAGGGCCCGCTGGCACAGCCGGGCAGGGAGGTACCCAGCTCCCCTGCGCAGCTGAAGGAGATGCTGCAGGCTGGGGCTCAGCTGGCACCGGGACAGCCCTGATCCTTGCTGGCCCTTGGCCCCGCAGAGGCTTTCCCTGGCTTACAGGTAATCTAAGATCAAGCGCTCCAGCCAGCCGTGCCTGCTCAGACGCACAGGGACGGCACGGAGCAGCGGAACCAAACACCTGCAGCATGTGACTCCCCAGCCGGCTCAGCCTCCCTGGCCCCAAAAGAGCATTCCCTGGGGACCCCGGCCCCTGCCAAGCCGCCACGCGTGGCCGTGGCAGTGCCAGGCTGCTGGCAGGGCGCACAGGGGGCCGGGGCAGCGGGCAGGGACCCCCAGCACCCCCTCCTGCAAGCACGCAGGATCCTCGGCGCGCACCCTTTTATTCCAGCAGTGCAATTAGCCTCGCTGACCCCTGAAATCCTCAGCCTCTCTAAGCAGCCATGCATTAAATCCCGGATCCAAGAGTGGAAATAGACTTTGTAAAAGGCTTATGGCCCTATTTATTACATTTTACGCATGACGGAGCTGGACGGCACGGCAGCGGCCGGACACACGGACAGACAGGGGCTGCAGCACCGCCTCGGCGGGTGGGCGGGTGTCTGCTCCCGGCCGGCTTCGTGCTGCCAGCCGAGCGCTCAGCAGACGCAGGCCGGCAGGGATATCGATCTAGATGAAAGCCAACACCGCTGCCGGGGCCGGGTAACGGGATCCGCCGCACATTTGTATTCCTCGCAGCAGGGCGGGAGGGCTGCAGGATCCGCCAGGGAGCCCGGGGATCCTGGGGACGCTGCGAGCCCTCCGCACCGAGCCCTGCCTCCACTGCGCGGCCTGCGCCTTCTCCACCTCACCTGCGCCCTGCCAGGGCTGAACAACGTGGAGCCGAGTGGGGCATCACCCTTACAGGACCTGCCTGCTCCCCGCTGCGCACGGGGGACATCGTCCGTGTGAGGGGACACCGCAGCGGGGCCCGCAAGGTTGTCCAAGGGCACGGTGTGGAGCCGGCGTGCAGGTGCTCAGTGACACATCCCTGGAGTGCCACGGTTCAGCCAGCTGGCTCCTGCCCCAGGGGAATGGCAGGAGGAGCCCACACAGCTCTGAGCTGGGCACAGCGAGGGGCAGGGATGGGCACCAGGGGGACGAGGTGTGCAGGGAGGCAGAGCTGCTTTGTGCTAAGGAAGCAACACCAAACGCACTGAGGCAGTGCTCAAACAGCTGAGGGACCCTCTGCTTTCCTGCAGAGAACATGAGGCAGTTCCTGCGTGTCTCCAAATCCCAGGATTTGGGAGCCCGCGGGATCAGGGAGCCCCTGCAGCAGCACCAGGACAGGGAGCTGCTCTTGTGTCAGCGCTGCAAAGCAAGGGGGAGCAGAGGGAAACATGAGGGTGTCCTCTCCACACTCTCAAAACGAGCCAGCTGCAGAGACTCCTGCAGAACGTGTCCCCAAGTCCCTGGGACGCAGCACACGCACACCAACAGCTGCTCCCCACTCTCCTGGAAGGGACACGCGGCACCCTCGCTGCAGGGCAGCTGGAATTGTTCCGAGACAAAAGCAAAGGTCACCCTGTGCGCCTCTGAGGAATTCAGATTCCGTCAGTGCCTGGTGCAAGGTGCCAGCCTGGCTGATGCACGAGAGCCCCCCTGCACCACACGCTCAGCCCCATCTCTCGTGCCCACTCCAGAGGCAAGGAGCTCTGGTGTGTGAGGAGCAGCAGCGGGTCCATGGGATGTGCACAGTGCCTGGATTCTGCCAACACCTGCAGCTTGGAGAAGTGCACAGGCCCTGGAGCCCAGGAGGGTGGGTGTCCCTGAATGCCCATGGACATCCCTGGCACAGGGATGTGGCACCTGTGGGGTGTCCCTGAGCTTGGCATTTCAAAGGCTTGGTGCCACACCTTTCCCTAAAGGTGCTCAAGGGCTTTGCTGTTCTGGGGGTGATTCCTCTCCAGCAGCCCTGACTGTGCACCCCGAGGTGCTGCAGCCCCACAGGCCCTTTGGCAGAGCTGGATGCAGAGGTTTCACCCCACAGCTCTGCTCTGCTGCTTCAGTGCTTTGGAGCACGGATCCTCCTTCCAAGGGGAGGCGATGGCACAATAACAAACAGCCTGTTTGGGCAGAGATGAGCCCTGGCCTCAGAAGACATCAAGACATTCAGAAAAAACCCTGCAGTCCACATCTCCACAGGTCTGTGCTTCCCAGCCCGGTCACTGCGCTGACCCGGAACACTGCAAGCCCATCCTGATGATGGTGAGGGGAATAATCCCCTCAGGCCCCGCTGAATGAGGTTTAAACTGCCCATATCACCCGTGCACAAAGGTCCCATACCCGCCAGGGCGCTCGCAGGCTAATCCTCCCTCCGGAACGGCTGCTATATTTAGGTATCTAAATGAGACAGAGTGGCTCTTTCCAAAAAAGAGCTCCTTTGGGTTACATAAATACAGAGAGAAACTTGAAAGCTGCATTTCCAGGTCCTTGCACTGCCATAAGCGAGCAGCAGAGATGAGGACAGTGTCCCCCTGATAAGCTGCCTTTCATGTATTTTCAACTCAGCTGGATGTGCAGATGGGTTTCCAGCTCCTCTGGGCGGATGGGCAGTGGGAACTGGTGGACACTGAGGTGGATACTGAGGTGGACACTGCAGCCAGGGCAAGCAGACCCTCAGTTCTCCCCATGGAAAGCATCCCACATGCCCTGGCAGAGGAGTGGAGAAGGCAGCACCACGCCAAGCAGGGGCAGGAGGAGCCAACAGGAGAAAATAAAGTGAGCAGCTCCAGCCCTTCCCATCCACACTGTCCCAAAATTCTCTCCACCACATCGCTCTCCTCTCAGCCACAAGCTTCCTTCCTGCTGCCTCCACTTCCACATCCTCTGCTCCCATGGAGAATTCCCAGGAGAATGTCCAGCACCTACCATGGCTCACCCCAGGCCGCAGGGGCTGCTCCCCAGTTCAGCTGCTGGGGTGGGCTGGGCTGAGGGGTGGTCACCAGTGTCCCCCCAGAGCTGGGTGACAACACCTACCATGAGGCTTTCTGGGGACACGGGCCACGTGCTTTCATTTTCAAAATATATATAAATAGACATACTTATTCCTTCTTAAAAGGACATGGCAACAAGGGGAAAAAAAAAAAAAAAAACAGCTCAAATACCATCCAACCTTTCAGCCTGAGAAAACCACACAGTTCTCACAGGCTTGAGTTCTGTTACCTGGGAAATGGGTTCTAGCACTCGAAACCCGCATGCGCCAGCCTCCCAGTGGGGCCCACACAGAAACAGAAACTTCCTTTTTAAGAAAAAAATTGTGATTTTGTTTTTTTTTTCTTTTCATTATCGGCACGGTTTTGTCGTGACTGTGTGCAAGCCTGCTTGAAAGGAGAAATGATGGTGGTGGTTTAAATCTCCAGCTCTGCAGAGCTCTCGGGTGGATGCCGTTGGAAGGGAGGTTTGAAAAATCCTCCTGTCCCTAAGATGTGGGGAGGTGGCCCTGAGCCACACATGCCTGGCACAGGGCAGGGCTGCAGGTCCCCGAGCTGGGGCAAAGGGAAGCAGCTCAGCAGCCGTGGCTTGCAGGGAGCCAACAGGAATGCAAAGTTTAATTAGCTGCAAGCCAAGGGCCGTGGAAGTTGCAAACATTTGCACCGAGGCAGGGAAAGTGCCAGGAAATCAGGACAGAGGACTAAAGCGGGACAAAGTTCAGCCCTGCCGTGCTGGCGGCCGGCGAGCACCCTGTGCGTGGCAGGGGTGGGCGCTGGCAGCTCACCTGGCACAAACCAAGGGGCAGCCCCTGGCCAGCTCTGCCCGCAAGCCCTGATCCCACCCACGGGCAGCGGGGTCTGCCTTGGTATCACACGAGGAGCACAGGACCACCGGTGTCACCACACCATGCTGGCACATGGTCTGGCCTCTGCAGGGGAGAGAGAGCAGAGCCTGACCCTTTCATCCCTCCGGGAGAGCTGTGAGCGCCGTGTTTGTCACCTCCAGCTCCTCGCTGTCACCCTGGCACATGCACAGCCACGGCCCCAGTGCTGGTCCCAGCTCCAACCCAGCCCTGCCAGTCCTGTGTGCATGAAAGGGGTCACGGCAGTCTCCTGAACACCCTGCAGCTACAGATGCACTTTCTTTATGAAAAAATAATAACCCCACTCCCTCCTACCTAGGAAAAAAAAATATGCAAGAAAGGCTCAGCAAAAAAACCGCTGCTCAGCAGCTCCCCTGCACCCCCGGGACAGCTGGGGCTGCTCCAGCAGTGGTCACCTCGTGGCAGGATGGCCAGGTCCCCAGCTGTCACTTGTGAAAGCCACAGCAGTGGTCACCTCGTGGCAGGATGGCCAGGTCCCCAGTTGTCACTTGTGAAAGCCACATCCCCCTTCAGAGGAGCAGGAGGGAGGAGAACAAACATGAAGAGAGGCAGCTGGGCTTCCTTCCATCCCCAGGCCCAGATCGGGCCCGCAGCCCCGGCTCAGGACGCTCGGCCCTCGCCACAGGATTTCCTTGCTCTTGACGTCCATGAAAATTAGGAAATGAGAGTTCCTCGGGGAATAGGTGGGGAAAGCAGCTTTTGGCAGCGGGGGGGAAAGGATGACACTTCCCACAGCACTCCCCCCCGCATGCCGAGGGCACACCGGGTCCTGCGGCCTCCCCACACAAACGGGGGGAGCAGAGGTGACAGCAGCGGTGAGCTTCTGCTCTCAGAGTCAAACTGCAGCAAACTGAAACAGGAACCGAGGGGCCTGGCTCAGCAGAGGGGCTGCGGGCCGCAGGGCCACAGGAAGAATTCAGAAAATGCATCTCAGTAAAGATATGCTGCTGCCCTGCAACTGTAGTCCCTGCAAGAGCTCCAGGCGCCACCTCAGCACAAAAACATCCATATAAAGCATGTACTGCTCATCCCAGGGGAGGGGAGAATTGTCACATCAGCCCTCTGTGGTCTCTCCAGACTTCATCCCCATCGCCAGGCTCCTCTCCCAACTGCTGGGTGGGCAGGGGGCCGTGGGGACAGAGGGGACACAGATGTAAAAAGCTCCTGGCACCCTTCAACCTCACCGTGCCCACCCCCAAGGAAGCGCCTGGTGCTGAGGTGCCTGCCCAGCTCCCAGTGCCTGCCGGCTTTGCCTGGGGACAAACTGGGATGTGAGATAAGGGAAGTATTTTCCCTAAGCCCCACATGGCTGCCCAGAGCCCGCAGAGATCAAAGGTTACTCTGGCTACTGGATGGGGCCGTGTCCCCAGGGCTGCCACATCCCCCACAAGCAGATACCACATGAAGAACCCCACCCCCGGGGGGTTTCTAGATCTTCCGGGGCCAAAGGAGATTCCCAGCTTTTACTTTTCCCTGTGTTAATTCAGAAGTGAACTGGTTTCATGCAGCAGCTCGGCCTTGGCTGTTGCCTCCACGTGGGGAAGTGCAGCGAGCTGGGGCTGGATAAGGACAGGGCTGACAAGACCCTGAGCGCAGCCAGATCTGTGCAAAGTCCTTCGGCATTTCTTGGAAGCGTACATTATTGAAAGGAAAATAAAATTAAAAAAAAAAAAAAAACAAAAAACAACCGNTCACTCAGTGCCTACGGTGCCGGTGCCCCTGGAAGTAGGTCACTACCTCACCTGACCACCCGCCCCATTAACTTCAACCTTTAGTCCCTGGCTCCTTACTACAGGCACAGAAGAAGTACAAGCCCTACAAGCTCAGAACATCCTCCTCCAGGCACCGGTGTGAAGCTGGCTCTGCAGGCAGCAGGAGGTGCTGGGATTCGACGCCGCCCGCTCCTGGGGTGTGGGAAGGGGCCACCCCGAGAGCCGGACCCCACACGGCCGGAGCGTGGTGGTCAAGCCCCACACGGCTCGAGTGTGGCGGTCACCCCGGTGCGGTCACCCCGCGCTGGCGGCGGCTCCGGCGCGTACAGAGATCCCCCCCTGCTAAATCACTTCAGGCTGCCAAGCAGTCACGAGAAATATAAGCCCGCGCCGGGTTGCCATGGAGCAGGGCTCAGCTGCGGGAGCCTGAAGCCGATTCCTCCGGCAAATGTGTCTGCAGCCCAGGCCCTGCCAGCACCTCGCGTCCCCGGCACCGCGGTGGCGGCCACCGAGTGCCACACGCCTGGGATGGGGACAGAGCGTCCCTTCCCCTGCAGAGCCCCACAGGGACGGCGTCCCAAGCCCTGGTGACACCGTTTCCTCCATGGGCACACAGAAGTGGTGACTTTGGTGATGGCATTTGGCAGCGATGGCACAGACTGGCCCTGCACAGCGCCTCTGCCCCAGCACAGGGATGTCCCCAAGTGTCCAGGGTGTTGGCACGTGCTGGCCAGAGGAGTTGTGTCCTTTGTGGGATCATAGAATAGTTTGGGTTGGAAGAGACTTTAAAGCTCATCTATTCCATCCCCTGCCATGGCACGGACACCTTCCATTGTCCCAGGCTGTTCCAACCCCGTCCAGCCTGGCCCTGGGCACTGCCAGGGATCCAGGGGCAGCCACAGCTGCTCTGGGTATCCTGTGCCAGGGCCTCACACCCTCAGAGGCAAGAATGTTTTCCTGATATCAACTCTAACCCTACTCTTCAGTTTGAATCCATTCTCCTTGTCCCATCACTACAGCTCCAATATTCTTGCCACAGCCCCCAGCCCCACCAAAGGGCATCCAGAGTCTGGTGGGCTCCTGCCCTTGGCACCACAACAAACCATCTGCCAGGAGCCAGCCTGTGCCATCCCTGTCCCCAGCCCCGCACCAGGGACACGGGACCCATTCCCCAAAAACGGGAGTTTGGGGTTGGAAGGGGCATTCCCAGAACATTTTTAATTAGACAACCAACCGTGCCAGAGAGCTCATGTCAGTGGAGTTTCTCCCTACAAAAAGGCTTTTGACATTGGAAAGGTTAATGTGAGAGATCCCTCTCCCTCACAAAGCTCCCTTTGCTGGAGGCCCTCGTTGAGCCCTTAATTATTCACCTGTTGGAGAGGTGCCTTTCCATTACGGCATGAGAGCGGGGCAGGGATGTGCAGGCAGGCAGGTGGGGGAAAACCCCCGGCGTGGGGCACCCCTGGGGCACTGCCAGGGCGGGGAACACGGGTCAGAATCCCGGGGGAAGGCAGGCAGAGGTGTGGGGAGGCTCTGAGGGGCAGTCCCAGCCCACCCTCCTCTCCCTCTGGCTGCTCCCTCTCTCCTGGCTCACTCAGACTCTGCTGTGCTCGCCAGCCCCCGCAGTCTCTGCTGTGGTGGGGACAGCCACCAGCACCCCCAGCACGCTCCAATCCCTGCCCCAGCACGGTGACAGCCACCAGCACACAGCCACCCTGCTTCCCAGAAAACTTCAGCCTTCCTTCTCCAGCCCTGGCACTGCAGCAGCCCTTCGACCCACGCTGCAGCAATGCAGCTGAGCATGCATTTTGCACAGCTCGTCGGGCTGCCTGCTGTCCAAACTCACCCCAAATCTTCGAGAGAAAAGCCCCAGAAAAAGCAGGATATCGGTCAGCACAGTGAGGACTATCAGAAATTAGGAATGCATCCCCCACTTCATCACTAGAAATGCCAACCCAGCGCGGGCTCGCTGTGCCTCCTGCACTCATCGGTGGATTAAGCTGTTAGCAGGAGGCTGGGAAGTTAAAGAGGGAATATTGTATTTCAGTTCATGTGATCTTTAAGCATCCCTCCGAGAAGCAGCCTGGTTTTTTTTTTTATTATTATTTTTTCCCTCCCCTGCTGCACTTTGTTCAGGATTTTTAAAGGAATTGAAGCTGCAAGAGCCACAGTGCTCCAGCCTCTCGCAGGGATGCTGAGAGCTGCTCCGTGGAGCTGCCTGGCTGGCACTTCCCAGTGCCTGGTGCCAACAGATGAACCAGCCACAACCAGCTTCATACCTCTGAGCAGCAGAGTTGCACAAAATGGATTAAGCAGGCCCAGAAATGACACATTTTGAAGCGTAGCAGAACAAAATCACTCTTTTTTTGTTGCAAAAAAAAAAAAAAAAAAAAGGAAAAAAAAAAAAAAAAAGAAGTGGGGAGAAAAAAGGAAAAAAAAAGAAAAAAAGGAGTTGGCAGGAGAAAGGCAGATATCAAGTGAAAAACCCTGATTTTCTCTCTGTAGCAATGCAGGTACCACGTGAATCATCGCTGTCCTCGATATGTAAATAGAGGTTAGCAGGCACCCTCAGCACAAACCCTGATGAATAAGGGGCTGATGATGATACCCCTGTCAAACCTCTCCTGAGAGCCCTGCTCAGGATTCCTGGAGAGGAAGGGATCACCTGGCACCTGCACCAACTGCGCCTTTCTCAAACCCTACAGCACAAGCAGGACTGGGGAGGCGCACGGCCGAGAGAGCAGGAGAGTCACGGTTCCTCAAAATTTCCACGAAGGAAACGGCTCCTACTCATCACCTCGTGGCCTCCTGACACCGCAGCCCGCCAGGGTAACCTCCCCTCGGGCTGGAGCACTGGGGTCTTTGGGGAAGCAGCTCTGGGGCCCCACTGAGGACTCAGGAGCCCAGTTGTAAGCGCAGGATCGCACAGTAGTAATGGGGAGAGACGTCAGCGCCAGCCCGGCCCGCCTCCCGCTCCCAGTTAGAAGGCAGCATGTGACAGAGCCAGGGCTGGAGCCTTCCCCCGGTTTCATCAGAGGTTAAGGTACAAGCACAACACATGCTTACAACTCCAGGCGGTTCTTAAGCAAATGCATGCAAATCAGAGCTGGGGGGGGTGAGGGGGGGCTGGTTTTTTTCTTCCTTTTTCCTTCTTCTCTTACTTCCCATCGCAGCCCTGAGCCCCTCGGCGCACGTGGGGACAGAAGAGGAAATGGAATTATCGAAAGCAGGCGCCGGACGGGAGAGCTGCAGAGGGGCTGCACGGGAGCTGCAGCGAGCTGCAACGCTGCCCACGCTGCTCCTCTCCTCCCACACCTGCAGACTTCAGACCACAGCTACCTGTGCTGCTCCTTCCAGCGGGGAGCACGCCGGGGACAGGGAGACAAAACAGGGGACACGGCCAGCCACGTTTCATAAACGTGGTCTCATTTCAGCACAGGCCATTTCACAGTCCCAAATTTTCCAGGGAATGTTCACAACATGGTGGGCTTGCACCAGAGGAGGATGACGATTCGCAGGATTATTTTTTTTCATACCCCCCACTCCCTTAGCAGTCCCTTTTTGGAATGAGATTCTTAAATTGGCACATCAAATGCTGAGCAAAAAGCAAAGAGAAAAAAAAAGAAACAAGGCTCCAGGCACGTGCTGCAACCATAAGGGCTTTTCATGTCGTGGTCAACATGTGGAGAACAGGAGGGCTATTACAGGGAAGTGGAGCCAGGAACTTTCACCTGTTCAGGAAGCAGTGGGGCTGGTGGGAGCCGCAGCCTTTCTGCCACACTCCCAGGGCACGCCACTGTCCCACTCCGAGGGACAGCGTCCCACACAACCTCTCCTCAGAGCCGGTGCTTCCCCTCAGCAATAACAAAATGGAAAAAAACCCCACAAAACTGCTTACAAAATCTCGGCCCACTTCTCACCTTTCCTGACCCTTCTGCTGTAATCAAGCTGTCAGCAGCTCCTGGTTAAGAAGCCGGGCTGCCTCCCCCCTGCTCTGCCCCCAGGAGTGCCCGGTCCCGTGCCAACCTTGGCGCTGGTGCAGGGACTACATCAATCTGGCTGGTGGCAAGCCCTGCCTGGTTCTGTCTGGCACACGCACCGCGGGCAAATCTGATTTACCAGCTCCCGAGCCCTTGTTTGTTTTGAACCCAAACGGCGGCAGGATTAGCCCTCGTCCTGCTCCCCACAAACACAAACACACTGTTTGCAATCGCGGGGCTGAACTGGTGAGAGAGCGAGGGCTGCGATGAATGCGCTCGCTTCACAATCAGAGCTATTTTGTAATCCGTGGTTATGAAAGTGAAGGGTCGGGGGGGGATGATACATAACTACAGAAAACTCTTCCCACTTGCAGCAGCCTCACCGAGCCGGCTGCGAAAAGCGCGGCCGTGCTGGGGCTGAGCCCCGGCTCCGGCTCCTGCCCGGTTTATTGTATAGCGCCTCTCTTGCAGCCCCCAAAATGGAAAAGCATGCGAGCCCTATAGCCAGCACGGCTCGCTCTCGTGATCCCGCCGGAGCTGCCAAGGAGCCTTAATCTGATTTTAA
>VXBU01011917.1:390205-405538 GCA_013400315.1 Bombycilla garrulus | reverse complement strand
CAGCCCCCGCCCGCAGCCCCCGCCCGCGGCTGCGGGAGCCGGGAACCCGGCACCGGACACCGGGGGGATGGCTGCGATGGAGCGCCCCGGGGGCTCTGCAGACACGCGTGGGACACCGCTCGGTGTGTCCCTTGGAAGTGTCACCCCGGGGAAGATGGGGTGCCCAGCGCCACTCGCTGACCCCTGGGTCACTCTGAGTTTAGATGTGTAAGCTCTGGGTGCAGCGTGTCAGACCAAGGGGCACATCCAGGCTCTCTCTCTGGGACTTTTAAAAGTGCCCCGGAGTTCGTGCAGGAGCACCTTCCCCAGGGACACGGGCACAGAGGGGACCCGTTTTGAGCAGCACACACCTTAAAACTGCCAGCGTTTAAAAGTGGGAGCACCCAACAGCACCAGTCCCCAGATCACCCATGTGGAGATGCATAAACCCTGGGAGCTGCGGTTGGGCCAGGGGTCACTTCCAGGCTCAGTGGGTCTGCACTGAAGTGGGACCAGGGGACTGCAGTAAAGAGTAAAAAGGAGCAAAAGATCTGATTTTTTCCTTGTTTTCGTTTCAGCTGCCGCTGTGAGCATCTTGATGTCACGCACGTCATCTTTCTGTCTGGGGTTTTGAGGCGTATCCTAAAAGCCCTTTCAGAAATAATTAATGATGGGACCAAAAATCTCATGAATGTTCTATTTACTTACCCATAGCAATTACATTGGAAAGAGCAGGACTTGGCACTGCAGCCTGAATGAGCTGATACACAACCAACCAAGTGGCAACACCTGCAGCCTAATGGCTCCAGATCCTTGAATCCCCTCACACTGCCCAGACAGGCCTGCAGGGTCACTGGAAAGAGCCGGTGGAGCAGAGTGGTGTGGAGCTGTCGGGGTGGGGAGCTCTGTGCCAGGCTCTGAGGGGTAAACAGAGTGCTTCTTCCTCTGGCAAGAGAGCCCCACTGCCCCTCCATGTTCTCTTTGCTGTTGTTTCAAGGGCAGAGCTGTTTCCAGGCACTCTTTTAGTTCCCTCTGGCCCCCCTTTGGTTCAGGTCATGTCGTGGACACCATGCAGTGTAGCAACACTGGGTTTTCCCTGATGATCCCGAGCCTTGCGCCAAAGGGAAATGTCAGGGACAGCGTCTGTTGTGTCACACTGATGAGAGCTGGAGACCAGGGTGGCCTGACTGCTGGGATGGGACAAAACAACTCTTCCTAATTGCTGTGCGCTCTAGTATTAATTACTGTTATCAAGTGCCAAAACCTTTACCCGAGGTGCTTTTCTGGCTGCCCTGCCAGCAGCGAAACTTCTCTTCCCATGGGTGGGAGGCCCGTGGCATGGAATGCCCTGCCAGGATTCCCAGCTGTAGGCACAGCAGGCACAGCGCAGTCAGCAGGGCCTTGGAAGGAAATTGCCTTGCTCTGGGGCATGTGCAATTCCTTGAAGACTGAGACTCGAGCTCCCAGGTGACCTCTGAGCAGTGATCTGACATGCATTCCTTTCTTTGCAGAGGATACAAATGCTGGTTATGAGCTGAGAACAGCGAACAGCGGGGATGTTTGCCCCATCAGGGCAAAAAGCAGGCTGGAAGGCCTCATCACGAGAGCAGTCCTTTGGGAGGAATTCGTTGCACAAAAGGCGAGGTTTGCACTTGAGTATCTCGTGATTTCCTTTGCACCAGCTGCACTCAAGTAGGAAGTAATATTCGTAGGAATTACTTGTGAATCGTTATTCGAAAATCAAGTTGTGCATAGCTGGGTTTCTCGGAAATACCTTTTTCCTCCTGGTCCATGTACAAGCACATTTCCTCCTCCCTTGCTTTCTGACGCGAGGGGATGAGCCCTTCCCAGCCTCCAGTGGCCACCCCTGGCAGCAGGCACCCCCAGGCACGAGGAGCATGAGGAGAGCAAAGCCCAGCCTGCACTGCCCCATTTCTCCTCTGAACAGGCAGGTTTGGGCTTCTTCCAGCCCTGCAGGCAGAACTGGATGTGACATTGGGGTCAGGCTGCTCCTTGTGCTGGGAGGGGGACGCAGGACTGAACACTTGGGGACATCTTGGCCACGTGGACTTTCTGCTGTTTCAGTGGGAGCCTGCAGGATGAAGTACAGTGGCTCACGTGGCTGCGAGTTGACGTTAACCTGCCCAACTTCAGTTCCTGACTGCTCTGGACTTTTGCACAGTCCACGCATTTCTCTGTGCCTTTTGGTTCTTTTCACCTGTGAAATGGAGATCACACGACTTCCCTGTACCCTGCAGTTTCTGGAGGAATTGGTTGAATAACACTCACAAAAAGGGCTTTGGGAGCACCAGGAGAGAGGCGAAGGAGGACAGGATGTTATAAGTGGTGTTGTCTCCACTTTCTCAGAAGTCAGTCATGTGGCAGCCTCAGAAACACCTGAGGTGGGTAGAGATGGTGTCTGGTGTGCAGGACTGGAGTGCAGGGGTGTGAAGCCCTGTGAGGAAGCACTGAGGGAGCTGGGGCTGCTCAGCTGGAGAAAAGGAGGCTCAGGGCTGAGCTCATCACTCCCCACAGCTCCTGCAGGGTGGCTGCGCTCAGCTGGGCTGGGGCTCTGTCTCCAGAACTGACACAACCAGGGGACACAGCCTCGAGGGAAATCCAGGTTGGATATTGGGAAGAAGTTCTTCACAGAAAGGTGATAAAGTTCTGGAATGGCTGCCCGGGGAGGTGCTGCAGTCACCGTCCCTGGATGTGTTTAACAAAGCCTGGATGTGGCACTGGGTGCCAGGGTTGAGTTGAGGAGTTGGGCATGGCTTGGACTCGATGATCTTGAAGGTCTCTTCCAAGCTGGGCATTCTGGGATTCTGTGAATTCTGTGAATTCTGTGAATTCTGTGAATGGGACACCACCCTGCCCGTGTCACACACCCTGCCCTGTGCACAGGAGCTCTGCCATGTGCTCACAGCTGTCCTCCTCAACCAGAGCCTGAGCTTGGAGAGCAGGGCAGCTGCCAGAGCTCCAGCTTGTGCTGCTCTCTGTATTTATGGACTCAGAGAGGTGCCAGCCACTCCAGAGCAGAGCTAAGCCCCCTGTGCCCACCCTGGCTGGCAGCCCCAGCTGAGCTGGAGCGCTGTTCCTGCTGCTGTTGCTGTGCTGCTGCAGCAACTCGATGCTCAGCCCAGAGGGGCCGCGGATAACATTACCGAGGTAAAATATAACAGGAAAAGCACGCAAACGTCCTTTCAAAACAACAGCGAGCGAGTAATGTCATCGGGCCAGCGGTCAGGAGGGGACAGGGTTTGAAGGTACCCCAGCTTGCCAAAGGCCAGGCGTGGGACAGGGGCCGGAGCCAATGAGCGCCGGCTGGGCTGGAGCCACCCCGGCCGGGCGACCGCCCGCCCTCGCTCTCACGTTGCAGCTGCCTGAGTTTGTGGACGGCAGAATGTTGTAAGGACCGAGCAGTGAGAGGCAGCGGCAAATGGGGCTCCTGCGAGTTACAACATCCCCGGCCAGCCTGGTGACACTCTCTGCTTGGCACTCAAACGCAGCCCGGGGGGATCGGCGTGGTGGCCGCTCTCCCTGGGGAGCGGGGAAAGGCTTTGTGCGCTGGCAGGAGCTCTGAGAGCTCTGACCTGGGGGCAGCTGAAGGAGAAGGTGTCCCCAGGCTGTCCCGGAGCGCTCTCCGTTCACGCAGGCTGCTCCCCGCGAGGCACAGCGGTTGGCAGTGCCATGCTCCGGGTTTCGCTGAGTTTCTCTGCCTGGCTCCTTTCCACGAGCTCTGCTTTCCCTCCCCTGCAGCCCTGCTCGGCTCTTGGCTCAGCCTCATCCTTCACCTGAAGTCACGAGCACGGGAACAGAGTGTTGCTTTGCCTCCGCGCTTTCTGTGCCTCGCTGGCTGTGTGCACCTGGGAGCTCCTGTCTCCTCCTCCTGCTCCTCACTGGTGACAGGAGAACTCTGTTATGCTTCATGGTCAGCAAGGAGTGAAAGTCTGATGTCTGGAGTGAAAGTCCCCTACAGCCAGGGACTGGCTCCTGGAGCTGGAGGGGAAATAAGAAACAAAAGTGGATTTTGAGAGCAAGATGGTGCTGGGTGAGCTCCTGGCTCTGCGATCCAGCTTGTCCAGGGAGCAGGGCTGAGCCTCTGGTATCTCAGAGGTTGCGATTCCTGCTCCAGGTTCCCTCTGGCATCACTGCAGAGTGATGTCCCAGAGTGCCAGCAGAGCCCTCAGGCAGGCAGAGCTGTACACCAGGGACACTCTAAGGCAGAGACCCCCTCTGGATGTCACCTGGCAGAGGGTCCCTCCCCACCTGTGCCACCTGCCAGGCTCTCTGCAGCTGTCCCCTGGCGCAGAGGCTGCTGCAGCTCTGTTGGAGGCACTGAGGGCTGGAGGGACGCACCCATGTTATCCAGGGCTCCAGCTGCCCCATCCTGCAGCCTGCTCCTCTCCCAGACTGCAGCCTGGAGCGTGCTGTGGAGGAAAACACACAGGGTTACTGCAGAGAAAACCCAGGAGGAGACAAACGTGGTGGCAAAGGAGCAAGAAGGGGGTTTTGTGGACGCGCTGTTGAAACAGACGGGAATTTCCCGGAGCAAGAGGCAGCAGAGGGTGGGGACGGCTCCTGCAGGATGGCTCACGCTGCCCACCAGCTGTGTGGGCTGAGCAGGGGACCAGGATGCCCATTGAGTCCTTATGGCACTCTCAGTGACTCATTTGTCCGCGGAAGCAGCACACCCACAGCAGCTGAAGCAGCCTGTCCTCCTTGCCGGGCTGCTCTGGCACAGCAGGGCCAGCCGGCCCCTTCTGCCTGGGGATGAGAGGCTGGCAGCAGCCCAGGGCACTCGGCTCATCCTGTACCTCGCTTCTCTGACACGCTGTCAGAGACCTTGCACTGCTCTTTCTGCTCTCCCCGACGGCCCAGCCCGCAGGCCGAGCCTGCCCCTCGCTGTCCCAGGGTCGGTGTCCCCCCTGCTGCCCCAGAGCAGCTGGCACAGGGCACCAGCCGGCCATGAGCGGGCGGGAGCTGCGCCATCTGCTTCGTGCCCCTCATGTCCCTTTCACTCCGCCTGAGCTTGGCTTTCCCACAGCTCTGGCAGCTCTCACTGTGCTGGCAGTGTCTGTCACAGCCCATCCTTGTCACCCCGCTGGCCTCATCCCTGCCTGCCGAGCTGCCTCTGGTGCTGGTGGTGCTGCCTGGGCTCCCTGCGCTGCCCGTCCTGTCTGCCAGGACAGCGCCAGGAGCCGGGGTACCTCCTGTGTCCCCCATCCTGCTGCCAGCTGCTCCCAGGAGGAGAGAGGGGCATTGGGCTGGCTGGCTGAGACCCAGGCTGGCCTCATCCTCCCCTGCTGATGGCTCCGAGCATCATGCTCAGGGTCTGGGTGCATCCCCTCCTTTCTCAGTCTTAACTGCCTCGTTCCTGAGACGTGCCACGACCACCAGAGCAGGTCCTGATCATCCTGCACCAGCAGAGCTGGCCAAGGCAGTGAGCAGTGAAGGGAGACGCTTTGGATCTGCAGCGCTGCTGAGCAAGGACTTGCCGTTCCCCGAGCAGCTGTTGCTGGCAGGGATGTCCGTGGGCATCTCCTGGCTCGTGACTCCCAGCCTGCCAGGCTGGCTCTGTGTGTCCCTGAGCTTCCACCTCGCAGCGCCCCCTTCCCTTGTCACCAGCTGTCCTCTGAGCGTCCCCCACAGTGATGGCCACCGCTGTCCCCAGCTCCTGCAGCCCTGGCTGGGCACGAGTGGTGGCAAGGGGCTGGTGCTCAGCTCTGGGCACCCCCTGAGCACAGACACTGCTGTTGGAGCAGAATCCCCTCCCGAGCTGTCCCCCCTGGCCAGGCTGGTAGCAAAGCCACCCTCAGCCCTTTTGGGGGCTCGGTGGGGGCTCAGAGGGGCTGGCTGGTGGGCAGGAGGCACTGGTGCATCTCCCAGCCCTGTGCAGACGCTGCTCTGCTGCTCCTCAGCTCTGTCTCCCTGAGCAGGAGACACTCCAGCTCCAGCCGGTGCTATAAATAAAACCGCGTTCTTTTATCCCGCCAAATAGGTTCTCATTGATTTTACCTGTTCCTCCTCCTCCCCCCAGATCCCTTTGGAATGTGAAATCAGCTGTGGAGGAGCTTGGGGAGCCGCCAGCCCGGCTGGGGAAATGCCACCCCCTCCAGCCCCTCTCCCTGGGAAGAGCTGCTCTCCCCTGGTTTTCACTCTCTGAGCGCTGGAGGAGAGGAAACAAAGCTCCCTGGTGGAAGTTTGCCGGCTAATTATTTATTAATGTCCTGACAGCGCAATCGCCGGCAGCCAGGCCGCCCCTGAGCCCCAGGAGAAGGGTGAGGAGGAGGATGGAGAGCTCTGCTGGTGGGGCTTTGTCACTGAGGAGCTCAGGGTGAGCTGGCACCGCTCTGTGCCCCGCTGCTTCCACGGCTGGGATAAAAGGGTCCATCCCAGAGACCCTGGGAATTGCTGAGGGCTGGTGCCAGGGTGGCCCCCAGTCCCTTGTGGATGACGTGGGGCTCAGCCCACTCCCCAGAACTGGCAGTGTTTGGATGCCGACTCGCTGCGAGCTGCTCTTCTGCACACAGGAGCTCCCCGTGTGGGGATAGCAACAGAAATAACGCAGCAAATCACAGCTCGCACAGCCTCCCCGGCACTTGAAAGCATCTCGAGAGCTTGAAAAGCTGCAAGATGCTCTCATTCCCATCCTCTCCCCGCTCCCGTGCTTTGGGAGGACGGGGGGAGCATCAATTTCCCCGGCAACGGGGCCCCGGTTGCGCTCGGCGGGCGCGGAGCGGGAGGCAGAGCGGCCTCGTGCTGCCCGGCCCCGCTCGGGCTGACTCATCGCCGTGCAGCCTGCAATTACCACGGCGAGAGCAGGCCCCTGCTGTTCCGCACAGGTATCTGTGTCAGCCAGGGCTATTTCCAGCTCTCCCCGTGCTCCCGGCTCCGCAGAGAGGTAAGAACGCCGCCGCCTCGCTCCTCCGCCTGCCACCGGCACGGGCACGAGTTTCCCCGGAGCGGCGAGCCACGGGGGTTGGAGGTGGCATCCCAAGAGCCCCAACTGCACAGCTGGGGGAGGAGAGAGCGCTGTGCCGCTCGCTGCCCACGCGTTCCATGTGCTGAGGGCGCAGGATCAGCCTGGGAGGCTCGGAGTGGTGGCACCAAGGGGCTCAGAGCGGTGGCACCAGGGGACTTGGAGGATGCCACCAGGAGTCTTGGAGTGGTGGCACCAGGGGGCTCAGAATGATGGCACCAGGAGGTTCGGAGTGCTGGCACCTGGGGAGAAGCCTCCACATGTGATGCAGATGTGCCTAGCACGGGTCTGCCCAGGATGGTGACACGATGGAGGTGTGACACCCCTGGAGCCCAGGCTGTGTGTCAGGGAACGTTCTGGGTCCTCTCCCTGCCCTGAGCACGAGCTGTGCTCACCACCCAGCGGGGCCTGGACGGCCAGGCCTGCTGGGGCACGGCTGGGGATGATGGCAAAAGAAGGGATGGATACGCCCGAGGAGCTGGGAGGGCTCTGTGCTCAACATCCCTTGGGCTCTGCCTGAGCTGTGCCCAGCAAAGCCCGGCCTAGGAGAGGCTGAACCCACAGCCAGAGCTGTGCCCAGCGCGGTGCCAGGCTGAGCACGCACCCAGCCCTTCGTCCTTCCCACAGCCCCAGCACGGGAGAGCTGCTACAGCACTTCACTGGAAAATCCACATTCATCACCCGCAGCGCCGTCTCCCTGGCCTTTGTCACACTTTGGTGCCCCAGCGCCAGCTTTAAAAGCATTATTTATTTTTAATAAAAGCTGATCTAAAGAGCGGCGTTGGCGGGATGATAAAAATAAAAATGCAGCGGTTGTCACAAGTGTCAGCAGCCCTGGGAATGGGGTCTGGCAGTGCCCCGCTGCCTACCCCTCCAGCCTGGGTGGCTGCACAGGAAGGGAGGAGGCGGCCAGCAGCGCGTGCCTTGGGCAGCCTCTGTGCCAGCAAAGCAGCTCCTGCTCCTTATTTTAACGCACAGGTGCGCTTCTCCAGTGTATTTGTAATTTTCTAAATGTTTAGTAACTTTAATTTCATTTACTGCATGAATAAATGAGCAAATAGGACATATATGAATGTTGGGAAGTAAATTAGCTTAAGTCTCTTCATTAAAAGAACTATGTGTTATTAAAGCATCTGCGTTGCAATGTGCTGATATCACATTAGCAACAGGAATAAGAAATCCTGTTTATCCCTAGGAAACTAGATTTTCAGGGCATGGATCTGGCAGCGTGCAGCAGGGCTGTAAACCACAGTGCCTGGCAGCATCTCCGCTTCCCCAGGGAGCCCTGGAGAGTCACGGGGCAGCATTCCACATCCCAGGCTGCAGGGCCAGCTGAGAGCTTCATCCCGAGGCTGTCCCTGGAAAAATCTGCCTGTACTGCCCAGGCAGAGTGCATCAGGCAGGGGGAGAGGAATTGTGCAGGAATTGTGCAGGAAGGCTGCAGGGATTTGCAGGAATTGTACAGGGATTGTGCAGGAATTGTACCAGGATTGTGGAGGACTTGTGCAGGGATTGTACCAGGATTGTGGAGGACTTGTGCAGGAATTGTACAGGAACCGTGCAGGGATTGTGCAGGAATTAATTGTGCAGGAATTAATTGTGCAGGAATTGTACAGGAACCGTGCAGGAATTGTGCAGGGATTGTGCAGGAAGGCTGAAGGGATTGTGTAGGGATTGTGCTGGAACTGGGCAGGAATTAATTGTGCAGGAATTGTGCAGGAATTGTGCAGGGATTGTGCAGGAAGGCTGCAGGAAGCACACCTCCCTCACTTCCTGACCACCTCTTCTTTTCCATCACTTTTCCTTCTGGCAGACGGCAACAAAGCTGGGCTGGAGGCCCGGGGAAGAGCCCACCGCAGCTCCTGCACATCCCTGCTGCTCTGGCTGTGCTTGCCCTGGCCAGCTACTCAGGTTTCTGTGCGCAGCAGGGCCAGGGTGCTGCACCAGGGCTCCTCTCGAGCTCAGGTTTGTCCCTGGCTTTTCCCTGCGCAGAGCCCCGTGAGCAGCGGGGTTTGAATGCTGCCTGGCCGAGGCAGAGCACAGCCACGGCTGGGACAAAACAAAACCGGCATTCACGGGCGGTCATTGAAATTCCCGGCAGCTGTTCCCTCAGGTCTGCCCTCCTTTGCTGTCCTCAGGCACTTCCAGGGACATTTTCCTCGGTGGCAGAGGAACAAATTCACCCACGACCGGCATCCCTCCTCCTCCTCCTGATGAAAGGGTCCATCCTGCTGCTGCCTGATAAAAATGAGCGCTGGTGGGGTGGCACTGCCTGGTTCAGTGGGTCACCAGGGCCAGCTGGGTGCTCCTCCTGCCAGGACACCTCAGGGTCCCACAGCCGCCTCCCCGGCTCCAGCTCATCCCCATTCCGTCCTGCTGCTGCCTGGGGCCGAGCCGGGCTGCGGGGGCGGCCGCCCAGCCTGTCTCTAGGTGTCTCCAGGTGTCTCCAGGTGTCTCCAGGTGTCTCCAGGCGTCTCCAGCCCCTCCCCTCACGGCTGCAGCGGGAGAAGCCCCGGGACACCGGGAGAGCCCTCAGGGATGTGGCTGGAGCCAGCGCGGCCGCAGCAACCCGAGCTGGAGCTGAGCGCTGCCCCGAGCACGGCTCCCACGAGCGAGGAATTGCTCGGGCACGCGTTCGGGTCAGGTTGGGCTCAGCCCCAGCCCTGTCCCGCCGCGGGGCTGGCGGTGCGGGGAGCAGGCAGCGGGGGCAGGCAGGGGCACGCCGGGCGGGGCGGCAGGAGCCGGCACAGCGCCTGGAACTGCTCCGGGAGCCGGGCTCAACCGCTGCCTGCAGCCCCAGCGAGCACAGATGAGTTCAGTGGCCTCGGTTTAATTTCCATTTGGACACGGTGGGGAAAAAAAATATATATAAAAAGAGGGAGAAGAGGGATGGGAGCTGGGATGGGGATGGTGAGCGCAGACACGTGGGAGGCACCAGGGGATGAGCTCTGGGGGAAAGGGGGATGTGCTGGTAGCGGGGATGGGGGTCACAGGGACAGCAGAGGGGGTGTCACTCCCAATGGATGTGCCCAGTTCATGTAACTGGAGCCACCAGCGTGAGGGTGCAGCAGGAACAGAGCTCCCCATGCCAGGAAATCCATGGACTGCCAGGACAGCTCTCCTCTCCTCTCCTCTCCTCTCCTCTCCCAGGGTGCCCGTGGGGCTGGAGCAGACCCTTGGCTGGCAGAGGGAAGGTGCCACTTCAAGCCCTCAGGAGCCAGGGCTCTGATTTCAAAAAATAAAGTGAAGTTTCATCTGTATTTGCTTAGCGAGATAATGACTTTATTCCAAATTTGATGCTCTTGTCCCTGACGACTCAGGCACAGAAAAGGAGCGCTGATAAGAGCGAAGAGGCCCGGCCAGAGGGACGCTGGTGGCTGTCTGTGCCTGGCATTCCCCACCTGGATCCCTTCCAGGGGATTCCAGAAATGCTGTCAGCTCTGGGAGCTGGGCTGTGGGCATGGGGAGGGCAGCAGCCCCAAGAGGGGAAAGCAGCAGCGGCCAGCCCTGATAAGAGCTGGGCTCTGCCCCGTTATGGCCGTGGGGAAGGCACCGAGAGGAGCACAAGGCATTCCACACTTGGTGTGACCTGCCTGGATCACGCTGCACCTCTGGCCCCATCCTCCTTGGGAGAAACAAACCTCTCCGGTGGTGAGGAGAGGAGATATCCTCCCTCCCTGCATCCCTCTGTGCCCTCCCCGTGCTCCTGGGGGACTGCTGAGGCCTGGCAGGCAGCAGGGAATGCCCCTCCTTGGGGCATTTAATCACTCCCAGAGCAACCCAGCTCCGCTCCTCCATCACAAGAAACAAACCGATGTGTTTTTCCTGAGGTAACTGCTTTAGGTTGGGAGGCCAATCCCAGCCCCACTGCACCCAGCTCCCCTCAGCCTGAATGAGAAGCTGGGCCAAAGATGTTTTCTTTGCTGAGGAGGAGGTTTCTCCTCTCCCCCATCACTTGTTCCAAGTTCGCCAGTCCCACAGAGACACGAGCAGAGCTCTGTGCAGCTGGAGGGTTAACATCCCAGCTCTCCCAAACAAATACAAAATGACCCAGTTTCTTTATTTTCCTCTTTTCCCAAAGTCCAAACCCCCCAAAAATGAGATGGTAAGTGGAAGCCACAAATAGATTTCACGTGTCCTGGCAGAGCTGGGAAATGAAAGCAGGGGGAGCAGCTCCTGCCTCCCCTGCTCAGACCTGGGAATGGTGCAGCACATCTTGCCAGGGGTTCGTTTCCCTGGGTCAACGAAGCAGGAGAGGTTTTGGGTCTGATCCCAGCTCAAATCCTCATCCCTGGGGGCCCAGGCTCTTCCCAAGCTCCCCCCGGTGCTGCTCCCATCTGCCTCGCTCCAAGCATTAAGGTGAGCGGCAGAACGTGCCCAGCCTTCAACTATTCCTATCACGTCCCATCTGGAGACAGAAATCTGCCTGCTGGCTTTACAATTAAAATTGAAATGATTTGATTATGGGGCTTCATTAGTAAAAACAAACACCAGGCAGCCTCCCTCCCTCCCTCTCCCCCCTCATCCCCGCCCAGCCGTTCCTCCCCGGGGCTGGTTTAGGTAAATCCCAGCCGGGATGCGGTCGGGCTCACAAAAGGGTTCGTGCCTGCAGCTTGTAGCTCCTGTCGGGAGCAGCCCAAAAGAGGCAGATTTTAGACCCACAAACGTCCTCCTTTGGGCAGAGAACAGCCTCGATGGCCTGGCACATCCTGAGGGGAGCAGGATGGTTTCCATCCCCTCGGGATGCCTGGAGACCTCACCAAGGGGTTCCCACAGAGAGTCCTGACCTGACTCCATCCCCTTCATTCCGTGAGTTGTTGCCACGGGGGGCGTTTGCACCTCCACACCGAGCTGGCCTTGTTGTTCCTTGCTCTGTTTTCCTTCCCTGCAGCTGGTGAATCCCCCGGGAAGGGCTGAGCAGGCACGGGGCGGGCACGGAGCAGGCTGCCCGCGGTATGTGCAGATGCTCCAGTCCCTAAAGCATTGGCAGTTGTGGGGGAAGCAATTCAATCAACCCTTGGGGCGTTGGGAACAGGCTGTGCAGGCTGGGAGAGGAGCGATGCCAATGAAGGAGGGCTCGGCAGTGCTGCTGGGTTTGGGTGCACTCGCCTGGGACTGGTTTTCTCCGGCAGCAGCAGGACAAGGGGAATGGTTTCAAGCTGATAGATACTAGGAAAAAATTGAAGTGTCACCAAGCCGGTGGCACTAACAGCATTACTGTCCTGCCCAGCCTTGCCGTGTGGGCTAAATCTTTAACCAGATCAAGGGTTTAACTTTATCAGTAGCTGGAAAAACATGGCACCATTTCCCTGGGGCAAAGTATCTCGAGCCCTGCAGAAATCCCTTTTCCTGGGCCTCACTCCGCAGCTCCTTTGGCATGGGGACCCTCTGCAGCAGGGAGCACCCCGTGCCCCATGCCACACCTGGGCTCCCAGCTGCTTTTGCCTCCAAAATCGCGATTTTCACAGCCCCGAGGAGCTGGTACGTTCCTTGGCAGGGTGTGTACCTGGCCACGGATTGCCCTCCTGGTGGCAGTGCAGGTGGCACCGGAGCAGAGTCTTCCATGTCCCCTCAGGATTTTGGGGCCCCCCCAAAACCCCCCACCAGCTCCCCAGCCCTGCGAAACCTTGCACATCCCTGCCCAGAGCAGGATGATTGATTACTGTTATTAAAGGTGGAGAAGAGTTCCTGTGCACAACCAGGTGGTTCAGGAGCCATTTGTCACCCACCGGTGAGGGGACCAGGCTGTCCCCATGTCCCTGCCGAGGTGGGAGCTCTCTGTGGCCTCAGGAGGCTCCGGGCAAGGGCAGGGCTTTGGCAGCGGCACAGCCATGGGGCAGCACTGCGAGCCGGGCTGGTCCCGACACCCCCAGGGCACCCTGTGGGACAAGGAGGGGAGATCCAGACCCAGCCCCACAGCAGGGATCCATCCCCACGGCAGGAATCCATCCCCACGGCAGGGATCCATCCCCATGGCCAGGATCCATGCCCAGCCCCACAGCAGGGATCCATCCCCACAGACAGGGATCCACTCCCATCCCCACAGCAGAGATCCCCACCCCGCTGATGCCCCCACGAGCCCTTTGTGCCATCCCACGGTGTGGGCACGGAGGGGCTGGAGGCGGGGAGGGGGCACAGGGGACCCTGCCAGCGGGGTCCTGAGGGCTGTGCCGGCCGCGGCCCGGGGCTCAGCTGGCACAGCGGGACGCGGCAGCAGCCGGTGCGGGCGGCGAGGGGGGGCCCTAATGACGGTCCAGCTCAGCAGAGGTAGCAGAGCATGAAAGCAATTTCACACTTTATTAGACAATTCAGGTGCCAGCTGCACCAGCCTGGAGCGAGCGCTGCTGCTCACACCTCCCTCCTGCTCCAGCGCGGCTCAGCCCTTCCTCGGGCCACGCTGGTCCTGCCTGGCACACGAGGGGCCAGCGAGGGTGGCCGGGGGCTCGGGCTGCTCCTCGTGGGCCACCTTGCTCCTGCACGTGGCCAGTGGCCGGGAACATTGCAGCACGGGCTGGCTGTGAGCAGAGCTGGCACCTGGCAGCGTGGGCAACTCGAGCTCCGTGCCCAAAGCCACTCGGGCTGGCTGTGCCCTTCAGCCCAGAGCAGCCACCCTGCTCCCCCTGGCTCCCCCTCTGCCCCTTTTTGCCCTCTGGGTTCGGGATTGGGAGCCTGGGTTTGGGATTTTTGGGGCAGCTGCTTTTCCTCACACCTCCCTGCCCCCAGGGAGCCGATGGGCACATGGACACCTGGGCACTCGGCCATCCTGGGATGTCACCTGGGCTGTGTTTTGTGTCCCCACGCAGAGCAGAGCCGGAGCTGCCCCGTCCTGCTCCGGGCACGTGGCCGGGCTGGCACCCGCGCCCTGGGGACACAGCCGCGCGCCATCACACCCCGTGGGTGGACAATATCCAAATGCCTGCACGTCCAGGATATGAATCAGCCTGGACAGGAGCGCAGCCACCACTCCAGGACAACCGGACCTGCCCTGGAGGCTGCTCCAGGCAGCGCCGCTGCCAAATTCCGTGCGGGCCGGCGGGCGGGTGGCGGCTGCCGGGCTCCGCTGCCACCTTCAGATCAGCCCCGGGCACGGCAAACCCTGGCCTGGCATTCATTTCCCTGTTTGCACAGCTCTGGTGCCAAGCCGTGGCATGGTGGCAGCGCGCCAGGGCCGTGCCTAACCTTGACCCGGTGTCCTGGCGAGCGGCCAGCCCTGCCCAGCTGTCCCTCCGTGCCCCCGGGCACCGGCATGTTCCACCAGGCCAGCCAGAGCATTCCTCCCGGGAGAGCCTGTCCTTGACGGGCTATTTAAAGGCACTCTTGTGCCCTTTCTGCTCCCTCATGTTTAGGCTGGAAGAGCCCTGTGCCCTCCCGTGACTCCAAGAGGGCATTTCCAGGTTCGGGGCAGCAGCAGTGCCATGAATTTGGGTGAATTCAAGGCAGAAGGGAGGGATGCAGGCACCCAGGTCCCGCAGTCAAGTGCCAGGCCCTGTCCTGGGGACAGAGCCCTGGGAAAGGTCCCCTGGCCATCCAGGACTGGGGGGGAATGCAGAGCCCAGCTCATTCCTTGGCACCCAAAGTCTGGAGAAGCCACACAAACTCATTTCCCTCCTCCTGGCAGGAACCAGCCAGGTCCTGAGCACCCCAGATCTCCTTCCAGGAGGAAGATGGGGGCCGAGGCAGCAGCAGCAGTGGTCTCCTTGTGTCACCTTTAACCCCCTGGAGGGACTCAGGCACTCGGGGCTGGGGAGCAGGACTGGCACAGGGCTGAGTGCTCGGGCACCCCGCTGAGCTGGCAGGAAGGTGACTCGGGAGGGAAACCCGACCTGATGTGATTTGATTAGGGATGGAAAAATCCAGAGGAGCCATCTGCAGGGAGCTGGAGGGGCGAGCCCTGTGGCTGCAGGGCCCGGCCTGGGTGGGCAAGCACGCACACACACAGCCCAGTGCCCCCCAGCCCACTCGTTTTCCCTTTCTGAGGAACACACTAGCCTTTCCCCAGGCTGGGATCACCCCCAGGACATGTCCCCAGCTCTGGCACTGCTGTCCCCTCCCAGGTTTTGTGCAAGTGAGCATTTGCTTGGGGCTTTCGACGCCACCTGGGCACAGGCAGCTGCCCCCCAGCCACCCCACAGGCCCAAGGGAGGGTGAGCCCCGCTCTGCCCCAGACCAGACCCCAGCCCCACACGTGGGACGCACAGGGCAGCGCCTGGGGTTTGTCCCCACCCGCCTGGCACTCGCTCAGGGTCGGGTGAGGATGTGCCAGCGCTGCCCCGCTGCCCAGCCCGCAGCCAGGGCTGCACTGGGGAGCCCGCGGGGAGCCCGTGGGTGGCCGGGCGTGCTGGCCGGTGCCCCCGGGCAGGGCAGGGAGCAGG